>JAHOYR010000003.1:5930110-6343745 GCA_023213295.1 Bruguiera hainesii
TGTGTGTGTGTGTGTGTGTGTGTGTGTGTGTGTGTGTGTGTGTGTGTAGATAGCCCCATGCCCTGGAAAGGCGGTTGAGGCCCAACAATGGTAGTTTATTTGTTCAACTACCTTATAGTGAATTTAAGGCCCCATATATACGCTAAGTCGCACACGAGTAATGGTCATGGCTTTAGACGTTTAGGGTCTGAATTAACAAACCAAGTCGAGCCTACATAAGTCAATAATAACTTTCTATTATAGCTCAATATTGATGAACAAATGCTCCTAATTTTCCCATATATGTGCCTAACAAATATCGATTCCACTTTTCTCGGCAGTTTACTTCTTGGAGATCAAGGAGCAGTGTTACATTACAACGTAATAAGACGTTTGGTTTGTTCAATCGCCAATTGAAATGAAATTAGAATGTACTTGGGGGAATAAGATGCCATCGGCCTTAGTGATATCACCACCTAAGCTTACCAATCAATAGTTTGCCACAATTTCATTTCCATGCACGATCATTTCTTAATGATCATGCATATACTCACAAAGCACAGAGAGTCTTCTCCTTACTTTTCCTCTAAACAGCCAACGTTAGAGATGATATTGACTCGAATTTTAAAAGGACAAGATCATAGCAAAGTAACAAACGTTACCATCCTATATGTTTCAATTTCTTCACCATTTACACTCAATTGCTCTGACAAATGACATTCAACTACAAAGTGTCAATATAATTGCTGTCTGAAGAAATTCCAATTTCAAAACTACATTAACAAGATTCAAAGAAAATTTACCAGATCCACATCCTAATTGATTGGCTTGTTTGAACAAGAAAGCATTAAATTACTTGCTTCTCTTTCTTTATTTACGAAACCCCCATCAGTATTCAAATACACAAGCCAATTTCAACTAATGTTCATTTGCCCGTCCAAATTTGCAATTCTACTAGCGCAGAGAATATCAATCAAAACCTAATTCCATCGACATGTCAAACAACTTCCGCATATATAATAAACAGACACCTCAATAAATCAATTTGAATCACTGAGTAACTTACCGATAACAGCATCCAAGATGCAAGAAATCCAAAAGGAACAAAATCTTATGCTTCTCAATGCCAATTTTGAACTCCAAAACGCCAGTCCTCCCCAAACTTCGTCGTCAAATTCCGTTTTGAACACCACATCTTCCTACTCTTGACCCTTACAACCATCTGCACTAGTCCAAATTACGACATGCCTAACACAAATCTGTCTCGACAATATGCTGCATTCACTACCCAACTACCAATCTCGGCTTCTTAATACAGATTATTTGATGTAGAACATATCATAAAGATTATCTCTATTATTTTATAATTAATGATATAATTTTAATTATTTTAATTTTATAATTTATTTATTTGTTTAAGATATTTGAACTTGATTAGGAGTTTTAGTGACTTAATTTTAAATTCAAGTTTGAAAATTTTATTATTGATATTTATTTGGTTACTTATTAGATAATGTCTTTTATGATTAAAATTTGTCATAAATAAGATTTTATATTAGTAGTCTAATTTAAAAAGTTATACCAATAAGTTATCAATTATTAATTATTATATGAATAATATAAAAATTCTCTTTTAAAAATTATTTATTTTTTCTTATGAATTTTAAAAATTTTGTAAAAGTTCAATTACCTGTTGACTTTTAGTTATTTTATTTTTATACTTTTTTCTTGTGTTAGTTTGGTATTACAGTATGAATTTGCTTTACTTGATATTATTTCAATACTTTTTACATTTTTGTTTTGTATCAAGTAATATTAAAATAGATTTGGTCTATATTGATGTCATTTATAGAGTTTGGAAAATTTTCTTTAACGACAATAATCATAATCATAAAGGAATGATTTTATTCAAAATGTCCTCTTATGTTAGTGAATAGAACAAATCTTTTATTGAATATATCACTTATAGTCAATTTATCCATAAGTACATTCCTAATTTAAATGATATTTTTATATCTTTAATAAAAATTTCTTTGTGATAAATTTTGTTAAATGATTAGCTAATCTCGATACTTGTTTCAAATATAATGGCATTTAAAAAAAAAACTTGCATATTTCAAACTAAAAAAAAAAAATGGTGAAGTGAATGACATAATAATACTTTATATTGTTATGCGATAACCTAAATTTGCTCATGGCTAAAGATAGAATATTTATTGATCATTACATTTTATAATGATAATAAATTCAAAGAAATTGTAGATTAGATTAAAAGAAGATTTAATTTTTATTTTCTATTAAATACTGAATTACATAATAACATTTCTATTGTTGATGATGTTGATTTAGGTGTTCATAGACGAATGATTTTAGAGTTCAATCTTAATTGTATATCTAAAGATTAGGAATTAATGGGTCAAAAAAAAAGAAAAAAAGAAGAAGTACAAGTTGGTGAAAGCCTTTCACTTGAATAAGTTAATTTTTTAAGTGTTTCTGAGAAATTACTAAAGAAAAAATTGTTTGGCCAAAAACTTGCATTATAGATGATTGTGTAATTTACGAAATTAAAATATTCAGAGATCTTAACTATTTAGAAAATTAGAATTATAACTTAAAGGTTGAAGATTTTGTTGATCATTTACCATATTATATTAATTTTATTGAAATTGAGAGAGATCTAATCATAATTTGACATTCTCATTAATAGTTATTTTTAAATTGTTAGAGATTTATGTGAAAAGATTAAATGTTAAGTTTAAAAAATTAAAGATTTTAATATACTTAAAGTATTTGTATTTGTAAAATAGAAGACGCTAATTTTTCATTAGTAACTTGAAAGTGAGTATTTTTAAGTGTGAGGATATATTATAAAAATTATTTTTTATTATTTTATAATTAATATTGTAATTTTAATTATTTTAATTTTATAATTTATTTACTTATTTAAAATATTTTAACTTGATTAAAAATTTTACTGACCTAACTTTATGTCGATTGTTAAAAATTTTAATATTAATATTTATTTATTTTTTTATTGGTTGATACTTTTTAGTATTAAAAATTATTATAAATAAAATATTATATTAGTAATTTAATCAAAAAAATCTACAAATTATTAGTTCTTAATTATTATATGAATAATATAAATTCATTTTTTTTGGATAAATTTTAAAATTTTTATAAGTATTTAATTGAGTGTAGATTTTTAATTATTTTTAGATTTTTTTTTTTTGTTTTGTTTTTTGGCTTTTATCGGAATTAGTCTGGTACAAGAACTTGAATTGGCCTGATTTGAAAGGAAAACAACGCGCCATTTGGTTTTTGCGTTCAGGGTGAATTTTTACGGTCCCTAAGCCGCCGCGACCGACTTGATCGTTTGTCGTTGTTTTGTTTGTTTTTATTATATTCAAGTAGAGTCCGACGCAGACCTTATCCATTCAGCTGAGGGAGTATTATTGCAATATCAAGCGGGAGACAATAACTACACGGCAGATTCCTCGGAAAAACACTTGAAAAAACGAAAACCAAAACACTGGAAGGGCCCCCCGCCGTGATTCTTGTCCCGGCGCCCCCTGCCCCGGCCAGTTCCACTCCTCCCTCCCCTGGCTCAGCCGCCGCACGCCACTCCATTTCTTCCTTGTAAGGTCACTCCAATGGAACGACTCTTTTAATGTTTGGTCGAAAATTCCCCAACTGGGGATTCTAGTTCTCTCAGCTTCCCACTACTCTGCCACTCCCCCCCACCACCACCACCACCACCACCAACAACAACAACACAACACTTAATGAGAACTGTCCGGAAACCCCCAAGAATACAGCACGTTCAATGCTCGGTCGAAAACGACGGCCGCATATGTAACAAATCCAAAATATAATCAGTATAGGCCCTTTTTTATCCGCAAAAAAAAAAAAAAAAAAAAAAGCACCTCAGCCTCTTGCCTCTTCTTCTTCTTCTTCTTCTTCTTCTTCTTCTTCTTCTTCTTCTTCTGATTATTATTATTATTATTTATTAAGCAACCCGCTCTTCTTTCAGTTCGTCATCTTTTCATACGAGCGACAAAAAGAAAAGAACCGGATATATTGATAGACAGAACTGCACAAAGCACCATCGATTCTGGGTCCGTGGGGGGGGGTTAGGTTCTTGCAGTTCCAGACTCAATCACCACCCGCCACCCGCATCTTCATCAACGGATCTGGCGGTCCTGTCCAGTTAACTGTAAATTTGCTGCTTCTGCTTTTTTTTTATTTATTTGTTTGTTCTCTTACCTTTTCATTTTGTACGGTAGCATTTTTTTTCTTCGCCTTCTGGACACTTGCTTTTGGCCCCCGTGTTCTGTGGACCGATATTTGCTGTTATCGGTTATTGTTTTGAGGTTTGAATTATTTCATACATACATACATACATACATACATACATACATACATATGTGTGTGGGCGTGGCGAAGAGTCAAAGGAGGAGGTTTTGCTTGCGGGTTTTGACTTGGAAGTAATGATGTCTAAAAATGAGCCCATGGAATCCCTTTTCAATTCAATTCACGCGGTGAAAGATGCTCTCTTGCCGCTCGAGCTCCAGATTCGAAAAGCGGCCAGAGATCTTGAGACTTGCTGGGGAGTTGTTCCAAAGAATCGTGATGATAGAAGAAACGATCATGAGCTAGCAGCTGACTTGAATTGCGCTGATAATAGGAACCGTAAGCGTAGTAGGGGCCAGATTTGCTCTGCTGCCAGAAAGAAGAGTGCTTGCAATGGGGTTATCGATAATGGGTGTCATGTGGTGGGTGAAGAGAGCAAGAAAGGATTTTCCATTAAGGTTCCTGTTAAGACATTGTTTGGAATGTTTTCAAGGAATTCGGAAAATGAGCGTCAAGGCAGTGGCTACAATAAAGTTGAGGAGTCAAATAAAGGATTGAAAGAGAAGGGGATGGGGAGTGAAGGCATGTCTTGTGTTAACTGTCTGCAATTCGCCGTGACTTGGTCTTTGTTGGTTAGTGGCTTCATTCAGGCATTTCCTGCCCCTTGGAAAACTGGCAAGAATCGATCCCAGAAGGTAAGTAGTGATGAGAAGGGGTATTTTTACTTGTGCAAACAAGGGTCTAGACCCAAGGTTCTGGGTGAACCGAAGAAAAGCAAATTGAAGGATCATTATGCCCAAGAATTTGAGAATGGAGGGATGAATGTCAAAAAATGCCAGCTTGTGTCACTCGAATATTTCACGGGTCTTTTATTTGACCATGTGTCTAACACTCTCCAGAAATTTGATCAGAGCTGGCAACAAAGTGAGAGACTAACTTGTGATGCTGACCGTTCAACCCCACCTCAGGCATCTGCTCACTTTGATTATCTGAAAGTAATGATGCATGTTTGGGAAGGTCGGAAGGTGGATGTAAATGGTTTTTTGGGGAATCTGAGTTTTGCTAGAGTTGGGGACGTGCCATCAAGTTTAGTTGGAGTATCATCTTCTGTTAGTGAAGAGGGTGTAGTTCACCAAAGAAGGTGGCAAGTCAGATATTAAGCATCCCGCTATCAAATGTCGAGCGTTTGAGATCAACACTATCAACTGTTTCACTGACAGAGTTAATTGAGCTCATGCCACCACTGGGACGATCTTCTAAAGACCATCCTGACAAGAGAAAACTATTTTCTGTCCAGGACTTCTTCAGATATACAGAGTCCGAAGGTATACTTTCTCACTCCTGTATAACAAGTGTACCATTCGTTTCACTGGAAAATGGAATCGGTTTTGAGAAATGAGTTTCTTGAATCAATAAAAGCAGTAACATTAGCCAGATGATCAATGAATAGAAGATAGCAGCATCACAAAAGGTACCCTTTTCCATGACACTGAAGAAACAGATTGTTTTTCAAAACCAGATTGTTATTGTTCTGCTGGAATAACAGCAATTGTGTTGGTGGTTACATAAGTACATGAATCTTTTCTCATCTTTCCGTTCTATCGTAAACTGAGTTTGATGTGAGGTCACCCAACATAGTCGGAACTTTTGTAGGTCTACACCATTCACTCTGCTTGTTTCCGATTAAAGCTTCACCTACTCTTTACAAATGTCCTCATTTATTTTCTGGTTGAAAAGGAAATGGAAATTTCTCTTTTGGATAAGTTGTGAGGCTTTGATAAAATAGAATCAAGAGCAATGAAAGAATATTAATAAAAAAAATTATAGAATTAACAAAGAGCATTAATGCCACCTTTCAAATTTTAAACAGCATTAGTGCCATAGAACTGTGGAGACAAGAACTGGGATGACACTTGCTTTGGATTCCATGTCTAACAATGTTAACTGGAAATTGCGGAGGGAGTGCATACATTATATGAAAGTAAGCGGAAATGGATTCTTTTCAAGGGTTGGTTTCTTTAGATGATTGTCTGTGAAGATACAATGCTTTTCTTCTTTTTTTGTTTTTCTTATTAAGGATACAGGTTCTTGATAGCATCCTTTTACAGCTGTGAAAATTTGGAACTGATTCTTAGGCTACGCTCAATTTCCCTTCGTATTTATGGACATCAGGAATTTTATGGGCACTCACCTTTGTTTCCTCACACTACTATTTTTCTTGACCACCTTTTCCTTTTGTTTATCTTCTTCTTCTTTTTCTTTTTTTTTGAGAAACACTGTGTCTCAAGAAAGATTTGCAATTATTTTCTTTCAGTTACACTATTCACAATTTAGTCACTTTTTTGTTGTCATCTGTGTATTAATGCAATTCCTCTCTTCGGTGTTTCCTGTGGCAAGATTTGGGAGTAGCCATCTTGTTACTTGTTCTTTAAGGATTTCTGATTATAGAAAGTTCATGCCCTCCCCCCCCCGGCCCCCCTAAGAGTGGCTGTAATGTTAGATTGCATATTCTTTCAGGAAGAAGATTCTTTGAGGAACTGGATAGAGATGGTGATGGTCAAGTGACTTTAGAAGATCTTGAAATTGCAATGAAGAGGAGAAAATTACCACAGAAATATGCCCGAGAATTCATGCAGCGTGCTAAGAGTCACTTATTTTCGAAATCCTTTGGCTGGAAACAGTTTTTATCCTTGATGGAGCAGAGGGAACCAACAATTCTTCGTGCTTACACTTCTCTCTGTTTAAGCAAATCTGGAACCCTGCAAAAGAGTGAAATATTGGCATCACTTAAAAATGCTGGACTTCCGGCAAATGAAGACAATGCCATTGCAATGATGCGGTTCCTGAATGCCGACACCGGGGAATCTATTTCTTATGGACATTTTCAGAATTTCATGCTCTTGCTTCCTTCTGATCGACTTCAAGATGATCCTAGGTAAGATGTTTGCGCTAATTTCTACTGCTATTACAGAAGTTCAGCAATATTTTATATGGTTTACCATCAAGTTTCCCAGTTTTAGCAGAAATGTGAATTTTCTTGCATATCCTTCAACTTCTATCTTGAAAATGTTGTCTGACTTTAGTTGTCATATGGTTTGCATATATCACTGTATATGCTGTTCTGGAAATCAACAAAATTTCTGTTATGTCTAAAGGTATATGATAAAAATGGTTTGCTCCTTGCTTATTCTTAATTCCCACCATGCCTCTGGAAAAGATGGAGGAAAGAAACCAAAAAAAAGGAGGCCCTGTGCTTTTCTCTCTTTCCCCTATTGCAGTTTTACACTTGCTGGATCACATACAGCTCTTGCTTGCTTCATCTTCCAACACATGCAGAAATATATGGTTTGAAGCTGCAACTGTGGTTGCCGTTGCACCACCCATGGAAATACCCGCTGGAAGTGTTCTCAGATCTGCCTTGGCTGGGGGCCTTTCTTCTGCACTCTCTTGTGCGCTAATGCACCCTGTTGATACAATAAAGGTGAATTCTTGTGCTTCATAGTTGTGCATTTAATGTGTTTATTGATGTCAATGTAATAGCAACTTTTCCTTTGTGCCGTTTTTGGAAAAATAAACTGAGAAAAGGGGTTTTATGCATAAAGCATCAGTGTGCACCATAAATAATGGAGCATGTAAGTGGATAAAGATCCTTGGCAGATGACAATGCTCATTACTCAGCGTAGGATCATGTTTTTACATTGTAACACATAAAAATAAATTGCTATTATGACTGACAACTTGATAGCTGAAGTTCTTGTGGATGTTTTCATAGTCCATTATTTGTATGGTTTCTTAGACTCGAGTCCAAGCTTCAGCCCGGACCTTCCCGGAGATCATTTCAAAGCTTCCAGACATTGGAGAAAAGGGATTATACAGGGGTTCAATTCCTGCAATCTGGGGCCAGTTTACAAGGTGTTCATCCATATATATATATATCATCTTTAGTTAAATTAAGATGAGATATTATATTGGGCTAATGTTTTCTTTGTATGCATTCAGTCATGGGCTGCGAACTGGGATACTTGAAGCTTGTAAACTTGTGCTGATTAATGTTGCCCCTGCACTTCCTGAAATCCAGGTAACAGGATAATGGTAATTTGCTAATTGTTTAACTCACTCTGTTTAATGAAATACATGTGCTAGTTTTCTGGGAAGAACTTTGGAGTGCCACTCTCTACTTTTGGAGATGATAGCTTCTAATTGAGCATAAAGTATTTATTTTGAATGATTTCCCTATTTTTCTCTTTTGATGTCCATTCAGAGAATCTTTGGACCTTTTTTATTTTCTTGCTTTTATTTTCAATATTTACGCTTCCCTTAATCATTAAAACAGCATTCAAGACTTTGGTATTGAAATGTTACCTTTCAGGGTCTTGCTATTTCTGAAGAAGATGGCCATACCATTGTGCATTCAACTGTTGAGATTTTGAATGGGCTGTTTTCCTGCTGTGTGGTTCATTTGGTTATTATAAGTTTAGATCAATTTTAACATTCGCCGTATTTTTGTGAACAGTTAATGACTGTACCCAATTGTGATTGCTCTCCCCTCTTTCTCTCTCTTGCATGTGTGTGCATATGTATAGCTATCAGAAGCTTCTGACCACAGGCACATGTATATATACATTTGTATTAACAGGAATTGTTCCCATAATTGTTGTAGCAAACTGGAAATTTTTCCATATAATTTTTCAAACAGACCATGTTTGCTGAGATGGTTAGTGAATGACAATCAGAAATAGCTTCCCACATGTTCATAAGAATCTCAAAAGGCAATGGGATTGTCTGCAGGTTCAATCTATGTCATCATTCTTTAGCACATTTCTGGGGACAGCAGTGCGTATCCCTTGTGAGGTATTGAAGCAGCGATTGCAAGCTGGAATTTTTGACAATATAGGGGAAGCTATCATTGGTACATGGCATCAAGATGGTCTAAAGGGGCTTTTCCGTGGGACAGCAGCCACGCTTTTCCGCGAGGTTCCATTTTACGTTGCTGGCATGTGCCTATATGCTGAATCCAAAAAGGTGAGAAAACTTGCTCTGCTAAATTCATCACATGTTGATAGCAGACATATTACTTTCTCATAGTCTACACCTGCCTCAACCCAAACATCAATTCTTAGTTTTGTTTTGGAGATTAATCAATACTTGTAACTGAATCTAGTTTTGATCATTGCAACTGTAACACCTGCCCTCTTATTAGTACTACTTGTCTCCTGAATTATGTCTATGGTGAAAACTTTTCATATGATTAGAAAATGGGGAAGCACAGCTGCTTCTTCCACGACCCTGCACCACCCCACCACACCAACACCACCCCCCCCCCCAACCCACGCGGGCAGTGGTGGGTGGTGTGATAAAGAGTTAGGCAAAGGGAGTCCTGAGGTCACCAAAGGCACATGGTCTTTAGAGCTGCTCTAAGGCCACTGAGAAGCACAATTGCGATAAGCTACCTTGAATACTGTTTATGTTGTATTTTTACATTTATTTACTCTTTGTTCTGCTACGGTTTCTTCTCACATTTATATTACAATCTCTTCTAATTATTAGAATGATTGCCTCTATGTTATCATCTTACATTTATTTTTACCTTCTGTTTCAATGAATGATTTTCATGCTTGTACAAGGCTGCTGAGCAACTTTTAAGGCGGGAGTTGGAGCCTTGGGAAACAATCTCAGTTGGTGCTTTATCTGGAGGTCTAGCTGCTGTTGTCACTACTCCTTTTGATGTGATGAAAACTAGAATGATGACTGCTAGGGGAAGATCTCTACCAATGTCAATTGTGGCCTTTACTATACTTCGTCATGAGGGAGCCCTCGGTCTATTCAAAGGAGCAATACCAAGATTTTTTTGGATTGCACCTTTGGGTGCCATGAACTTTGCAGGATATGAACTGGCAAGGAAGGCCTTGAACAAAAGCGAGCAGCAAAGAAGTGATCAGCCATCCCAGAAGAAGTTGACTAGTTCTGTGTAAAGAAAATCATCCATGAACAGAGAACATCGGACAGCTTCCCGGTTTCTGAGTGGTGAAGATTGCTCAACTTTTTCTCTGTTGCAGCAGCATCCGGATAATATTTCATTTGTTGACAAGCCCTCTTCGTTTTTTTTCTTCTCCTTTTGATTGAGATGTTACCTTGCAAGTACTAGTTTTCTGAGTCATTTTGAATAGTTGTGTCCTGTCAAAGGATGGTAGCACAGATCCAGTTTTGTTTGAACTTATATCTTCGCGATTTTAAATTCCCTGCAAGTTCTATGCGATATTCTTCGTGTGAATCTTGTCACTCTCTTTGCCCGTCGACCTGGAGTTGAAGTGCCAGGTGTTGCTTCCTTTCCAATACGGATGGAAGCTTCGCCACCCCTCGCAGTCTGTGTTGTTCAATGCCTTAAATGCCACTTCTCCCTCTCTTTCTCTCTCTCTCTCTTTATTTTCCTGCAGTTTCCCTTACCATTCAATCAATCATTATCAAACTTACTCTTATCACTTCTCAGCCAATAAAAGCACTCTTGGAATGAGTCAATCGTGGGACACTTTTAGGCAGTTAAAAAGGGTTCCCTTTGGGCCTCTTGAAAGGGACAGAGCAAAGGAGCAACAATAGAGAGAAAAAAAAAAAAGAAAAAAAGCAAAAATGGAGGAAGGAATAAAACATAGAATACCTGGAAAAGACAACAGTTAAAATTGAAAAAAAGTATTTTATTCTACGTAATAGTTAAAAAAAGTCATTGTGAAATTGTTACCATCATAAAAAGTAAAAAAAATTAGTATTTAAAGCTATAGTTAGAGAGAAAAGGCACTGCTCATTTTATCAAGAATTATTGTTACCATCATTAAAGTTAAACTTGAGTATTTTTAGTCTGTTACAATTAAATTCGAATCCATTAATGTACCAAAACACAAGTCCACAAAAGAAGATAAAAAAAAACTAGTTAGTATTGTAATTCAAGCATTAAATCAAATGTAAAGCAATATATTGCATTGCTACATTGTTATATTTGTGGGTGTAAATGTGTGTAAAATTTGAAAAATTAAACAATAAATGAAAGAAAAACTAAAAACAATAAAATTAATACATTTATGGTCAGATTCTTGTGCTCGGATATGTCATCAGTCGAGCCCTCAAGAGAAACCAACCGTCTCTCCTTTTCTTCTTTCTTTTTTAGTCTTTTGTTAAGAAAGAAGGAAGGAAATTAATAAAATGATTCATAAAAAGGAAATAGACATAAATAGAAAAATAAACTGAACTAAACATTAAGAATAAAGAAGTAAAAAATAAAACAGAAATGAAGAAATAAGAAAAATAGTTAAAATAGGTCTTTTAAGTTTTAAAACAAAACAAAAATATTGGCAAGTTAACTGGATCTAATATGACTTGACTCAATCAAACTAAGTCAAATTCGGTCAAACCTAGTCAATTAGGGTCAAACTTAATAAAACTTGAGTTGATACGATTGAGTTAAGTTTGGTTAGTTTGATCCGAACTTAGTTGAATCAAATCAAATTGACCCAATAAATATTTTCCCTCTAACTTGACCCGACTTGAATTTTAAACATGACCCGACCACAAAAACACAATGCCACATGATCAAACACTGAAAACATCAAACACTCTCCATCAACATTTGTAAATTGAACTTGTTATTGTTTTCCTTTTCAATACTTTTTTCTTTTAAAAAACATAAAAAGTTAACAAATACTAAATAAATTATTTTGCAAAAAAAAAAATGAAAATGACAAAAAAAAAAGAACAAAAACAAAAACAAGAGAAATAAAGGGGTTATCTTCAAAGAAAGACATCTATAAAAAAAGGAAAAAAAAAGTTACCGAATGTAAAATCAAGATTCTTAGTCCAATGTTCAAAAGAGTTCACTTGATACCTAGGATCATAAAATCAAACTTCCAAACCTTATAGAGCACAAGGATCACAACATTTAAACCCTAAAAATGGTAGTTTGCCACCAAAATTAAAGTTTAAATGAGTGTCATCACATCGTGGGTGAAATAAAAGCAAAGAAATTATAGAGTTTTGGCAACTATGGTAGTTAAAAAGTGGGGATGGACTTTTGAGGGTCTCATAAATGGAGAAAGGAGGACGATAGGGGTGGGCTAATGGAAAAGTGAAGAAAGGATAAGGTTCCAACCATAAAAGTGAATATATTTATGAATTTAAAATGATGTCATTTTAGTACTTCTAATTTGTTTCTCTTTATTCAAAATGACATTGTTTTAAATAGTTCCCTCAACTTCAAAATAACATTGTTTTGGCATTGCAAATCCAGCCTCTTATTTTCAAAAAGATGTCATTTTGGACTTTTAAAGTATTATTCTTGAACTTCAAAATAATGTTGTTATGGTATTTCAAACCTAGTCCCTTTTATCTAAAATAATATCATTTTAAACAGTTCTCAAAAGTTCAAGATGACATCCTTTTAGTGTTATAAACTCAGTTCTCTCTACTTCAAAATGACTTTGTTTTGGCATTCTAAATCTAAACCTAAACCCCTCAGTTTTAAAATGATATTATTTTGACTCTCTTGATATATTGATTCCTTAACTTTAAAATGAAATGTCATTTTAGCTTATCTCATAAATTAAAAATAAAAAAAAATATTTATAAAAAAGAAAAGGGATTGAAGCTCTAAAAAATTTCTAATTCCTTATGATTTCACATTTTTCAATATTCTTCATTTCATTATTTTAAATTCTTTCATTTTCAAAATTCAAAAATTTCTCATACATTCAAAATTTTAAATTCTCAAAAATTTTGTATCTTTCTAAATTAAAATTTTTAATGAAAAACCTTTCCATCTAAAATTCAAAAAAAAAAAAGATCTAATACAACTCCAATTTTAAAATTTTCGAAGGTTTTTTAAAATTCTCTTATTCTTAACATAATAATAATAAGAGTAAAATTAAAAAATAAAAAATAAAAAATTCTAAAATTCTAAATCATTCTTTTCAAATTTCTTTTTCATGCAAGGGATTACTAGAAAAATCATTCTAACCTTTTCCAAAAGTTTTTCAATATGAGAGATCACCATAAAAAGTATCTCGATCCTTTTTAAAATTATCTTGAAGTAAGGGATCTTTGTTAAAAGTATTTTAATATTCTCAAATTTTCTTTTGAGTGAAAGGGATCTTTGGTAAAACCCTCTCATAACCCTAACACACTTCCCATCAGAGTACGAGAACTCCATTAAAGGTATCCTACAAACTTTCTTAAACCCTAATCTTACTCCTTATCACATTAATATTTTCAAAATTTTAATATGTGCTTATAATCAAATTTTCTTAAGCAATATGTTGTTAAGAAAGATAAACAAATAGAATATTAAAGTAGGAAAAAACCAATGTTAATGTTGTAGCATCATCATTCATGATACGCGCTTAGTTTTGTTTCAAACTTCATTAGGAATAACTATACTATTAAATTGTAAAAAATCCTTGTAACACAAATCGAATCCCACTAGTTTATAAAATAATGTAGTTTTTTGAACCAATGGTTAAGGTATTCTAACTACACCTTAAAAGGATGGTGGTAATTGTAGTATCTTAAAATTGATTTGAGGTTGAGATTGTAAAATCTCAAATCAATCTAAGTATTGTATGAGTGAATGAGTAATAAGAGTGAATTGGGTAGAGCACCCCGCAAGCACAATTTGCCTTTATCATTGGTAATTTATTGTGGCAATGTGGTGACATTTCAATAATTATTGATGGCTTATCACCTATTGTTTATTAGCAAGGTCTAGCATTAAGCATTTCTTTCTATGTAAGGTTGTAACAACTTAGTGACTCCACTGAGATTTCTTAAAGGTTAGGCTACTTAACTTGATTTTATTTTTATAATTATTTCTTTTTTTTAAATATTTTATTTGTTTATTTATATTATTCTAGCGTGTCATATAGTTTTATTCAATTATGAACATTTACATTTTGCATATTCGCAAAAAAACCTCGACACCTGACTTATACCTTTTTAGTAAGATAAGAGATAGTAATGAATCCATCATGTAGCCTTTGTTTCCACATAGGATTCTTGAAATCTCTCACTTAAATTAGTAGTTTTTGCAACATATGAAGGTGAGGGAGATAGTATCTAAAGACCTTTTATCTCACTTATAAATCTTTAAACCACACTTTTTGTTAAAAGAATAGATTTGTCATCTTTTTTCAATCTATCTCCTAAAATAAGGAACCATAAAAATAATTTTTACTTAAATTACGCATGGCAAAAGTGTATCATGCATTTACTTTTTTAGTTTTATGCAAACTACTTTTATTATATGATTAATTTTGTATTCATTATATTAATATTTTTCTTTCTTTTTTCTCCTAATTTAACATGATATTCCATTACATGCATTTGGGCATTATTTGCTTTGTGTTTATATTGACTTTTGTTTTCAATTAAACAATTAAAATCATAATAATTAATGAGGAAATGTTGTTTATGATCATGAAGCAACCAAAGGATATCTTTAAGGCAAATTAAAGATTAGCCACCTTTAAGTTTACCTTTGAAATCAATGTGTTTTAGTATTAAAGAACTTAGTATTTCTCTCCTCAAATAGTTATGGTATAGTTGTTTGATTCTTATGAAACAAAAGTTTTATAGCATTTATGAAGGTATTAGGTATCTCTTGGATGTAGAAGTTCAACCAACCATCTTGCAAGCAACTATTAAATTTTAGGATCCTTCACTTTAATGTTTCAATTTCCTTTCAATATATATAGTTCCTTTGTTAAAAGAAGTAAAAATGCTACTGAATCTACCAATTCCTTCAGATGAAGATATTTACACTCCCAAGGTAGAAACAAGATATGTAAATAAGTTATTAACCTTGGCCAAGGTCAAAGGGATGAGATATTCGATCAAGTCAGACCTAAGGGCTAATTTGAAGAAAAGTGTGTTTCCTTCCAATTCCTAATTGATAAAATGAACCATAACATAGATGTTAATAAACAAATGATATGTCTCACTTTACTTATTTATAACCTTGTTTTATTTCCTAAGGTGACTAGTCATGTTCATAAGCAGGTCATTGATTTTTCTCCAAGGTTAGCAAAAGAGTCAATCTTATGCCTATCATTCTGGTAAAGATGATCCTATCCTTAAACTATTAAAGAGTTAAAAAGAAAGGCCAATTTAAGGAGAGCTTAATCTTGTTATATGTATGGCTCATGAGCCACATCAAATCCTTGGAAAATAAGTTCTTTCCTTAGTTCAAAATGCCTAATAATGTTATTATTGAGTTTTGCAAAAGTTTTTAGCCAAGCTCAAATAAAATTTCAGAATAGGCAGTAATCTTCTAAGATAAGAAACAATTCAAGTGGCTAGTTAAATGGGTACAATATACTTATACTTTGGATAGATATAGGGTGTAACTTTAGGTCTTACTAAAAAGTTTAAGTGAAGTTGTCAGTTATACCCCCATTTTGACTGTGGTAGAAATTCATGTTATGAGGTTCATTCCTATTACATACGAGATGGATATGATGCAATTTGATTATTATGATCAATTTTAATAGGTAACCTTACCATGTTATCCATCTAGTTTTTAATGGGTTTAAGCTTTACATTTGTACACCATAAGAGCAAAAGGCTCCACCATAAGAAAATAATGATGACATTTGAGAAAACCAAAAATATTGTAATGAATTGATAAGAATCAAATGAGCCTATCATGAATTGTAAAATCAAAAAGGGAGTAATGATCATTTATTAGTCATAAAACATCTTAATAAGGAACTTGATTAGTCTGATAAAAAGAATGATGACATAACTTTTTAATTAAAAAAAGCCAACAAAAGAATGAAGGAAATGATGGTTATAACATACAATTTTAATCAAATACAAGAAACCTTATCTCTTTCTCAAAATCAAGTCAAGATCCTCCAAGAAATAACTCTCATACTTTAAGAATATTTAAATGAGTTTGAAGTTAGGAATGCTAAGTTATCTATCATGAATCAAAATTACAATTTGGCACTTTCACAAGTTAATGAGCTCATAATAAAAAACCAAAATCTTTGAAATTAAATGGATGAGTATGACACTTAAATTCAACAATTAATTGAGTTCAATGCAATAAAAGAAGTTTAAGTTAGAGATACAATTCAACAAATTTAACAAATAATTAAGAAAACTTACCTTATGGCACCCACGACAAAAGCATTAAAAATAGAACTTGTCCCTTTGCATTCTTATAAGGAACGTCTTGTCTACTTCCTTGATAAAGTGCACCATCAATACATCTTCATTGGTCATTTCTTTTAAAAGCTTATTACACAAGCCTTTTTTATGTCTCTTTTTTTTAATCAAATGGCCTATCATATATGTATAATGGTGGTTGATCTATGACTTTTGCTATGTATTATGGTTCTAGACTAATTACTTTTGCTATGAATAATGGTTGTAAACTTACGTGTTTTGTTATATATAGTACATAGTGTATTATATCTTTTAGTTTTAATTGTGTCCAAAGTAAACATTAACCAAGCATATTCATAAAAGGCCAAAGTATACTCATTAAAGACTTTATAATTAGGTAATTTGGTATGTATTATAATGGAGGGTAATAGTTATTAAGTTGTCTATAATTGAGTTAAGCTTGATGAAGTTCTTGCTTAAGGCTTCTTAAAAGGAATTGTAATGGAAAATCACATCTATAAAGAGATGTTCTTTGCTAAAATTATATACAATCATTCTCTTTTTCCAAATGATGGAATAAAAGACCATTATAGATGGCATATGATTAAAACACATCTCACTTACCTATGCAAAGGTTGTAATATTTCTTAAAAGAAAAATTGATAATAAAAAAGGTTATCTTGCCCCTTAAATAGTTATAAGCCTTGGATCTTAATCTTTAACTAGAAGAATTAGGAAGGCCTTAAGTCCTCTACAAAGAAGCTTTGATAAATCCAACTTGTCTTACTAGGGTTTTATATGTCCTAGACTTTGAAGTCTTCTATTCAAAATATAAGGATGTCGAGGAAGAATTTTTGCAATCTTTGGAACCCATGGTTCTTAACCCTTCAACTGTCAAGTCTCAATTTCTTAGTGTCATTAACTTGCTACTAGTGGACATTGCCAAGACAATTGCCTAAAAGACTTTCTTGAGGCATAAAACTCTTATAATTAATAAGTTGCAACTTTTTTGCTAGGGCACTATAGAATTAACGATTTCCCACTGAAGGATGTTAATCTACACACTTCTTACATCTGAAATGAGAAACTATGATATACTTCTTACATTGGAAGTATGTAGATTGACATCCCTTTTATCTATTCATGAATTATTTCCATATTCCTATCATGCACTTTCAAAGCTTTCCAAGAGAAGTTCTTGTTGGAAAACAAGTATATTTTAAAAGACTTATATCTTACATCAGAAATGAGAAAATATATTATACTTATTTATAAGACAACATTTATACCATACAAAATAAAAAGACCTAAGATAAACCTTGTGCATAAGAGAATGACCTAAAATTTAAGCCTAATATAAAAGGCTCAATGCAACCCCATGCAGTGAACTAACCTTGGCTAATTTACCCTTAACCCAAAACTTTTTTAAGACTTTTTAGATTATGTTGATCAGACTAGCTATTTTAACTAGCCATTCTTAGTTGTTGAAAAACTAACTATTAGAAGACTAGTTGTTATAGTAATAAAACCACTATAACCACTAATAATTATCTTCATCCTTAATATCCATTTTTATAAGACATTAAGTTAGAAGCAATATAAAAAAACTTCCTCTTCATCCATATACGCCAAGAAAAAATCATTCCTTCTTACTCTCTCTCCTTCCCCTTTATTGGAAATCATTAAGTTAATCAAATTAGTGCTAGTTTTGTTGCCTTATTATTTAAAGTACATATTAGTGAAAATGTCTATTGTATCTTGGGAGGATAACAACTATAACTTGGTGCATTGAGACATTGTCTATAGGAGTGAAAATTATCCTTAAAGACAATGTCAAGTACATTATAGATATTATATCCCTAAGGACATTAATGAAAAGGTATATTGTATCTTAAGAGGATAACTATTGTAACATACTATATTGAGACATTGTTTATGAGGGTGGAAATTATCCTTAAAGATAATGTAAAGTATGTCTTACATATTATATCCTTTTTTATCCAATTTAATTTTATTTACATTCATATTTTATATTTTGTTTTCTTTACTTTACTAACAATCTTAAGGATAATCTTCTCTATTTTTGTTATCATGGATACAAATACTATTCAATCTACTTCTGTCATTAATAATTTTGTTTCTATCCCTTCTCAAACTTAGTTAATTTCACTTATTTCCAAGTTCTTGCTAGACACTTTCAAAATTGAAAATTTTACTAGTTCTCACTTTAAACGCTGATAAAAACATATTTTTTCAACTTTAGATGTACTAAGATTTACCTTTGCTCTTTTTATATCCAAATCAAAGTTTGGTTATAAGAACTATGATAAAATGTTTCTTATTTTAGAAAGGGACAATAAAGTTTGTTATCACATTATTTTTACATGCATTATCTAATGACCTCTTTAATGTTTATTATTCTTCAAAAGAAGTAAAAAAAATATCAGAAAAAATAAACAAAAAATATAGTTGAGAATGTTAGTATATAAAAGTTTGTTGTTAACAACCATTTATATTTTTAAATATATGAAGAAAAAAGTGTCCATGATTAAATTAATGAACAACATAAATTGTTGAACAACCTAAAAAATGATAATATAAAGTTATCAAAAGAGAGGAGTATATAGTAGGTAGTCTCGTTGAAAAATTTCCATAGATTTAGAATGACTACAAATAGTAACTCAAATAAAAGATGAAGCATATGTTGCAGGAGGATATCATTATGCATATCCTAATTAAGGACAAGAACAAAGTACGAACGAGGGAAGTAAAGGAAAAAAAAAAAAGATGATATTAAAAACAAATGTGGTAGAACAAAAGAAATGAGAAAAAAGTCGCTACAATCACCATCACCGTGAAAAAGATATGATAATAGGTTTCAAAAGTATGATAAGCCCAAAGACCTAAAATCTGTTTATCTGATTGGAAAGCCCCGATCTTTTCGTTCCTAAGAAAAGCCTTGGGCCGGGCGAAAGCCGACCGATTCATTTAATCACAATCAAACCATTTAAAAAAAAACATCCATGATGTTTTCTTCGTCTTCTCCATGCTTCATTTAGGCGCTTCTAGAAGCTGCTCACAACCGCAAAGGTTTGATACAAGGTAAGCAATTCTTCCGACCATTGTTGTCATCTTTTTGACTCCATAAGAATACGTTGTTTAGTTGGCATTCTGCACCTGTTTGGTACTGGTGGTGACAGAGGAATTGCAGTCAATTAGTGGGCTTGGGCATGAAAATGGGCATGTTTTGATGGTGGGTATGACTCTATCTACTGAAATATTCATAGTTATATTTACATTTCTGTACCAAAAATCCTAAACATTATTTCATTCCGATTGTTTGGTATTGGGCTTATTTTCAATGCTAGGTAGAAAATAGGGGTCATGTTTTCTTACCCTTTTTGTATTTGCAGGAGTTTTCATCATAATACTTCCATTTCTGAAGCGAAAATCCTAACCCTTGATTTGTACCCATTTGTGTTACCAATGGTAAAGCTCCCATTCGACATAATGTGTGACATATTCTGTTTACCATCCAAGGCATTTCTGAGATTTAGGTGCTTGTTGAAACCATTCTATTCTTTAATTGATCGTCATGACTTCATCATATTTCATCTCAACCGCTCTATCGAAACCAACACCAATCGTTGCCTAATTGTGGATGATCTTAAACAAAATGGTTTGCTATATGAGGTGTACTTAGACGCACTAGATATGAACTTGATCGCATGCCATGACCCACATGGAGCTTACACAATTCTTCATGAAGCAAGTTGTATTTTAGGGGTTCCAAGTTAGAAAAGAGTGGAAGTGGAAAAATTTTAGTGATGTGATTGGCTCTTATAATGGCTTGAGTGCTTTGTACAATGAGATAGAGCTGGCATTGTCAAACCCTTCAACTAGAAAACACCAATTTGTTGCCCAATTTCTTGAGAAATTAGGATGTGGGAATCTGTTCTGGCTGGATTTGGATATGATGTTATGAGTGATGATTACAAATTGGTCATGATATTTTTGCATTATGAAGAACACAATCCAAAGTTATGGTGTATAGTTTGAAAACAAATTCTGCAGGAACAATTGAGAATTTCCTGTTGATTATTGTTACTTGAATGTACGAAGTGTACTCTTTCTGGTAGCTTTCTGCATTGGATGGTTGGTGAGCATTTGGGACTATGCAATTGTTGATCTTAGTGATGAGAACCTTTGTATGCTACAATGCGTGATAATAGTTGTTTACTTTTCTTGGGGGTATTGGGAAGATGATTTTCTATAGGTTGCGAAGTTGAAAGCAATGATTTCAAGATATGGATGATGAAAGAATATGGTGTGAAAGACACGTGGATCAAATTGTGTTCCATCTCACAAGAGAATCGGCTCTGTTATAATATTAGACCTCTATGTTTCTCAAAGATCAGTGATGTAATTTTGTTTGTGCAAAATGATCATTATCTTTATTGGTATGACCAAGCAAACAGCAGATCAGAGAGTGCTTGTGGTGGTGTTGCTTTTGATATATTTGCAAATATTTGTGCAAGAAGCCTTGTTCTGATCAATTCTATTACAGGGCCTGCTCATCAATACAACAAGCTGAGAGATGACAGAGTTGGACAGAAATCCAAAGAAGGGGTAAAGTGGTGCTACGTCTGCTTCAACAAAGGGGTCTGCGCTTGATTTTTGCTATAGCACACCTTGAAAAAGTTGTCATATAACTTGATTCTTGCTATAGAAATGTTATTTTCAACTGATAAATATTTGGGCCATTACTTTTCCTAGGGCTAACATTGAAGCAGCTGGGCAATGGTGAAACAGGAGGGCTGAAGTTTCAGGACTATGAAAAAATTTTGAATGTCTATTGAAATGGAATGTATATCACTTGTTTTGGCTCTTTTTTTTTTCTTGTTTCTTTCCGAAGGACTCGAAATAGATCCTGATGGGATCCTATTTGGTTCATTCCAGCATCATGCTTAGTTTAGGAAAACACGGGCTTAGGTTGGGAAAACATCAACCCGTTGATGTTTATGTTGCTTGTGGTTTTAGGTACTCGTGTGTTTTCCCATGCATGTATAGCACATTTCCTTGTTGCACCAAAATTCCACGACTTTCAAATTTAGGTTTTGAGTTGTGACATGAAGTTTCGATGTTATCAAATACTACTACTTATTTGGGTTTGGCCTATAACACATGTTTACAAACTGTAACTATAAAATCTTAAATACACCCATATTTGCTTCGTGCTCATTCTACCTTACCTCACAGACAATTATATTTAGAAAGTTATTAGACAATTGCAGAGAGATGATTTCATTGAAAAAAAGAAAAAAAAAAAAAGAATTCTGTTATAATTCCCCTTTTTAATCTATCTGAAGGCTGGCCATGGATTCCTTTCTTCTGTTATTGTATGGAAGATCCAACAGGGAAATGGATTATATATTTAGACCTGAGGAAGAAACACCGAAAGTTGTATCAAACTGTGAGTTATCACAATCATGAATGAACAATGCCTATGAATTGATTCTGAACAAAGTCTTAGATTGCAGGTATCATTTATTATATTTTTACTGGATCCAGGGTATGCAATAACAAAATACAAAGAACACACACAGATGTAGTCACAAAAATGTCGGCAACAAGCCTGTTGGGGGTTTTAGAAATTGAATAACAAATGAATGCAACTATCTCTCTAGAAAATCCAGCAAGAATATTACAGATAAATCTAATTCACCATTAAACATTCTATTTTTCCTTTCTGCTCTCTAAGGTGAAGTAATCGTCTCCTCTCAGGTTCATCTTATGTTTGCATGAGATATACCACCAATTTAGTTCAATTTTGAACAATTAGGAGATGTAAGTGGATAATGTAGGCTAAAAGGGAATGCCCCATATGTATATATATATATATATATGCCTAAGATATTGGTGTGTCATATGCTACACTTCTCATGTAATTTCGCTTATTTTTGTCTCATTATCTTTGTAGTCCTTTATAAACTATTTTAAACTTACAAAATCTGAAGTTATGAGAGCAGACATAAATGATTCTAGTTATTCATTTAACATTTACGGAGTCTGTTTAGCTTCATTCAAGGTGTCTTTCTACTACCCTAATAACAAGGAACTATGATAGAAACTGACGTCCCTTCATCTTCTTTAGCATCAAGAAACATTGAATATATAAATACAAACGAAACAGTAAAGTGGAATAGGAGGGGATCGTGCAGCAACCATTATGGCTATATAGCTCCCAATAATGGCTTCATAAACCCTAATAATTTGAAGCAGTTTAGATTCCTTGAAAATCATCACTCCTTGCATAGCTTCCTCTCATGCTTCTCCTTGAAGCGTCTTATAACACCATCAAACTATGTTGTGATGCTCGACAAAATATACCTGACTTGCTTTACTTACTCTCGTAGAAAGTGCAATCTTGATCTGCATATTGATTGTGCTTCACTAACAACACCAGTGGGAAACAAAAGCCACCGGCACCCACTTGTGTTGATCGACAAAATGTGTTACCATTAGCATATATGAGCGTAATGTTCTACGATATACAGTCAGTCAAATATTCTAATATTAGTTGATTTTATTTATCTGAGGAATACCATAAATTTATGTTGTTGGTCATACCTTGATAATTTCTTCAGTCCTTAGAACAGCCGGGAAAACAATCTATGCGTGTTTATATTGTTGAGCTACAAATAGATAATTCAACGATGTAATGTGCGTAGTAGCTCAAGTTAGTCGTTGTTTAAAGTATGTATACATTTGGATTAGCATTTTGTTTATATATATATATTTATTAATAACATTAAGCTTTAATATTTTTTTATTCTTGAATTTATTTTCTTCCCATTCTCATAAACTCTATACTTTTTTACTTAATATACTTATTTTCATATTTTATCGTTTTGCCACTACATATAAAGTTGGATGGTGCTGTTAGTAAGAATGAAATTGTTTCAAGTTTGATTTCAGATCAATTCCAATCAGATTTTAGAAAGCATGATGTGGTAGAGAAGAACTAAATTACATGCACCAGCCAAAAGAGAATCACTTGCAAGCTTGCCTATCTTCGGACAAATACAATAGATGCTAAGACGAGAAGGCAAAAATTCCATAGACGTGACCTACCCTTGAACCTAGTAACTAAGAAAAGAAATAAAAAGGAAAATAGATGCCATCAAATTTGACCAAACATATATACTTCTAGGTCTTCTTATTCTGTTTTCCTG
This sequence comes from Bruguiera hainesii, assembly GCA_023213295.1. Lineage (NCBI taxonomy): Eukaryota > Viridiplantae > Streptophyta > Magnoliopsida > Malpighiales > Rhizophoraceae > Bruguiera > Bruguiera hainesii. Next base: position 5,953,825 of record JAHOYR010000003.1, read on the forward strand.
TCAAAAGAAAAGATCTCAAGCAATTAAACCAAATGCACGCATCAAATAAAATTAAGCTTTTTCCCCATTTATATTTTCTGAATATGAAGGGCTGTAAATGTGATTGATAAATGGTTGTATCATTTAACAACATACAATGTCATAACTCAAATCCAATGTCTGGTTTCCCAGGCAAAATAACAGTTGCAATATATACATCCTTTTAAACAACAGTAGTCACTATTCCCAACTGCTATTATACACGCGGATGGAAGACACTGTAAGAGAAAGTGTACACTCATGGCATTAACCTGCATTGGAATCAAGAGAAAAACCCCTACAAGTACTTAATTCTGCAACCCATAGCCATCCTCTTTCTGCAGAAATCAATCCAAGTTACCATAGTAATTGGCTTGCCAGAAATCATGTCTCACTCAATGAGCTAGTCTATTAAGGTGTTGGAGTGTTCTCTGTTTGATCCACTGTCTATCATATGGCAGATAAGCCTGAATAGAGTGATCATAACTGCAAGCCAGAAATAAACAATATATCATCAGTTTTGCAAATAGGACACTCAAGGATTCTGTAATTAATTCCTTTACAAGTCAAAAAGGAATGATTTCAATTATTTAACCTACAAATGTTCCCTGGTGGGAACTTAGAATGCTTATCTTGTGTACACCAACCATAGCTGCTTATCAGTCCCACAGGCACGCAAAGTGGGTCAACCTGCCTCTTTAAGTGCAACAGAATGTGCACATGCAGAGGCACAAAAACCACAAATATAAACACAGGGAGAGAGAGAGAGAGAGAGAGAGATACACTAAGGCACTCATGTCTGCAAGCCCATCAATGAAATTGTAAAGATCTGAAATGTCGTAATTGATGTTTCTCATGGCTGGATATAATTCCTTAAGTTTCCTCTCATATAGTCCACAGACACCTACATAAGCCCACAAGAAAAGCCAAAAGTTAGGTAGAAATGAGATTCAGGCAACCATGTATATGACTAAGGGCAGGTACTGTTGATGCGTTAATAAAAAAAATATAAGTCCAAGTGCCAACCAAGAGGTATAAGAGATATTAAGCTTGCAAGGAAGGCAAAATTTCAGTCTGAATGTCAGATGTCAATTCATTCTTCTGTGCTTTCCAAAGAATAGGCAACACTCACACACACACACACACACACAAAAGTTTGGAAGAAAAGAGCAAACTGACAACTAATCAAACACAGATGAGAAGAAAAAGATAAAAGGAAGGAAAGGTAAAGAACAGACTAACAGATCAGCATACTACATATGTAACTTTACTGTGTAACAGAGTTGGTCAAAATATCTCTTTAATATTAACACTGAAAGGAATATCTGCTGACAAAAACAACAGCAATTCATCTTTAAGTAAATTTGCCAGATCATTGCATGATAGGTGCTTGCTTTCAACAGGCAATAGCTAAATTAGCGATTTGAACATAAATTAAGCCCTTAATGCTTACAGGGGACTGGATTTCCCTACACTCAAGTTTGAAGGTAATGATCAGAGAACTGACCATCAACAGTTGCATACTTGGATATGAGAAACAACAGATGATGACAATAAATTGCTAATAGCATGATTGCCATACAAAATATGTTCAAACATACCATCCATAGCTTGACTAACTGAACCATAGTCCATGAAGGTTCTAGTCGCTCTATTTGGAGAAGTCTGAATCAGAATTATAGTGTGCCTATTAGCCTACAAAAGAGCAGAAAAGAAACAACGAGTGAGAAAGTTTGCAAGAAACATGAAAATAAATCAACCAGTGTCACACAAGCACTTCCGTAATCAACAGGAGATCTGCTCACATTAATTGCGGTACTAACAACAAGAGCACATGCATGTACTCAGACAATCAACAAAATATCACAAGTGAAGACCAAAGGATGAAACTCAATTATTCAGAAGAGTGCATTTGAGAAACATGTGTAGCATCCTAAACTGCAATAAACATTCCAGCAAGCCAAGTCCTAAGATGCATGGATGCATATTCTACCTTTGATGGACTAGTTTCACAAGTTCTCAAACAGGTCAACGACTGAGAAGGATTGTCTAGCATAAAATGGCAACCATCCGACTGAATAACATAAGCACAGTCATTCAAGTATTGCCAAATCTCTACAGAAAAAATTAAAGGAAAGATAAAGCAGATAAAAAAATTTTCATTTCCTTTAGTGGATAAACCATGACACGGGTAGAATAGCAAATGGGAAATACAAAAGTCTATATCTTTAGCACATTTAGGGGTTCCAAGTGTAGACTTCACAACCGGCATGCTATCCAGATGATGTAGGACAACAGGTACACTGGATATAACCACTAATTTTTATTTGGCTTAAGATTAGCAGTAAAACAACAATATCCTCAGTTGAAAACAACAACAACAACAACAACAAAGTCTTAATCCCAAATTTAATTAGACTCGGCTACGAGAATCTTTTCTCTTCGTTCTGTTCTATGATGAAATATCCACACAAGTTGACAGAAACTAGAAGAAGTTCACTTCCCTTCCCAACTGCTTTAACTAAAACCCTACATAATCAAAACAAACCCCATAATGATGATAAATTGCAAATTGATTCTAGAACTAAAAACCCATTCGAATTATTTAGCTAGATATATGATTTCCACAGGTTGCATTTTGGGAATAGGGATCAGAAATTCGTGAAATTAAGACAAACAGAAAAGGAGGGAAAAAAGGAAAACAAAAAGAAAACAAGAAGAAGAGAGAAATTGAAGAGTACCATGTGAGACGGAGACGATGAATGCTTGATTGGATTCAGTTGCCACCCCGAGAGAGTGAAGATTGCTTATCAGAGCTCTGCACAGGTTAAAGGCCCGTACACCGATAAATCAAGGCGTTACAAAAAAAAAAAAAAAAAATTTCTACAACCAACTTAAACTGTTTTGATATTTTCGTCTACCTTTTCTTTTTTAACAATTTTGTATTGATTTAATAATAAATTATTTTTTAAAAATTTTAAAAATTAAAAATTAATTTTGAACAATTAGAAAGTTCAAAGAAATTATTAGAATAGGAAAAATTATGAAAATTAAAAATTAATTTTGATTAGTAGAAAAGTTTTTTACAAAATTTTAAAAATATAAAATTTTAAAAAAATTAATTATAAAAAATTATTAAACTATTTGATAATAACATTGTCACATTTTAAAAAATAAAATGTAATTTTAAAATCTTTTGATAAATAAAAATTAATTTTAAAATATTTTAATATTCAACCTATCATTGTGACTCTAATACCATTCTTTACTTGGTAAATACTCTCTATTTCTCTTCTCTTAATATCCACAATAAAATTGTTGTTATATTATTTTTTTATTTTTAAAAAGTAATTTATTTTTAATTTTTAAAATTAATTTTAAAATTTTAAAATTATTTATTATTATACCAATCTAAAATTATTTTTTATTTAATAAAATTGATTTATAAACTGATACGTCATCTTAATAATGAAAGATTAATAGCCATAGGTGAAAAAGAATAATAGGAAAAATGTGTAAGGTAAATTCTAAAAATAAAAAAAATGCTAAACAAAAATCTCAAAACAAAAATTAAGCCAAGAATCTTGGCACATAACAGCAAAGACGATTTCAAGCCCAAAACCAAAAAAAAAAAAAAAAGAATTTGCAGTCTAAAAAGAGTGAAATGTGTCAAGATGATCTTGATTTTTGCGTAATGAATTGAGTTTGTATAAACATTTTGCGTGCTATCATTGAAATAACTCTCTTTTCTAGCAATATTTAAAGGATTCTTCCCTCAAATCTATATACATTTCTATGGATAAAAAAAGCATAAATTCTAAAATTTAAAAAGTTCTTACAAAAGATAAAACAATAATATTTTAAAATCAGACGATAAATTATTGTGAAAATAATTATTTTATTTTGGTTATTATATTCACTTTGAATTCAACTCAAACATGTAAATTTGGATCACTATGTTTAAATCACTGGTTAAGGTAGTAAAATTGCCATATTTTTTATTAGAGAATAGATGGAATTATTTTTTGTGTGCAAATGGACAGGAGCGTGATAGGGCAGAAAGCTCACTGGTTTTGATGTGAGGGGCAACATGTCATGAGAAGAAAGCCTAATTTCCTGGGTCTTTCCCAGCCAAAATTAGATGGTTTCCCAGATGTTGGAGAGCAATGGATGAAGTGTGAGAATCATTGGATGCTATGAGTCACAACTTTTAACCTCAAACCATTCACAGGAGGAAACTGTTTTGAGCTTTTTGACAGGCAGAAAGGAAAATTACTATTTGTCCATTGTTTTTGGGAGATTTAAAACTTATGAGATAGTGACTTAATATGAACAACTGAGTAATTATTTTGTTGGTTTCAAAGATACCCAAGAGGGGATGAATTGGGTTACAAAGACACATATTTACGATTTAAATAGCCTGAACAATTAAAAACAAATTCAATATGAATAGTGAGTGCAATGTGTAGATGAATGAATGCAAAGAGAAACAAGCTAACACAATGCCATGTGTGACGATGAACAATACTAAATGAGTTCAACGGAGAGAGAAGTGAAATATGATGAATTTATAGAGATTTGAAAGCAACCATTGCCCTTCTCAGGTTGAGCTATAATAGTTCTTCAAAAGAATTCTTTCTTTTCTTCTCTTTTATCTCAAAAAAAAAAAAAAAAACTTATTACAATTGAAGAGAGACGTTTTGGTACTGTATAAACATCCTTAAGGTCTTCTAGCCATTGGGAGTAGAGAAAAAACTCTTGTCTAGATGTTCTGAAAAATCTATTTGCATCTTTCCATATAAAAGCAATAAATTGACTCTATCCACCCTAATCTTGACACTTTTTAGAATTTTTGCTGGACACTTTAAAAATATTTCTTTACGTGTTCTTTCTGGCAAAGGGTTTTCAAAAAATATAATAGATCTTAGTAATATCTGATAAACACCATTGGTGGATTTCTTAGCTACCCTTGATAAAATGTACTGATAAACACCATTTAACGACTCAAGATCCATCTTAACTAGAGTTCGAGTACATATCAAGGTCAAGCTAGACACGTTAATGAGCAATTCATCTCCATCCATCACAAATAACTATCTTAAAAAGTGTCATATCAGAATAAATAAAAGTAAGATCCTTAGAAAACATGTGCCCAATAACTTTCACCATATGCTTAGGGAGATTAAATGATTTCCTTTTCATCACGTAAGTCAGGAGGCACATATCTACATACAATAGATGATCTACATGCCAACTTCTAGGAGGGATAGTACCTGCAATCGTTCTTGGCATAACACACACTTTAACTAGCTAGGCACTAGCTTTCCTGGGTTTGTGACCAACTGAGATCAGAGCTTCTCTATGCTCAGAAAGAATGTTTCTCTCATCATTAACATGATCCTCAAATACAACTTTCAATTGCTCAATAGCTAAAAATCAATCTACAATCAATCCCTTGTTGAAATTGATTTACCACCGACATTAAGAACAAAGAAAGTATATGCAATCACCTTTGTTGTCAACACAATATTAGGTTCATTTACATAAAATACTATCCTCTCGTCAGAGCATTGCGTAATATTGGCAAAAAACATCTTAACCATTTTGAGATCATAAGTACAATTAAAATTAACAAAATTTAACTACCTTTGCGCAATAAACTTTGTCAAGAAAATTTTGATCAACAATTGTCTTCTTGATGAATTTTCAATGGGTCTTCTACCCAATACATCTATATACACAAACTTCTCTTCATACTTTTTGAAAGCTTTTAGGGATAACCATATGTTCAATTAGATGAATTGTATTGACTTGCTTCAACTTCATCAATTAAAGGTTCGACCAAACTTTCATTTTCTTTGAGAGCCTTTGGTTGAAGTGAAGTAGGCCTAGATGGAGGAGGAGGTGGTGATCAAACAAAGATACAAAATAATTTAGATTTACAAGATTTGACTTAAATACTACATGCAACGAATTTATAAAATCTAATGATTTAAAATCTCTTAAAAACATCAATATTGTTATATTTATTCTTAATATATATAAAAGTTTCATTGCTACTAGACTTAAATGGAAAAATTGATAAGAAGATTTATAAGATTCTAAAGATTCTTTGGGTTTGGGTATAAGGTTTATTTCTTGAATATTAGAATTAACATGACATTATCAAATATTCCTATTTTATAAATATTCTTTTTTATTTCTTTAGGTATAATTTGATTAAATTTACTTGAACAGTTGCAAGTTCTAAGTTATTAAATTTTAGGTTATTAAAATTTGAATTATTTAAATTTTTAGTTATTTGAATTTCAACAAAATTTAAGTCAGATTTCAAATATAGATTATTTGAGTTTTATGTCAGGTCAAATTTTGAGTTATTAACTTTTTCAATCAATATTGATTAGGTCAAATTAAGTTTTCAACGATTTAAGTCGGATTATTTGGGTCAAGTGGGGTTTTACCACCGTTACCAACATCTTGATGCAAGGAGAAAAATTTAGTGATTTAAACTATATTTATGAAAAAAAAAAAAATTTAAAGACTTAGATAGCAGAAAGAAAAAAAATTATATAAACAAGATAGATAAAATTCTATTCTATGCAAATAATTTAAAAAAAAATCAACTACATTTAAACACAAATGTAAATGGATTGAAATTCTTGATTCAATAGAGATGGTTGGGACTTTTAAGTGGTTCACGTCTTTAAAAAAATATAATTTTAGGTTTTAGTATAATTAGATGGTTGATTTGGTTTTGATGGTTTTTTAATTTTCTACCAAACTAGTGGAGAGCCACCCCCCGACAGAGCCAATTCCCTACACGCAATGAGGCAACAGTGCAGACCACCTTGCCATTGAATGTACTCAGTCTCAACTCTAATCATGTCCTCTACTAGAACAGATGGCAATTCAGCACCTCATCAAAACTTGTATCCCAAGGAATCACTGAAATGAAATGACGGTCACCACCCTTCTTCACCCGTCGAAAACAATCACTTGGCAACTACTTTCCGACTAGGCTCTATCATCCTAGAAAACCTCAAAGGTGTGGGATATACCTCCTGATTCACAACCTTAAAGAACATAAGATATTTGCATTCCAGTTCCTGTCTTCATTTGTACTCGTGTGCTGCTCTTTTGTTTTTGTGTGATTTGCTTCACGCAAACATGACTGTTCTTGCTATTCTTCTTTTATTGCCGGCATAATTTTCTACATGGTCAACCAAAACCAAACTGTATGGGTCGGGAGGCTTCATTTCAATGTCTTATTAGCTAGTTCATACGAGGAGCACAAGCCTGTGAAGGAATGGATCAGTGCCTAAATTGTTGTAGAAGTATATTGATGCTTTCAATACAGAGTCACCCGAGTTCTGGGCTAACGAGTTAGATATTTTGAGAAATAGTCAGTTATTTTTTGTATGTGTTTAATGTTTTGACACCAAGAGCCATATGCTCTTAAGTAATTAGAATAATGAATGTTTTCGTGTTGGAAGGAGAACACATTCAGGGTAGGTGGGGTTGGACAAGCAAGGAGAATTTCTCCCCATTGGTGGAATGCCATTGCTGCCCCTGTAAGCATATCTTATGTGTACCAAAGGGCAATAGGTGAAAGGATGCATTTGACACTGAATAGCAACTAATTTTCACTCAGAAATGCACAAGTATCACAATCATAAAAATTAGCACCCACAAATAGAAACAATCATATCTATACACTTCAAAGGACATTTACCAAATGCGTCCACTTAAGTCGGAAATAAACAAAGGCAACCACGAATGTGAAAGTCTTGAAACCTAAGCCCTTTTCCAGTATTAGTTGCCACCTTTGGCACAAAGCTCACGGTTATATTGTTGCTCTGGCCTGCTTGCAGAAGAAGAAGGTAGCCACGACTTCACTGCCATATTGGAATTTTCTCTGTAAGAAGAAGAAGAGGACGAAAGTGAAAGAGAATTTGAAACTCTCTTACCCATGAAGCCATAGGCTACAAATGATCCCGACCTTTTGTATTGATTCTCTCTCTGCATTTCAATTCAGATCTCAACTCCATAGTTTTTTGTTTTTTCCTTGAGTAGACATGGGTGGCAGCCACCCAAAATAGTACAAAAATCATTACCTCTTGGAATAATATGTAGTTTTTATCCTGCCTCCTCAGCAAGGCCTCGAAGTTTAGAACAATCATTATGGAATGTAGACACACCCCTTAAGTTTATTTAAAATCTCAAAGCCTCCCACAGCCTCATCCGACAATAAAATGCAGATCAAAAGCAGCATTACTTTGTTTCATCTAATAATGTTCAAAAGGCTATCTTGATTGCCATGACTTCATTTAGAGAAAACAGTTGACCATCCTAAGCTAAGCCTTCAAGGTGAACAAGATCCCAAAACATAGAGGTCTGTCTTGTAAAAACAGTATGCATAGCACCAATCTTCCAACCAAGCATCCAGAAATGCACCCATAAGTCGCCAGACACCAATTATGAAAGCAGGGAACCAAATTAACGGTGTACTAAGCTCTGACCTGCTGAGACCACCAGAACGTGGTTTGTGGGCTCCAGAGATTCTGAGGCCTCCTTGCAAGAGAATCAAACTTACAAGTCAAAACCGGGAAAAAAAAGGATAACTACCTAAAATTGAACTCAGTATAGCCTCAATTTGAAGGATGCCTACCTATCACACAAAAATTTAAACAGTTCTGTCACTCCAAGGTTTAAACAATGAGCACAAAGAGACACACGGAGAGAGAAAAGAACACTTCTTTATACGTAGCTGTTGGCCATCACTCACTGCTGAGTCCTTTGTTTTCTTCTCTTCTTTTTGCAAAGAAAATTTATAACATGAATAAAAAATAATAATAAAATTTATGAGTACTTAATCCCATTAGGAGCAGTGACTCGTTCATAATCGCACAACTTTTTTACGTGCTTATATCTTTTTGCAATCCCAAGTGGCATTTAAAATTACCCCTTTAGACTTGAATTTTGATTATTGATCTTTTCGGTGGTTTACAGAAGTTTCTACCCAAAATTGTACTCGTTTAATGCCATTTATGTTTTGAAATTATAATTTTGTATGCTGTTTGGTTTTAGATAATGAAAAGGTATTCAAATTGTTGGAATTTTTATAAATTGTGATTGCCAGTTTTTGTTATATGAAGAATAACTTTATGAAAAACACTAGAAAATGATGCGCTCCGTTGTCCAAAATTTAAAAAAATAAAAAATAAAAAAGCACAAAAAAAAAAAAAAAAATACAGAAGATGACGCTCCAAAGCTTGAAAAGAGAACATTGCCAAACCGTTTCTAAACCTCTGTCTCCAGTTGTAGCAGCAATTATAATAATTTGAACTGCAGAATCTTTTTTTTTTTTTTTTCTTCTTCTTCAGGTGATTATTTGTTCCAATTTTTGTGGCACTCTTTTTTATTTTTGATATTTTTCTATGAAGTTTTTTTCCCCCCATTTTTGGGTATAATCATGATTAACCTTCAATTCTAAAATCGACATGCATTTCAAGCATATCTTTCCTGACAATTTCCATTTTAAAAAATATATATTACATTGACATAGGAGTTTCACATCTTGTTAGAATAGATTAGTACCATTGAATAGATGAGCATCTTTTAATTTGGTTGCCCATTTTATGCTAGATAATTTTTCATTTTTATGTGTATAATTATAGTGATGATCCACGTTGTTAGTCACACATTTTAAGCATTCAAAATTTATGATTAGCATAATGCTTCTAATACCATTAGTTACATATGTATAACAGTTGGTGCAGGATCACCAAGTATTGAAGCCTTGCTGTCGCATCATTCAATTTCTTAACATTCGTAGTCAAACATTGCACGCATACATTGTTTTTCTCCCAAATTTAGTATAGACGCGCAATGCACGTATATGTTCTCATTGTTATTATCGTCCTTGTCTTCTACTGGGACTTCCCTCCTTAAATTCATGTTTTCTTTATCCTTGGTTTATACTATTAAACTATAATTAACCATGGTGTTTATGTGTTCGTAGTTAGCTTTTTCTACTGCCATCTATTTTAGAATGTCTATTCTTATAGTCGTTATGGTCTTTGTATGTTAATTGATCTTCTTTTTCTTCATTATGAGGTCCTCTATCAACAATGCTAGTTGTCTTTCTGTCCTCAATTCAAAGGAAACTAGCCCTTTTGCTGCAAGTTCATTAAGTTGATGGATATGTCTACAATTGAAGGAGAGGATACGCCCACCAGTGGCGCTGAGTATTACAATTTCATCAGATCAGTGATTTACCAGAAAAAACATCTCCTTAAGGTATAATTCTTTAAAGTGACTACAGTTTTTCTGCTTTGTGCTATTCAATCTTTTGACATATTGGTTATAATCTTCTTTGTCAGGTAGGAGTATTATGGAAATTGAAACAAACAAAATTATAAACACATACAACGAATGAGAAACAATATTCTCTTAAGTACTCGTGTTTGCAGGCAGAATTTGTTTTTTCCAACACTAGTATCGGACGCAGCGAAAACAAGTTTAAATCATATATTTCAAAAAAACAAAGAATTCTACTATGGGATGTCGAATGAAGGATTGGAGACGGACTTTAAAACATTAATTGTATGCGGTATATAAGATGGCTCTTCGTGATAACAGTGAAAATAACTGGTCAGCATGCGTTAAACAAAAGTAAGTAAACTCATTTAGTAAAAAATATGTAAAAATTAATATACTGTGAACTCATTTAGTTAATCAAATTTCTACTTAATATAGAAACTTTTGTTATATAGAATTAGAAAAAAAAAATGAAGACCTAAGATAAAATGGGCCAAAAAAAAAAAAAAAGAGAAAAAAGAGAATCTTGTTGCCTATACTTTTAATGGCCAAAGTTGAAATAAAACAATTTATTAACTTGAACATATATATATTTTTTTTTGGCCCTTTTATTTTTTTTTTTCATTAGAAGCATGGTGACGTGGTGGTACACTGGGGGTTGGCTGAAGATGGATTGAACATGGAGACGACCCCAATTAGGTAGGTGCTTGGCTGGGCATTTAAAAGTGAGTCAACCACAGGGCCAATATTTGGCATAGTTGTTCGAAGGGATGAACAGGGAGAGTGGTTGCTCGGATGTGTTGTATGAAGAGCTTGCGTCTCTCCGATCACATATGGGGTGACCATGAAGGTCGTATCGATTGGTCAGAGTCAAGTCCCTGGATGTCACTTTGAATGAAACCTTCATAATTAGTCCATTTCTTACGAGTTTCCCAATTGGTAGGAGAATTATTGGACCTTGAATTACAAAGCATGAAGCTAGTTTTTGTTGTTAGTCTGCGTTTTTCAATTTTCTGCAAGTTGCAGAACAATAAGACCAGAAAAGAGACAAGAAAGAGCAAGGAGAGCTTGCTAGGCTTCCAAGAGAAGCAACCTGTTTCTCATGATCATCATTCATACTTTTATATATTCTTAATTACATCATATATTTCAAATTAAAATTTAGATGTTTACAACAACTAATATAAAAATACAATTCAAATTTAGATATAAATTTGAATTAAAATTATAACATCTTTCTAATTCAAATACAATCAAAAAGTTTGGTGAAGTAAGCTAATATGAGCTAGAATCATTCTCTGACTACCATGTTAACCAAGTTAACTAGCTTTTAAGCCTTGGTGGGAAGCTTGAAACCAAAAGAAACTGAAGTTGCAGTAGCAAAAGGCATGTTAGCATCACCAACTTCTTTCAACACTCCTCCTTGGTGTTGTTGATTTGCATCCCTAATTTGCTTCTGAATACCAAAAATCCTCCTTTATGAAGTGGATTAGTCAAAATGTCTGCCACTTGCTCTATTAAAGAACAAAGTGTTAGTTTGACTTCATTGTTCTATTGTGCTTTTCTAATAAAATGAATCTTCAACAAAAAGTACTTAGTCTTTCCATATTGCACTAGATTTTTAAAGATTGCAATTGTAACTTGATTGTTATAATAGATCAAGGTAAGTTTAGTTGGTGCTTGTTGTAGATCAAGAAGCATGTTCCCTAATCAGATTGCTTGTTTTACAGCTACAGTAGCAACTTAATATTTAGCTTCAGCTGTTGATTTTACAACAACCAATTGCTTCTTTGAACACTAGTTAAGAACTCTTAATCCCCAAGTGAAAACATACCCTGAAGTACTTTTCATTTCATCTTGAGTACCTCCACAATTGCTATCATCCAATCAAGTCAAGCTTTTCAATTTTCTTGAACATGACATAGGTTGTGCCTTTGACATGTTGTCTGCTATGTAGGTGGAACATAACTTAAAGAAAAGAGTTGGTCATCTTGGTGTAGAAAGGATGATAGCTTTGTTGTATCACAACTATCACTAGCTAAAGCTTAAATATGATGTAAAAGCATATGTCAAGACATGCAATGTTCATCAATATGTAGAAGCATATGTCAAGACATGCAATGTTCATAAAAAAGACAATACATAACGGTACAAAGAAAAGTGTTACATGTACTTCATTGGCAAGTTTCCGAAGGAAAATGGCATGGGTTTGGTTACAGTAATGATTGATCGATTCTCTAAGTATGCACAATTCATTGTGTCCCTTTCTAAATGTCAAGCTGAGGCAACCACGAAACTATTCTAAAAGAATATGGTGAAATACTTTGGGGTGCTAGAAAATATTGTGAATGATCCCTAATTCACTGGCTTGGACAACCTTATTCAATATGATGAGTTTTGAATTGAAATTCTCTATTGTCAATCATACTTAAACTGACGGCTAAATAGAACAAATCAATAGCTTGTTAGAGAAATATGTTTGACACTATATGACTAATAGGTAGCAAAATTGGCTAAAGTTGCTTGGTTCTATATAATTTTGCTATAATCTCCACTTATCCTCATTTATTGGAATGAGTCCCTTTGATTTGTTTATAAAGCAGTAGCCCCTTACGCCAAATGAGTTGCAAGGACTACTTCAGGTGGGATATATCCTACTACTTACCATTAAGCTTGATTAAAGCAAAAATTGTTTGATGATACCGAAGACAACTTGAACGAGGTAGTAAGGTCACGAAGAAATATGCTAACAAAGACCAAATGTTGAGTTTTAAGTTGGGAACAAGGTGTTGCTCAAACTAACCCCTTAGATATCTAAGAAGATAAATGGTAAAGCAGTGCGTCACAAGCTAGTTCCTAAATATTATGGCCCTTTTACTCTGGTGAAGAAAGTTGGCAATGTTATTTATCGCCTACTACTGCCTAAAAGGTTGAAAATCCTTCCAAACTTTTATGTTAGCTTCTTGAAGCCCTTCCACAAAGATAAAGATGAGCCTCTTAGAAGAAAAATGCAGAGTACTCCCCCAACAATCAAAAAACAATTTTATCATGAAGTGTACGGAATCCTTGACCACATAACACATGAGAAGAGAAAAAAGAATCTTTAGACCAAGTATTTGGAAAAGTGGAACGATGCACCGGACAATGAGGTTAGTTGGGAAAGAAATGTGACTCTATGGCAATTTGAAAAGAAAATTCAAGACTATCTATCCTCCCAACTAATAAGGATGTTGGCTTTAACAAATGGGGGTTAGTATGTTAACCCCTTGACCTTATTGATATGGATTAGTTACACATTGCACAATTGATGGGCATCACACTGGTCCCGCATTGCATGCACTAGACAGCAGGATGACAGCTTAGATATAACAGTGTTTTCTCTTACCTAGTGGTTAGAAATCCTAATGCCATTAGGAAGGAGGTATATGTCTCACGCCAAAATCGGTCAAGACTATAGGTGACAAGCGAGCTAAAGGATGGCCAAGACATGAGCTTGGCATGCCAAGGTTGCATGGTGCGGACTATGAAGTTGGCTAAGGCATTAGCCAACGACGCACTGGTATGTGACTATAGCAACGCATGTGGAGAAGTTATGCATGTGGGCTGGTTAATAGGTAAACACGTATGACTTGTCAATTGGCACGAGTTGGCTGAAAAAATTGTAGGCATGGACACATGGTTCTGACGACAACATATTGTCTCTTGCATATGTGGCCTTTCAGATTGAAACAAATAATTGGCTAAGCCAATCAACCCAAGAAACTGGGAGATGGTTATGGGTAGTTGTTGTATGATCCAATGATGGCTTGACAGCCAATCCTATGACAATTGGGGGTGTCAACTGCTCTCGTTTCTATATGCTTGTGTATATCTACATGTTGTGGCTGCCTAAAATAGACAGAGAAGAGTCCATTGCAAACTTAATCCTTTTGTACTCGTGATTAGTAACAAAAGGTTGGAAAAGTTCCTACAACTTGTTCTTAATCCTTTGTGCAAAGTGTGTGTACAATTGAATTGTGCCTATAGTTCTTCTGTGTGTGCAAATATTGGCTTAGACTAAGGGGAACTTAGTGCCACAACAAGGCATAATTTTGAGTGACAAATTGCCCTGTGACAATTATTGTGATCGTTTGATGAATGATGCCAATTCTGCATGGTAGTTCACGCAGGGGCCAGGTAAGAGCGACTACGGTGGTGAAAAGACAGCAACACCAGTAGAAACAAGTGAGCCCAGTTGAGTTTGGGGAGGCGCCAATTGCGAAGAGAACACAGACAAAGCATGTGGCATCAGCAGCAGTAGTTGTGGAGGGTGGAGCCATAGTAATTGAAGGAGAGTTACTCAAAGGCTTCAAATTTTGAATTTTCTTTCTTTTTGTTTTTTTTTTTTTTTATAAGTATGATTTCATGTCTACATTTTGGCAATTTCGAGGTCTTAAGCTTTTGTGTTTGAATCAATTTTGATGTCTTGGTGTTTGTGATTACTTTTGAGATCCGATCCAAGGATCCAAGATTCTATACTAGGAGAAGTCGTTCCATCTCGGCTTAAAATATGATCGTTGTGGGTCTTGGTGAGCTTCATTCTCTGATTTCTGGGTTCATTGACAGTTTTAATCTTCAAAAGTTTTAGGTTTTGTGATTGTATAATTGTTTAATCTAAAATATGGTTGTGTGAGGGAGGTGGAGATCCAAATATAGAGGACAGTGGCAGTGGAAGAGAAGAGGAGACAGGAGAGAGAGAGAGAGAAATATGAGAGATTTTCTAAATACTTTTTTTTTTATTGTTTTATTTATTTATTTATTATTTTTATTAATTTTAAATTAAATGACAAGTGCCACGTGTACACGTTGAAGGATTTTGTTAGTGTCAATTAACCATGAATTAGATTTGTTATAAATTAATTTTATAAGATGTGAAAAGTCATGCTAAATTTAAAAAAACAAGTTATATTTAAACAAATACACAAATATAATAATTTTTTTGTGTACTAATAAGAAAATAAATAAAAAAGGAAATCCAATTAAAAGTCATTTGACCAGTAAAAATATTAATATGTTGATTTTATCAAAAAAATAACTTTAATTAATTACTAATTAATAATAATATCATATACAATTATATTAGATTAAATTTAATTTAATCTATAAAAAACTTTGTTGCATAATAATTGCTTTTGTTTTTATTTTTTCAATTTCATGCCAATATCCAAGAGAATCCTTTTGTTAATCGATTTACCTTTTCTTATTTTGAATCCCGTTTATCATACAATATCAACCTATCAGTATAGAGGCTTGGCAATCAAACATTTCTAATATGCGAAGCAACAATTACTATATCAATGACTTAGTGACCGTGATTGGTTCATTCAAAAAATGCAGGGTATTTATTTCTCACCAACATATTTACCCTTTATTTATCAGAGCAGCAAAAGTTAAACAATCAGTGGTTTACGTTTCATAATCGATAAGGGCCACTGGAATTCGGAAATTAAGTTCTCAAGTGCATATGACCCAAAGCGAGCTTTCTTTTTGGTATTCCATTTGAAGTAGATATCGAATATTACTAGCATTATCAAGGCTTGGTATATAAGACTAGAAAGAATAGAGCAGCGATAGGGACATTTGCACATTGTTTGATTACATAGATCTTGACATGATCATAAACTAAAAAGGTTATGCATATAACATATGGTAAATAGTCGATCCGCTATTGTTATAATATGTATAATACATTTAGTTAAAGATTTGAGATAGAATCCTTTCGTTTTTGTTTTCAACAATGTTTTTGATAGGATCCTTTGTTGTCATTGTCATTGCTAATCAAACTTTTCCATGCCCAACCATAGTGAAGAGCCATCTAGAAGGAGGACTTTATTGGACCCTACTTCAACGAATGGAGCCAAGTGCCCGGCAATACGAAAATAAGCATGCTGAGTCGAGTGCAACACTTTGATAGCTATGGCTTGGGAGGTTCTAAATGAATGTTCTAGGATGAACAGTGATCAATCCACCGGAGTGAATATCATGGTGTATAGCTGAGGATAAGAACTTCTATGTCCTCTCCTCAAGTCCTCAGTAGAGATTTCCAGAAATGAAAAATACATCGAACCAAGAAAATAAATTCTGGTGAATCACCGATCTAATAGTAGAAAGTGTCAGTTCTTCACCATGGCCATCATTGTCGGTATCTTCCCTCTCATAGTCCTCACCAAAGATTTCTGTGACCATATGTATATATGTTTCAAAAGACGGCTCTTTGGTAGAAGTGGAAGAGAGATGTGTGTGGCAGACAAGAAGGACAAAAAGTTATTTATAGGGCCAGGTGTGGCTCTCCCCGAATATTATACAAGGCATGTATTTACGAAGAGATAGAGATGACACCTAAACTAGGGTAAGGGTTAACGTTACGTTTAAAAGGGTAGTTTTGGAATAACAAAAATGTAGGCATTTATTGCGGTCTTTACGAGGAATTATTTTCCATTTAAAAGGAAAGTTTTACGTTAAATTTTTCGGTAGGTAGCTTGCTTTTTTTTATTAAATTTTTTCATTGGAGTAAATTCTTTAATTAGAAAGGATATATTTTAGTAGTCTACTTTTTATTGAACACCTAGACTAGATTATTATAGGTTAGGGTTAAGATATAAGGGTAATTTTGTGAATGAAAAAAATGTATATATATACCTTAGATTTTGTTTCCTTTCAAAAGAAAAGTTTTACTAGAGATTATTACTTAGTGTAACGCCATGAGAGAAAGAAAGTTTTGTGTATCATCAATATTTAGAAACAATTTAAGGATGAATTGCATAAATATTTTGTACCCTATAATACAGATAGTAAAATTAGAAGAAAGTTATATTGCCTAAGGCAAATAGATCGTATTCTTGATTATATTAAGGAATTTATTTCTCTAATACTTGAAATTGACATGTCTAATAAGGAATTTCTCTTCCATTTTAAAAATGGATTGACGGATTGGGTTAGAGTAAAATTAGACAGGTGTGATATGCAGATTTTAAATGTTGTCATTGTTATTATTGAAACACTCATCGACTACTTTATCTACTTTAAGAATAAAAAGTCAAACTCTAACAAGAGTGAGGAAGAGAAAATTGGGTAGAAGAAATAGGGTTTTGGTTGTAAGGAAGGTGGACATAAAAAAATCTCGAGGGGTCATCCCAAATATAATAAAAGCTCTTTGGGTAAGTGTAACTTAAGTAATTCCCCAAAATTTTACTTCATCTATGATGGATCGTACTAGGTGAGAGATTGCCCTAATTGTGAAGTAATGAATGCCATGTTGGCAAAACTCAATAAGGAGATGCCCAAGGTAGATCCCCAAGTCGACTTGGGATTTACTCAATAATTGAGTACTCTCTCCAAACTTTTCTCTCTTACAATCTTACAAGAGAAGGGACTATTATATGTTGATATTACTATCAATGGTAAAGCTATATGTGTGATGCTAGACACAGGATCAACACACAATTTCATTGATATACAAGAGGCAAAACATCTAAACCTTCTAGAATGGACTTCTATAAATACTTATTTAGAAAACTAAATGTAAATAATCATGAAAATTCTTCTGAGGAGGTGAAATGTGTATAAATAGCCTCTTTGTCTCATTTGTACAATGCAGTCAACATTTAAAAGCTTAAATGCTTTACGATTAAACACTCAAAACTCACTCAATAAAACTCTCATTTGCAAAATTCTATTATGCTCTCTACTTCTACCACTTCCAACTTTTCTACTTGCCTCTTTATACTTTCTGCTCATTCTCTTAAACTCTCTAATGCTTGTTTAGTTCATCCTCTCTTGCAAGATTGACTAAATGCCGCATAAGTTAACATAATCAAGGTTTAACTTTGTGACAGGTGGTATCAGAGCAATGATTTCATCATAGGTACGACTTGGTTGTTGGCAAAGTTACGAGCATGACAATCGAGAAAGGAATTGTTGTGACCGTTGTGGAGAACCAACAAGTTTATGGGTGAGAGAAGCAATATGTTTAGCCGAGGTGTAATAGATCCAAGGCACTAGTAAGAGAATTCATAGAGTCTCGTGTTGTTGGCTTAAAGAGGAGCATCACCAACTTGAATACTAGAGTGGATGAACTCAATGAATAAGTTAATAATATGATCTATGAAAATTCTGCGATTATAAGGGCTGCCAAGTACATGATTAAAGACTTTGGTCATTCATTTAGGGGAGAACTACACTCCTTGAACTAAGAACTGTTTGACCTATGGGAACTCATCAAAAGTGAGATTCATGACCTTCGTAGGGAGATAGAGTTGCTATGTTGAAGCACTTTACCTTTTACTAGTATTGTTGCCACTACTAGCACTATTGTTGTGTATGACATTAAGGTTTCTAAACATGTCATGTATAATGACACTTGTAACGCTATTGTGGTGGAAAACTTTTTCTTCGATTTTTAACAATACTTTGAGGCCACGAGGGTTATTAATGACCTTGACAAGGTAAGCAATGCTTTAATTTTCTTGAGAGATGCCAAGGTAAGCAATGCCTTAATCTTTTTAAGGGATGCTACCTAAGATTAAGGCATTGCTTACCTAACTATAATAGAGGTATAAGCATTTCGAGAGGGAGAAAGGCTTATACGTCATCAACATTTGGGAGCAATTTAAGGTCGAATTGCATAAACATTTTGTACCCTACATTGCAGATAGTGAAGTTAGAGGAAAGCTATGTCGCCTAAGGTAAACAGGTAGTATTTCCAATTATATTGAGGAATTTACTTCTCTAATACTTGAAATTGACATGTCCAATAAGAAATTTCTCTTCCACTTTAAAGATGACTTGAAAGGTTAGGCTAGAGTGGAGTTAGACAGGCGTAATATGTAGACCTTGAATGCTACCATTATCATTGTTGAAACGCTCATCAACTACTCTACTTACTCCAAGAATAAAAAATCGAACTCTAATAAGAGTGAGGGAGAGAAAACTGGACAAAAGAAATATGATTTTGGTTACAAAGAGGGTGGACATATAAAAACCTCGAGTGGTTATCCCAAGCATATTAAAAGCCTTTTGGGTAAACATAACTTAGGTAATCTCTCAAAATCTTACTTCATCTACAATAAACTGTACTGGGTAAGAGATTACCCCAACTGTGAGGTAATGAATGTCATAATGGCAAAACTTAACAAGGAGATACCCAAGGCAGATCCCCAAATTGACCTGAGATTTATTCAATAATTGAGTACTCTCTCCAAACTTTTCTCTCTTACAGTCCTCAAAGAGAAGAGACCGTTGTATGTTGATATTGCTATCAAGGGTAAAGCTACATGTGCAATGCTAAACATGGGATCAACATATAACTTTATTGACATACAATTCTAAACCTTAAACTTACATAATGAAGTGACATCATTAAGGCTGTCAATTCGGAGACGAAACCTATCCATAGCCCAACCCATGGAGTAGCTGTCCAAATTAGTGATTAGACTGGTAAGTTGGACTTCATTGTTGTTTCGATGGATGATTTTAAAGTGGTCTTAGGTCTTGCATTCTTCTGCAAAGTGTTGGCTTTTCCCATTCTTACTCCGAGTTCCCTCGTGATTCTTGATGCTTATAAAACCTAAGTAACTCCTTTGAAATGCATAGAGATGTCAAAAGCATTAATGATTTTTGTCTTGTAATTCAAACGAGGTCTTAAGTTGGATGAAAGTTACGTTGTTACCATAAGTGAACTTAGTAATGGGGAAAACGTAGTAACATTTGCTCTTGCATTGCTACAACCCATCCAAGATGCCCTTGGTGAGTTCAAGGATGTGATGTTTTCTGAACTGCCCAAGAAACTTCCACTTAGATGAGATGTGAATCATCACATTGAGTTAAAATTTGGTGCCAAACCTCTTATCATAGCCCCTTATCGTATAATACCTCTAGAGGTTGCTGAACTGAGAAAGCAGCTCTCAGACTTACTCCTCGAGCTATATACGACCATTGAAAGTCCTTTTTGGTACCCTAATCTTTTTCCAAAAGAAAAAGGACGAATCATTACATATATACATTGACTATTGAGCCTTGAATAAGGTATCTATTAAGAATAAATACCTCATACTCTTGATAACTGATCTTTTTGACCAACTCAAGAAGGCGAGGTATTTCACCAAGTTGGATTTACGATTGGGCTATTACCAATTTCAAATTGCCTAAGGTGATGAACCAAATACGACTTATGTGACGCGTTACGAAGTATTCGAGTTTCTAGTCATGCCCTTTGATCTTACCAATGTATTATCTATCTTTTGCATACTTATAAATAAGGTACTGCATCATTTTCTTGACAAATTCATGGTGTTTTACTTAGATCATATTATGGTATATAACAACACTCTTAAGGAGCATATGAATCACTTCAAGCAAGTCTTCCAAGTTCTCTATGAAAATGAACTTTACATAAAAAAGGAGAAGTGTTCATTTGTCAAACAAAAGGTAAAGTTCCTTATCTATAAAATCAAGAATGGTAGGCTGATGATAGATTTAGCGAAGGTACAAGTTATCTAAATGTGTGAGCTTTCAGCTAAGGTCTTAGAATTGTGATCTTTCCTAGGGCTTATCAATTACTATCATTGGTTCATCAAGGGGTATTCTGTCATAGTGGCACCCCTAATCGACTTTCTTAAAAAGAACCACACTTGGTATTGGTCAAGAGAATGCCAAGCTTCCTTTAAGAGATTGAAGCAAGCAATCTTCAAAGAACCTATTATGATGCTACCGAATTACGAAAAGTCTTTCAAAGTCCACACCAATATATCTGACTTTGTCATCAGAGGAGTCTTGATGCAAGATAAGCATCCTATTACCTATGAGAGCCATAAGCTAAATAACATAAAGAGGTGGTATACCTTCTAGGATAAAGAGATGATTGTCATAATCCATTACTTACACACTTAGAGACATTATCTTTTTGGATGTAAGTTTATGATAATGACTAACAATGTCACCATGAGTTACTTCCAAATGTAGAATAATCTTAGCCCTAAGCAAACTTATTCATAAGATAATATGGCCAAGAACCCACCAAAGTTGGTTAGTAAGGGGAAGACTTGTCGACTCCTAACTAAACCGAGTATTTGGTTAAATGGAAAAGTTTGCCAGAACAAGAGAATAGTTGGAAATGAAAGGACCAGCTTTGGCAGTTTGCCGATCACATTCAGTAATATAAAGTTGAAAATGTGACGAAGACATCACAGGATTGAGTGAGGGAGGGTGTCACATGGACACTTCTTGTCTAACCTATCAAACATGTTGGAAGGTCAGAAACCATGCTAGATTAAGCCTCTGCGAGCTACCAGTATTATCTAACCCATTTACTACCCTAAAAAACAACAATGAAAGGTCTTAAAAATGTGTAAAAGTGCCTATATCTAAAAACTTCTTGCAACTTCCAACAAAGAGTACTAAAGAGAATTCTAGAATGGATCTTCATAAATGTCAATCTAGAAAACTCCATGTAAATATTCTAGGACATTCTTTTGAGGAGGTGGAATGTGTATAAATAGCCTTATCCTTTCATTTGTACAACATACTTTATATTCAAACACTTAAACGCTCTATGGTTAAACACTCAAAGCTTACTTAATAAAGCTCTCATTTACAAAGTTCTCTTGTGCTTTCTACTTTTAGCACTTCTAACTCCCTTACTTGCCTCTCAACGTTTTCCGTTCATTTTCTCAAATTCTTTAAGACTTACTTAGTTCTTTTTCACTCACAAGATTGATTAAATGTCACATAAGTTAGCACGATTAAAGTTTAACTTTATGACAGTAAGTACACTTTTACAAGTCTCATTAGACTAAACAAACATGTGATGCTTGTTTTCAATCCCACATTTATATTTTATAATTCTTCATCCACTCCTATTCTAGATGCAATAAGTCTAAGAGTTACAATCACTATATTCTCTTCCACCATAATGTCAACATCAATCTAACACCATTGACACAACTCCTTTCCTAAATCACTTTCATGTCAATGAGAATTGTGAGGTTGTTCAAAGCAATAATAACATGACAAAAGCTTATAACTCAGTGATTTTCTTGGCAATCCAAATTAACTATGATAACGTTCCATTTGGTACTAATAAATAATAAAGAATTTTAAATTGACTTTAAAGTTGCCACAAAGTAGTCAACATTAGGATCAATACGACAACATTGACACAATTCCTCTCTTAAATCACTTTCTTGTCAATGAGAATTGTGGGTTTGTTTAGATAAACATGACAAAAGCTTAGAACCAGCGATTCTCATGACAATCCCAATTAACTATGACAACATTCCATTTGATTATACTAAATAACAAAGACTTTTAACTTTACTCTAGAGTTGCCACAAAGTTGAGGTAGTCATCATCAACATCAATCTGGTAACATTGACACAATACCTATCCTAAATCATTTTCTTGTCAATGAGAATTATATGGTTGTTTAGAACAATAATAACATGACAAAAGTTATAACTAGTGATTCTCACAATAATCCTAATTAAGTACGACAACATTCCCTTTTGATACTACTAGATAATAAAGAATTTTAAATTTACTCCAAACTTGCCACAAAGTGGAGGCACTCATCATCATCAACATCAATCCCGCAACTTTGAGACAGTTTCTCTCCTAAATCACCTTCTTGTCAATGGATATTGTGGGGTTGTTCAAAGCAATAATAACATGAAAGAAGGTTATAACCAGTGATTCTCATCCCATTCCCAATACCACTAGATAATAAAGAATTTTAAACTTATTCTCAAGTTGCCACAAAGTCGAGGTAGTCATTATCAACAACGATCCGACCAGATTGGCACACTACCTCTCCTAAAACATTTTTTTGTCAATGGGAATTGTGGGGTTGCTTAGAGCAATAATAACATGACAAAAACTTATAATTAGTGATTCTCACATCATTCCCAATTAATAAATTAGTTGGGGTTAAATTTTACATATATATCAAACATTTTTAATATATGATTATTTTTATTTTATGAGAATTAATAAATGATTATTTATATTTTTCTTATATTTTGTAAAAGGAAATATGTATGTCAAACATGTCCTTACAGGATATACAAATTCACTAAAAATGTGAGTTTATATATAGAGAGAATTTTATCCAATTACTAAATGACCATTATTCAAATTTTGAATACGACAAATATCAATCAATTTCTATCGGCATGTGTACAACTTATATAGTCGACAATCAAATTTAGTTCATTTCGTCAAAGCTTCCAGCCACTTTTTATGTTGCACATCTTCTTCCATTAATATCGTGATACAAGGGCTGCAGAAGGCCCATTTAAGGTATGTCCCCTTTTTAGGCGATGAATACTCTTTTTGTCAATAATTTACCAGGAGTTGTCAATGCAAAATGGGTAAGGAGAAAATTTCAAGATTTTAAGGGTTGTGAGTGATATCTTTATTCCACAAAAGTAAATCTGGTAGGAGATTTGGTTTTGTGCGATTTGTTAGAAAACGAGTTGTTGAGGATGATGTGATATTCAAGCATACACAATTGTGTGTGTATCTATATATATATATATATATGACAATTTTTTTTTCAATCTAAATTATATAAAAAAATTTATTTAAAAATATGTGATTGCAATTCAACATATTAACAATTTTGATCTTTACAAATTTAAATATATTATTTATGATATTATTTATATAATTATATTTAATTTTAAGATCTAATAAATTAAAATTTATAATAATAAATTTGTTAAAAAATCTAATAAGTGGTATCAAATAATATATTTTAAGATTGAATATTTTTATGTATAATAAAAAAATATGCATATTTGATTAATTATTGTTTTTTGACCTTATGAAAATAATAGGATTTTATATTTGTTTATGATTAATTGTTCGGTTCGTATGTGAGCAAAAAAAAAAAAGGTTTACTCAAAGGTTATTATAAAGAGTTTTTTTATGAAGTGACAATTGATATACTTTTAAGGAATTTTATTTTTTTTTTGACACTAAAAGTTATTTTTGTGACAAACCAATTATGTGGATTTAAGTTTCAACCATTATAATTTTAAAATATTTAAAATAACAAAGTCACACATTAAGGAAAACAATTTTCAATTTCTTATTAATCTTTATAAGCCTTTAGCCCTTTAAAAATTATAAAAGTTGTTATCACTATATAAGGAAAAAGGAAAAAAAAAAAGAAAATTGTATTTAGTGGGCATTAAGTTTGGGTTTTTTTTTTTTTTATGGAAAAAGATGACACAAAATCATAAAGTTAAATTCTATCATGTTAATTTAACATAATAATGACCTACGAGTTTGTATATTATGATTTTTTATTTTAATAAATAACAAATGATTTTTACATATATATATTATTGTTATAATTTGTTAGTCAATAAAATAATTAAATTAGTATGTATATTTAATGTTATGCATATATTATAAGTATAGTTTGATTATTATAAAAGTGACCAAATTAAAATATTTAAATCAACATTTGTGCATTATTATTATTATAATTTTTTAGTCACTAAAGTGGTTAAACAAATATATTTAGCAACATGTATAAATATGTTATTTATCTATAATTTTAATGAAATATCTATGAATGAAAAATAATTAGATAAATTGACGTTATTAATTATTGAAACTTTATAATTTACCTAAAGATAAATTATTATTCTATTATTAATAATATAATTGAAATATACTAATATTTTTGGTTGAATATATTTATTTGTTCAAAGATATTAAGTATATTTGATTGAAAATATTTAGTTACCTATTAAAGTTAATGATATTATTTATAATAGTGTATTGTAGGATTTTATAAAGAAAAATTACAATATAATCTAATTTTTTTATTTGGTGTATTTTCTAAGAACATGTTATTTGACACAATTTAAGGTTGTTAAAACTTATACTTGTCTAGTTTATTTTCATAAAAGTTTTAAAAATCTTACCTAAGATCTCATAAGAGCAACACCACTCTACTATCATATAGTTAAATCTATCAACTGTACATTCCATTTAACACACCACCTTGAAGGAATATATAATTTATTGAAAGTATAACTTAACCTCAAATCATTACATTATCTACACTATGAAAAGAGATTTTACAATTTTGATAGTGCATGCAAGATTAATCAATAACTTCTTATTACTCATATAAATCTACTCCAAAAAATCTCTTATCACATAAATTAAATTCTTATCACTTTTAACCATTTTTTATTAGTCTCATTTCCTTTAATGTATCCATAAACCAAATTCATTTTTTACTTTACAAAATTAAGTGATACCACTTTATTATTTAGTAATTACTTTACTAATTCATGTCTCAAACTAATATGTTCTTTTTTCTCATTAAGTGACATACTTTTTATATGAATAATAGTGATTTGACTATTGCAATGCATCAATGCTAATGGTATTGACTTTATCCATAATGGAATATCCATTAACAAACTTCTTAACCAATCTACCTTTACATTAGCCATCTTTAAGGTTATATGCTTAGATTTCATAATGGATTGAGTAATAATTATTTATTTGATAAACTTCCAAGTCATTACTTTACATTTAAGGATAAATATATAGACACTTATGGATTTTATCTCATCTAAATGAAAAAGCCAATTATTATTGTATACCCTTCTAAAATAATGGGAACCCTTAATGTATCTTATTGGCTTTTTGTCTAGTAGTTTAGTCAGGAGATCGACCAAATTCATTTTTTACTTTACAAAATCAAGTGATGTCATTCCATTATTAGCAATTGTTTTACTAATTCATGTCTCATACTAATATGTTATTTCTTCTCATTATATGACTTACTCTTTGCATGAAAAAAAGAATGGTTTGACCATCAAAATGCATTGACATTAATAGTGTTGACCTTATCTATAATGGAATATTTATCAAAAGACTTCTCAACTAATCTGCCTTTACATTAGCCATCTTGAAGGTTATATACTTAGATTCCATAGTGAATTGAGTAATAATTGTTTGCTTTATAGACTTTCAAGTCATTGATTTACCTTTAAGGATGAATACATATACACTTATAGATTTTATCACATTTGAATCAAAAATCTAATACATTATACCCTTCTAAAATAGTGGGAAATTTTGTATACAATATATCATAGTTCATATTATCTCTTAAATATCTCAAACTTCTTTTCAAAATATAGCAATGATAATTGTTTGGATTATGTATATATTTACTCAATTTACACATAGTATATGTGATATTAGAAAGTGTAAAATATATTAAATGCATCAAACTACTAATAATTTGAGCATACTTAAACTAAAATTCATAATCACCATCTTGTTCTAATAAATGCACATTTACATCAAAACAATTAGAAACTAGTTTTACATCAAAATATTAATATTTTCTAAGAATTTTCTCTACATGATGCTTCTGAGATAGAAATATGCCATTAAAACTACAAACTAAATAAAGTCATAGACCCAACCATTTTTATTATCCAATACTCTTTCTCTCTCTCTCTCTCTCTCTCTCTCACACACACACACACACACACACACACACACACACACACTGCTGCTTATTATTCAGTAGTGTGGAAAGTACAACTTATGTGTGAGGGTGGTCAAAATCATCATTGCAAAATGTATGCCATTTCATTACTCTTAAGATATACTAACAGCTCATATAACAATTTTGTTAAAGCTATAAACATTCAATTTGGGTTTAATTTGCAAAGATAATATCATCAATAGCTAGATCACTAAATGTCATGGTCTAAAGTAAGGAGGCTGTTCATTATCATACCAAAAGTCATCAGTTTAATTCCTCATTTACGAGTTTTGTGGGGCTAAATGTATGGCTACAAAAGTTTGCTTATCCAGTATTGCCCAATCATCCATAGGAAAAGTGTAGAATACTACCCTTTCTTTTTCAATTCTTATGACAAAAAAGGCACTCACATTTGATGTAACTAAATCAAATTAATTTCTTAATCTCTATGCCCTTAACATGTCTTTTTAAGTGTTTTTCTCGTTAATATATCTTATAGATAAAGGGTACAAATTAATGTTTTATCTATTTTCCTAGTTAATACATCGGAATTTATTTTGAATATTTAGAATAATTGGACACACGGTTATTTCAAGGAAGTTTGTCTTCTATTGTAAATAACTCTTATGATTTAGATTTTGAACCTTCTATTATTACAAAAATATATATTTATATAATTAGTATGTGCAGAATGTAGTATAAAAATTGTATAAATAAATGTATGTGTATTTGTGATGTAAAGAAAGTCTACAACATTTTCTAGATGGATTGGTGAAGATAGGGTAGGAAGGAAGAAGGAATTGTGTGTGTGTCGTAGATAGTCGTTGTGGAGGTAAGAGCGAGGGATACTTCATTCCACTTGTGGGGATTTGAAGATTTATGTTTATGGTTTCTTTTGTATAACTGGGTGATATAGGTTGCTATAACCTTTTTGATATTCTTAGTTTCGTTCTAGTGGATTGGTATGGAAGACTGTTGTTTTTAACGGAGGAAATTTAGATCTCGCACTCTCTATTTAAGGTGTCATAACATGTCACCCCTTTATTTTCCACGTGTAATATTTCATGCCTATTAACTATCATTAGTTTGTCAATCTAGTTAGAAATTAAGAAAATACTTTTCTACCATTTTTTATTTCCTTACTATATATGATTTAAAATTTTAGGAATTCATAGTGTGCACTCTCTATTTAGCATGAATAGCAAGCCACTTCCCCCCATTTTTTGTATAATACGTTGCATCCTAACATTTGATCTTGATAACAAATAACACTATTAGTCAAATTTTTGTATGAAAACATTTAAAATAATTGTAAAAATATTATTTTGAATTATATAAATAAGCTAGAGTCCTATCATTTTTCTCTTTTGTAGACTACAATTACATCATAACAAATTCTAAAATCCCATTTACAAAATCAAAATCTCTCTTTCATGATCCACAATCAACATTGTGTGTTCTTTTATTTCAAAAATTAAGATAAAAGAGAGAAATTAATACAAATTATAATATAAAATATTAATAATTTCTAATTCAATATATTTATATATTGTACACAGATGTTTCGATGTCTATTGTTTTTCTTTTTGACATTCGAACATTCAAATTTTTGCTTTGTATATATTAAAAAGTATTTTTGTCTGTTCATGTTGTTTAAAATGGCATTTTGTAATTATTTCAAGCATTTTCTGATGAAAACTTGACAAAAGGTGTTATTTGTGACTAGAAGCAAACGTTAGAATGCAAATTGTTACATTTAAAATAATAAAGAAATGGCTTGTTACCGTACCTTAAATAAAGAGTGAACGATGTAAATTTCCCCCTTTATATAATTGGATTGTATTATTTTGTGGTGATTTGCTCGTTCTTGTCCCCTAACTATTATGCCAAGCTGTTATTTTTGATATGTTAATGAAATTGTTGTTCCACAAAATAAAAGAGTAATATATAAAACATATGTTTTCTCACCATTTTTTCTTAGCTTAGTCATCCAAAACACCAAAAAAAAAAAAAATCGACAAAATAATATCAATCATGCTTAAGTACTTTCACAAAATCCACTATTACATTATAAAACTTATTTATTCTTTGATCCAAAATAATAATAATAATAATAATGATAACATCATTTGGACCTGAGCCTAGATAAAAGCTACATGGCACCCTAACCCCTAATTCAATTTTTCAAATAAGACTATCCCACCACCCAAATATTAATAGCCTCGTACAGTATATGCCTCACCTAAAGTGCAGGTCACATGAAACCTTGTTCTTACACATCACCACCATGATTTCTCATAATGCGCATGCAAGGATCCGAACATGAAACCTTGTTATTACATGCCACCACATAATGCACATACAAGGATTTGAAAATTAGTCATATGCATGCATTGCATCTCATAAGAGTGTTGACTCAAGGTCTTACCCTAGGTCGTAACTTTTATCATATATGCTAATTTGTAAGATTTAATATTGGTCAATAGTTGCAAAATGGTTCGTCTATTGGAGACTAATGGCTGAATAGTTACAAAAGTGTTCATGTATCGGCGATGTCCTACCCATAATAGTCACAAAAAGTGTCCACTTACTTTCGACTAGAAACAAAAGTCACCCACTGTCTTTAGCAATTATCTAGCGCACAATAACAACTAAAAGCCTAAAATTTAGAGTCAAATGTATTGTTAGTTGCTACAAAATGGTCGCCTATTCTCCTATTTGTTGCAGTGACCTATGAGATATTTTTGGATTGGTCCAATTGAAGTTCCATCAAGCTCGCAGTCTTCAATTTTAGCAAGTAACCTCCAATGGCTTTTTTTAGTCAATCTCCTAACATATCAAACATTTGCATCTATAACCTTATTGCCATAAGATGCAATTATGGGACAACACTTTTCATGGATATTCGTCGTAGCATAGTGAATATCTAATTATAAACAAACCATCTGATGTCCAAATATAAGAAGTGTCATCTTAAATACCAGTATGACCCTAAAACAGAAAGCTTATAGCATAGACAAAAAAGAACAAGAATAAGTTTACATTGAATTTCAAGAAGTGAGTAGAGAATATAATGAAGTGACAGTGTTTGAACATCTTGCATTTCTAATTTGTAACTATCAATTCTTTTGACCTCTACTCTCAGATGGTTCATTATGTACACCTCCCTTGAACTAGCTCCAATTTGATGAAACTTTTCATATGTTTTTTTAGTCTTTTGCTCCTTGTTCTATTACTCAGATTAATAATTCGCATACAGTTTGATTTCCAAAAATAAACTGAGCTTATAGCATAAGCTAAATTATGAGAAGTAAGACTAAATGAGATAATTTCTACATTAGTGCATTCGCAAGTAAAATGGTCTAATTTTGCTACCATGGTAGCATTTAAGTTTTATCCTCTCTCATGCTATCACATTTCTAGCAATAGAAAATTGTAGTTCTTCTTCTTTGATTGCTCATTCCCTTTTTCTTTCAAGTGATGCAAATAACACCATTGTGTTCTGAACTAAAAGCAGCCATTGAATTGATCTCAACCTCAGCCATATTCACTTGTCTAGTGTGCGAGTCTCTAGGCACTTTTCCTCTAGACTCAGATGATTTGAGATATTATCAAAAGTCTTTGTAATTATACAATGCATCATTTTCACTTCAAAACAATGCACCTGAGTGTGAGCACTACATATTGAGCATCACTTTGTTGCTTTCCGATCATTGGACGGCTTCAAAATTTGGTCGATTACCATGTTTCGACGTCGCTAATCCGTCTGTCAACTTGGTTTGGCCAGAAGATGTAAGGAATATCAGGTTTGAAGCACAACCAAAAAGTTGCGAGAGTGGCAATACTAGTCTTCTTCCTCTTAACAAAAACGTTTTTTTCTTGTTTTTTTTTACCATGGTGAAAACTTTCGGAGGCTCTATCTCTCAAACGGTAAGGCAAAATTTTACCAAATATGGTTCATCGAAATGCCTACGATGATAACTTTCCAGTAATGTTAACATCAACGCTTGATTTTATGGTTTTTTTTTTTTTAAGTCAATGTTGAGAAAAATCAAATGGATAGTACTCCAATTTTCTCACAGGTTATACAATCCAAAATCATGAAAAAATTAAGTAGCGTTAAGCATGTCATAGGCTACTCACATGTAAATTTTTGTGACTAGAAAAGCATGCACATACGAGAAACAATTTTTACTATTTTTTTCAGCCAGTAATAAACAAGAAAATGGCTGATGAAATTGCGAACAAACAACTTGCGTGCTAGAATCAGTCCTTTTCGGCTCATGATACCAATGTAGAATCACACAGAACGTGAGAGAGGACCCATCATTGGTAGGAATAGGCAGTCGGGGATGATGCCAAAATATGAGCACCATCCAATTCCCATAGTCCAAGGGCTGTTAATCCCGTGGATCAGTGGAAAACCTTTTATTTGTTGGCTTAGAGAAGAAAGCAATTCTCTGTTCTTCCGTTCATCCATCATTATACTATACATGAGAGCTTTGAGGATATCTTATATTGGGAACTCTATAAATAGCGATGCAATGAGCCGTTTTCAGTTAGTATAATTATTCATTGCTGATTTTGGTTTTAATTCTTTTTGTTTTTCTGTTTTCTTTTTTTTTTTTAAACATAATTCACTCATAATTTTACGTTATATAATAAATAAAATTTATTTAAAATATAAAATAATAAAATAAAATTATATAATATAGAATTATAAATAAATTATATTCAAAAAAATATAAATAAAAAAGCCTTAGAAAAGCCTAATGTATCACCTGTTATAAGTAAATTATATCATAGACATAATGATTGGCTTAAAAGGAAATCAAGTATCCAAATGGGCATCGCCCCCCGTGTCACCTGGCTGCTTTTTCTTCTATTTGCACTTTCACCAACAACAAGAAGTCATCACTACTGGTTGTTGCTTGGACAAACGAACAACCGTAATCATCGCAGCCCAGTTTGCTGCGTTGGGTCTGTCGCCTCTATAGTTTATGCCGATCAAACTGTAAATTACCAACCTTCCATGTGGTCCTACGGGTATATCCAATCTTTAACCAGTGAATTTCTGGTTTCTGCTACGTCTTACATACTTTGCACATAGTAGATATGTCGTAGCACAAACTAGTAATTCACTAATATTGGGTATGCTCCTAGTGCCGCATGGAAGGTTGGTAATTTGCAAATCGCCTCGTGATTGTTTGATCATCAGAAACCATAGGGGCGAGACAAAAGGCGGATCAACACGTTCAAGGAAGAAGTGAGAATGATGCTCGAACAGCCAATGAATCCATTACACCAGCTCGAAGCTAATTGATACCCCGCTGAGACTATAGTGCATTTGGTTCGGTAGGAATTTGATGGAATTGAAATCCAGGATTATAACATTTTATTTATTTATTTTCTTTTTGGGCCTCAAATTCTGAACTGAAATTGGAATTCCAATTTTGTTGTTTGCAGCCAAATAGAAATGTGAAACTTTTAACTTTAAATTTTAATTATAAATTGATTACCAAATTTATATTTAACTTACAATAGCATTTTAATTCTAAGTCTATGTTTGTTTATTAAAAAATAATTTGTTTATAAAAAATTATTGACTAAAAAATTTTATAAGGAATATAAATTATTTTTTACTATATGACTGTGTTAATGAAACATATATATATTTTTTAATTTTAATTATTGTAAAATGAAATTAAAATAATAGAATTAAGATTTTTGATATAAATTAAATGTTATCATAAATTAAGTATAAAAGAATAAATAGAACAAATTTTAACAAAACAAAACAAAAGATGGCTCATCACAATGATAATCAAATTGACTTGTAATCAATAATTGATAATTAACAAAAATAATAATAAAATTTACTAATAATTAATAAAATTGATAATAATTTAAAAATAACTTTTTTCCTTTAACTTGCATTGCCTTACTCTCATTAATCACAATATCTATAAGAAAATAACTTCTACTTGATTTTGTAAACACTTATAATATGTCTTATTCTTTTGTAAAAGTTGCATTGAACATTAGGCCTAAACCAATAGTACTTCTCCAAGTTTCTCCAAGTAATTGGTTTTCTTACAATATTTACAAGGACTAAACTTCATCTTTTTACTTGATCCTTTTCCATTACCCTTTTGTTTCTCCTTATCTAGTCTTTTATTGTTAGCTTTTGAGCCACTTGTATGACCATTTTCTTTGCCTTAAGTAGCAAGGCAACATCTTTAGTCTTCTCCTACCTAATTTGCCTTCTAAATTTTAATTCTTGTAAGGCATTAACAAGCTTAGCTAAGGAAAAGGTATTGAGGTCTTTTGAGTCCTCCAAAGATGATATCTTTGACTCATACCACTCTAGAAGACACACTAAAACCTTTTTCCACAATCTTATGATTAATCAACTCCTATCCTAAAAGCCTAATTTGATTCACCACCTTTATTAATCTATTTGTAAATTGCTTCACAATTTCTAACTCCTTCATTTTCAAGTCTTCAAATTCCCTTATTAAATTAAAGACTTGAATGTGCATTGTCTTGTCACTACAATGGTACTCCTCTTTGGACTTATCCCAAGCCCTTTTAGTTGATTTGTAAGCCATAACTCTTGATAAAATTATGTTCAAAATAAATGAATAAATACAGGTGAAGCCCTTGAAGACTTTGGCAGTCTCCTCACTGTGATGCCTAATGATAACAAGTGTAAGATTTTCTGAAAGCTCTTGGACTCGATCTTTTGCTTCCACAATCTTCCATAGATCAAAGGCCTCAAGATAGGCCTTCATTTTGACTATCTAGATAGGGTAATTCTCTCCTAAGAACACGAGGTACAAATGAAAGAAAGCTACAATTGACCATTTTAAGAAAATCTTATTATTTGGGTGTTTGGTTTAGTGTTTAGCATTCAACTTATTTGTTTTCTCTCTAGTTTTAAGGCCCTTAAGGGCCTTAAATTACTTTGATATCACTGAAAAAATAAATGTGTGTAAAGGAAGTTAAACTATAAGTAAATATATAGAGAGTAGAAGACTTGACAAAAATGGGATGATATTTCACTAATCTTTAAAGGTCCTTACATGGACCCAATTTCAATCATTGCAATCATTTAATTACTGCATAATGAGTGGCTTTAGGAGTGATTGACCTTACTTGATGAAACTTATAAGATAAGCAACATAAAAGGGTCTAGCAATATAGTTAATAATGGTTAATCCAATAGCCTTGCTCTCACTAACTAATCAACCAATTAATCTAACTTGGTTGAATTATAACTTTAGTCTTCAAAATATAACCAAAATAAGTTTGATTTCATCTATTGCAACCTCTACTTCAATGCTTTGTTGTAGGTTGCTATCATTCTTCTCACTACAATCTAGGAGTTCCAATCAACAGTAACAATAATAACACCTTATGCAAGCAAAGTTAGGGTAGTTTAAACAGTAAGGAAATTGAGTTTGGCATAGTCATGAGTAGTAAACTATCATCAACAAAAAATCAATGAGTGATAGGTGGTGTCAATTTACTCACTCAAATCTCAAAGATCAACTTAAGGTGATGAGCAATAAATAGTAAAGCTGAAAAACCTTCTGTATATAGAAGAAATAGGTATAGAGATAAAGGATTCCCTTGGAAAAGATCTTTAGAAGGATGAAAAATTTAACCTAACTAACCATTAATCAATCAAGAATATGAAATGAATGGGACATAACTTAATACTAAAACAACCCACAAAGGATCAAAGCCCATCCATAGCATAATTTGCTCAAGAAAGATCCACTCAACATGATCATATGTCTTAACCATATCCAATTTAAGAGTCATGTAAGCCTTTGTGCCACAACATTACATTTACATGAAGTGAAAAGTTTCTTAAGAAATCAAGGTGTTATTTGTGATTAACTAATAAGTACAAAAACATATAAATAAAGTTGTTTCCAACATGTAAGCATAGACTTTTTTCCCATCAAATTAAATTGAAAAATGAAGGGTTTATATTAGTTTTATGCTTGATTGTCATTAGCTTATATCATATAGGGTTAACTGATGACTTCAAAGCTAATAAGTAGAAGAAATTTATGGAGATAATTAATTAATCCAACCAAGCTATTGAATCACAAGAGGGTCACTCATTGAAGGAGGGAATGAGAATAAATAAGGCAAACAAAAAAGCAAGAATGGTTAAAAAACTAATTACAAACTTAGCCATTCTTTTTTATTGTATCATTGCTTTTGTAAAAAGAAGAGTCCAAACAAGCCACTATTTATGTACATGTAAATTTGTCTTTCACCTTATGTGGTAGAAGCAATATTGCAAAACAAAAAATTAGAAGAAAAACAACTTATTGCAAATCTCAAGAAAAGGAAGAACAATATGTGAATTATGTGGTTTAAGAGTCATTTGGTCAAAATCCATGAAAATATAAAATTGTTTCATTAGGAAACAATATGTTTTCATCAATCTTCTTTTATCTTTTTGATAAAAGGAGGATCATCACATATATAACGGTTTCATTTGGTCAAAAAAGATTTCTTTTATTACCAATAGACATAACTCTTTTAACATGTCCTTTTATAAAAATACATCTTTTATAACTACTAAAAATGTATGAGCTTGACCCATCCCTCTTATGTCTTTTTTAATAAATTCATTAATCTCTTTGATTAATTAATACATAATAATTGCTAATATGTGCACTTAATTTTACAGTTATTAATATGCCTTGCAAATCTTTTGTATATAATGTAGTGAAAACTATAATCATCAAAAGCAACCTTGATTGAGAAATTATTACATTTCGTGGATTATTGTTCATCTTAGATCATGAGTTCAAAATTTATTGTATGCAACTTTTTTCTATGTCTTTTAACTAAAAGACATTTATATAAGTTAATTGTATTTACTCTTAATGAATGATCACAACTAGGTGAATTGGTATAATGATTATCAAAGTACTATAAGCATTTATCACACTTAAATATCATAAGTTTGAAACTCATCGATCACAACTTTTTATTTATCACATTGTAAACTCCTTTTTATACATACATACATACATAAATACACACACACACACACACATATATATATATATATATTCGACCTCTATGCTGGATTGGGCGATTGTTTGTTATTTATGAGAATTGCATGAGATAAGATTAAAGCTAAGGAATATACCAAAGTTGCTAATTGATCATCTAGTGTTGTGGTCTCTAACCTAACCTACATTTGAAAAAGCATGAAAATGCAAGTTGCTATTGTGAGTAAAAAAGATGCCATAATATTATGTGCCACGAATAAAGCACAATATGTGTTTGAAAAATTGACAATGGATCTCTATGAGCGCATACATGAAATAACATGTAGTATTGATAGCAAAGGTAATGTTAGGCCAAGTGAGAGTAAGATACTGCAATACTTTCAGGGTGCTATAATAAAGTGTTGGATCTAAGAATAGCTCACTACAAGGGATAGATGGAATATCCAAACTAATGACATAGGGTGTAGTGATAGGTTTCGCATTTTACATTTTTACTTATGTAAGAAGATCGATTGCATATTTTGTCTAATGAAGAATAATACTATTTGAAGTGCATTGTAGTTTAACCTAAGAAAATAATTGAATTCACCCAAGTCATTGATAGCAAATGCCTTTAGTAAAGTCTCTAAAAAGTAGATAATGTTGTTATAAGGGATCTTGTAAGAATTATGTTGTTGACATAGGCAAGTAGGAAAATATTATATTGTGTTGTATGCAGTATAAATAATGATGAGTTAGCTAAAAAAACTACAAAACCAATGAAGATGAGAAAATTACTAAAATGTTAGTGTTAGGCACAAGGTGCCTATTTTAAGCTATAGAGAGATTGTTTTAGACAACAGACATGATAAGGATGGTGTGGATCAACAAATCTTGGTGGTTGATCCATGAATATTTCTTTGGTTAGATGACTATAGAGGAAGACATTCTTAATACCAAGCTATCATAGTTGTTAACCCTTAAAAAATACAGTCACAATGATTATGCAAATTGTGACATGTTTAACCACCGGATTGAAGGTCTAGTTGTAGTTCATTTGTTATTGTTAATGAAAGCTCTTTGTAACTAATTTAGCCTTATCTCGTTCAAGGGAGCCATATGCAGGATGTTTAACATGAAAGACCCATTTGCAACCAATGAGCTTACAAGTCAAAGAATATGGTACAAGGTCCTATGTTTGATTTTCAAAAGTGTGGTGTGATCCTTTTGTACATGGCAGTAATCTCGAAGTCTAATCACCATAGGGTGGGTTGGTGGTTCTGGTTACGAGGGCGAGCCTATAACCTATAGGATGGTGGTTTATGAGATAGTTTCAATGATAAAAGAGGGTATTGTAAGATTACTTTACACAGGTGTCGATATGTGAGTTATATTAGTTATCGATTCTTACATATGTAAATTATCATGTTTTAAAAAGGAGTAACTCTAATGATACTAGTGGGGATACATTTGATGGTTTATTAGTGATGAAAGTAGCAAATAAAAAAACTATCTCATCAAAAATTATGTTTGCAGCTATATAAAACCTTCATTGATATAGGGAATAACATTAATAACCTTTGACACTTGAGGGATATCCTAAGAAAATGCATTGATGTGATTTGGTCTCCAGTCCCAAGAAAATGCACTAATATGATCTAGGTTCCAATTTGTATTTGTTATAGGGTTATAGGTTTAGGTACATTACACAACCAAAAACTCACAGATTTTCAATTGATGGTGCGGTAGAAAAAGGTTTTTTCCAGGGGCTGCGTTGTTGTAAAAGTAAAGTAGATAATCAATTGATAATGTAAACTGTACTCTCAAAAGTAAAATCCTAAAAGTGAGATGGGACAAATGCATCATGCATAATTGTTATACCTATTTCAACCATATGTCTATATTTATGTTAGATTGAACCATTTTGTAGGCCTAGATGAGGATAGGATGTTTGTTTATAAATGTCATGCTCTTATAGTAGTTTATTAAAAGATGCAAATAGAAATTCTCTGGTATAATTACTTTGAATAGTTTTGACTCGGATATTGAGTTGGTTTTTAACAAAATTTAGAAAGACTATGAAGATATGTAAAAATTGATCATAAGAATTAAATACATAAAGTTAGGAAATTTTGAAATAATTATCAATAGAACAAATATCATATTTATTATTTTGATGAGATGTTACAAACCAACTCCCAAATGTCAAAATGAATTAATTTTAGAGAGGCTGTGGACCTATGAAAAGTATAAGGATGGTGATGATGATGACTTTTGTTAGATACATATGCCAAACAAGTTGGTTGTATAATTGACTATTTGTTAAACATGTAAGAAATAGTTGAATATATATTATAGCCTAAATGATGGTGCCAGTGAGCAAAAAAGCTAGATTAAGATAGGTAATAAACTGAAGGAGAAAACTTGAATTGACTTAATAATTGATAAAGTTTTTGATTAAGATTCCTTTGAAAAAAAATCTTGCCCATACAATGTCTTTTTATAGAAAAATAATTAGGTGACAAAATGAAATCACAATTATTTTTTTGTGAAAATTGGCGTATTGAAGTAAATTTTTCTTTATAAAGGGAACAATTAGGACATTGGAGAGATGAAAATTTTGAGGAACAAAAATACTTATATAAGTTATAGAGAGGCTAAACCTATTATCTATGGTGACATGTTGGTTGCCTATATAAGGTTAAAGAATGGATAATTGAGATTGATTATTTGTAATAGAGTGAGTAGCACCAAAATCTGGATACCACAAATCTAAAAATACTAATAATGGTGGTGGAATTTCAGTAATATAGAGCTGTGGTGCCAAGTCTAAACATTGTGATGGAGGTCTACGATCACAATACATATTGGCTCGATGGTCAAAATGATTGCAGTGTTGGCACCAAATGCTGCCCCTCCTTTGATTTCTATAATTGCCCACATTTGGTGAGTAATTTAGGGCTAAATTTTGTGGGCCAAATTGTTGCCTACTTTGAGGAATTTATTGCTAAGACTGTGGTGATCGATCTGTGTGAAAAAAAAAAACTATTGTGATGATTGATTTGCTTGGTGTGCTATCTACATCATGAATATTATTGGAGTGAAAGTGATTGGCTCAAGTAAATCAAAATATGCCTTATAAGCCAAAAATGATCTGTGTAAAGACTAGTGTGTAAGTGATTGGTACTAACTATGAACGGAGATTAATACTATTAAATTTTGATATTTTACTTCGAGTCCTCTAAATAAGTAACTTTGGTATTTCTTATAAGAAGATGTTCTCATTAATTGAAGCAAGTTGATTAATAAGAAAGGTTGTTTGTTGTAGATAGTTTGTAATTGTTTGATTTCCCTTTGTAGAGAGTTTAGAGTTGCATTTGTAGATGTGTAGTACAAGCATTATTACATGTTGTATATGATTGAGCCAAAAATAACCATACAATAATTTAAATGTCTAAATTAGAAAGCTGTATAATGATATTATCAGTTATGGAATTGATAATCCACCTTAAGGCAATTTGATCTCGGATAAACCATATTTCATATGTTAGATTTGGTAAACTAATGGTGGCACCATTCTCACCAATTTCAATGATAGTGTGTGAAGGGTATAGGTCGGTTTTATCTATAATTGATAGGAGTTGACTAACACTAAGAAAAGAGATGAGATGTGTCTTCCATATGATATAATTATCTCCAGTCGATTTGATATCAACTGCAAAACATGTGATTAATCTGGATGAGCCTCTTATGGGAAGGATAAAAGGATACGGTGGGGCAATATTCTTGATGAGGTTTGTATTTAAGAAAGATGGGGTAATGGGTGAACATGATTGGTTTGACATTTATACTATCACAAGAGATGATTTTGATACCATATAAAAAAATGGATTAAAAAGATGAAATAGGGTGTCAATTGCCAATGAAAAAATCGTACTTTATTAATAAAATTTTGTACATACTTTTGATCACATATTAGTTGTACAATGTAATGTCTTTTTATAGTGTAAGTTAAGATTATATAATTAATGTTTAAGATTATATAATTAATGTGAAATACAATCATAATCTTTTCTTTTTGAAAATAATTAATCTTAATTGATGAGTAATTGGTGAAAAAATTATAATTAATAAAAATTAAGTAATTAGTAAAGAAATTATAGTTAAATAGAGAGATTGTAACTGATGAAAATTAAATAATTAGTAAAAATATTATAATTGACAAAAATTGAATAATTGGTAGAAAGATTATAATTAACGAAAATTAAATAATTAGTAGAAAAATTATATTCAAATGAGGACTCATCATCGTTTCCTTTAACATAGACATCATACAGTTATATCATGGATGTTCAACTTGGTGTTTTCACATCATTAAGAAGAAAAATACCTTAATTTCACTAAAATTTCATTGACTTCATTATAAAATTAGAATTCAATTCTTTCGATGTTTCCTCCACAGATAGAGCTTTATATTAAGGAGAGTCACATTGAATGTACAATTTAAAGCAATTCCATCAAATCTATTATAGTCATATTTTACTACAATATGCAATCTAATCTAAAATCAACAAAAAATTAAGAGCTAAATAATGGACTTTAGAAACTTCATATTTGAAAATCTTGTGTTGGAATATCTAATAAGTGAACGAGAGATTTAAACCAAATAGAAAAAGTTGGATGTTGACCGAGCATAACATGATGTGATTACTTTTACATTATAGATTATGTATTTACCAAGCGAGTTCGGTGTGCAAGTAGTATCAACCAAAATTATTCCCAGGTGTGCTTAAATTTGTTTTATGGGTTTTACGTTGTGGAACAATTCTGCTGTTTTATGTTTACGGCTTCTCTATGCCCATTGCAGATAAATTTCTTTTTCGTTTTGAGTTTAATTCCATGCCTTATTCTCCATATGAACAAATATTAACATATTGGAGAGCTCGCACATTAGAAGTTTTAAGGTTTAATGTGTAATACATTGTTAGGTTTCACTCAAATTTTATGTCTTGATGATTCATTCACACCGAGAATTGGCCAACACTATGCACAGTAATAACTACAAAATCAGTTTTCTATCCCAAAACCATGGCAAACGATATTCATTATTCCAAATGAAAACTTCCTAAAAAAAATTAATTGTTGCCGTATCTAGTAAATTATATCTTTATTTCAAGTAACTCATAGATTGGCTACTACATGAACTGAAGAAAGTCCTGAGATTATTTCAAACTCGATTATCGTGCATACCCTTCAAAGGGCAGCAGTGCCAACACGTAGATTTGTTTCAATGGAGATCGGCTAACAGTTAAAGTAGCAGAAGCAAGCAAATCCAGGGAATTCGAAGTGGCAAGAGCCACTTCTGGCATCCTCCCTTTCTATGCATTGGTCATTACATGCATTTGAGCTTGTACAAGGCCCTGTCCATGTTTGGCTACGCTTCCCGCATACTTTTGCTTCTGCTAGTGACGTTTCTGCAGCACACATAGCCCACCACGATATTAGCGAGAGAGAGAGAGAGAGAGAGAGAGGGAGGGAGTGCTTCATTTTTAGTCAATTTCCTTCAATATCGAATCATGGAGTCTTTAATTTTTAATGAACAATGCAACAAAGATGATGCATATATAGAAAGACAGGAACTTTTCTTAAGGTTGCGCATAAATGCCCCCATAATCTTTTAAAATATGGATAAAGTTGTTTCCAACTTGTAGGGGTAGACTTCTTCCCGACCCCATTAAATTGAAAAGTGAGGGGTTAACATTAGTTTTATGCTTGATCGTCACTAACTCATATCTAATAGGGTTAGCTAATGACTTTGGAGCAAATGGGGAGATGAAATTTATGGAGATAATTGATAAATCAAACCATGCTGTCGACTCACAAGAGCGCCACTCACCGAAGGAGAGAATGAGGATGAAGACGGCAAAATAAAGTGCGAGAATTGTTGAAAAACTAATTACGAACTTGGCCATTCTTCTCTGATTGTGTCGTTGCTTTTGTGAGCAGGGTTCAGGCTAGCCACCATTTATGGGCATATAAATTTGTGTTCACCTTTTGCGGTAGAGGCGATATTGCAAAACAAACAATTAGGAAAAAAAACAACTTATCGCAAATCCCAAGGAGAGGATGGGGAATAAGTGAATTATGCGGCAGACCAAGCGGCCGACTACCATCAATGGCGGAGTAAATCAGAGGCCAACCCGGACACCTGATATCTTGTAAAATTAACAGCGGAATTTACTAGCTTGTCAGCATTGTTTCTAATTTTCGTTGCTAGAGGTCTTCCTATTTTTAATTAACCTTTTATGTTTAATTGAGTCGAATTTTGTCTTTTCTGTATGTGTATAGTATGTACTTCACCTTTTCTTGTTCCCTTCGTTTGGTTGCAGTTTGGTCACTAGCGGTGGCGGATGAAGCCATGCTACTGCTTTTCGTTTTCCTTTTTTTTTTTTTTTTTGTTTTTAACGAGATATATTTCAATCGGTATATTTAGGATGAAAGGGAATCTTATCAAAGTAATCTGCAAGGGTGGTTTGTTATTTTTAGTCTAGGTAATATAGAGTTGTGGTGCCGAGTTTAAATATTGTGGTGGAGGTTTATCATTAGGACAGACATTGGCTCGATGGCCAAAATGATTACAGAGTTGACACCAATGCTGCCCTTTGTTTATAATTGCCTATATTTGGTAAGTAATTTAAGGCTAAATTTTGTAGGCTAAATTATTGCTTATTTTGAGGAATTTGTTATCAAGACTGTAGTGATTGATCAATGTGAGAAAAAAAATTATTGTAATGATCTATCTACTTAATATGCTATCTATGCCATGAACGTTATTAGAGTAAAAGTGATTGGATCAAGCAAAAAGGATCCGTGTAAAGACCTATGTGTAAGTGATTGGTACTAATTATGAACAGAAATTGATATTACTAAATTTTGATATTTTACTCTAAGTTTAAATAAGTAATTTGATAATTTTATAATGAGATATTCTCACCAATTAAAGTAAAGTGATCAACAAAAAAAATTGTTTATTATAAATAATTTGTAATTGTTTGATTTTTGGAGTTGCACTCGTAGATGCATAGTATGAGCATTATTACATGCTACATATGATTTAGTCAAGAAGAACCATACAACTATTACATGCTAATGCTTTTCTTTTTCCTTTTTTTTTTCTTTAACGAGATATCTTTCAATCGGTATATTTAGGATGAAAGGGAATCTTATCAAAGTAAACTGAAAGGGTGGTTTGTTATTTTTAGTCTAGGTATTTTGTTTTTGTATTTCTAACACAATCTTCCTTTCAATGCATATGGATGTTATCTATATCTATATCCATAGGTATTATTAGTGTCATCAAAATTGAGAAAAAAAACCCAATGACTCTCCTTTTGCAACTTTATTGTTTCTGCTTAGGTGGTTTCTTCACCAAATTAAGGAAAATAAAAGGGAGAAATTGGAAACATTACTCCAAATCTTTAGTTCTGTGCTCTCTTCGATGCTGCGAATCCATTGCTCCAGGGAATGAAGGTAAAACTCAAAAACGGTAACGTGTATGAGAAATCGCTCAACTTTTGCTATTTTTGTGGCTGCTTAGGGCATGTAAGGATGGACTACGAGCTGCTTGTGGATAACACGAGTAACGAAGAAACTCATATTCCCCCTATCTTAGCTATAACGAAGGTTTACAAGCTTCCTCAATAAAACGAACAAGCTTAAAAACCGAAGCTGGTGAGCCTGGGAAGGGCAGTGTCCTGGATTCACCATCCTCTCAAGCCAAAAAGGAGAGTTCATGCAACTTTCCGGGGACGAATAGGACCTAAGCGGCAGCAACTTCCAGTAAATACCTCGTGACACGTGCCACTCCTTCATTGCCATGGATAATTCTGAGGTAGACCTTGTGGAGAATATGACTTGTTTAGTTGACATTATCTAGCTTACAAACCGAATTATTTGGGATCTGGAGGGATTATCGGGCTTAATTGGAATAAAAAGGGTTTTTGAAGAAAAATTACAGGGATAATGATTAATCTACTGCCTCAGCATCTAGTCACACACATGAAGCTGCTGCTGGACCCGATGGAAGCATACTTGATGGGCTCCCTGATTTAAGGCGGAAAACCTACTCCTGGTCGGGCTGGGCACTTTGGAACTCAAAGTTGCAGTACTCAATCCATTTCGGCAAATATCAGAACCCTTCACGCATTGAAAAATAAAGAAAAACCTGAGAGAAGAATGACAAGAAAACAGGGGGGCTTTTTAGCACGAAAAATATGTTGTCATAGCAAAGAAAAGGAAGAAATTAAGCTCCGATCTCCTTGACTGCAATTATGAAACTCCCCGAGCTTCGAAGAAGAACAAAATGTTAGTTATTCTCCCAAATACTCTCGTTCCAAATAGATTTATTGGCAGAAGCTATGATACAGCCCTGCTAAACGTCATGAATTGCTTAATTTGGAATTGTCGCTGGCTTAGAAAGTCGAGCACATTTAAAAGATTGAAGAAGCTCATGCAGCTTCAAGCTCTCGTCCTAGTTTTGCTCATGGAAACTA
Organism: Bruguiera hainesii; assembly: GCA_023213295.1. Taxonomy (NCBI): domain Eukaryota; kingdom Viridiplantae; phylum Streptophyta; class Magnoliopsida; order Malpighiales; family Rhizophoraceae; genus Bruguiera; species Bruguiera hainesii. The sequence goes on from JAHOYR010000003.1 coordinate 5,998,305, forward strand.
AGCTGATGAATCACGAGATGAAAAAATTAAAAGTCTTAGCTCCATTTTGAACATGGCTACTTTGTGATTGGTAAGGGTTGCGGCAAGGACAAGGGGTAGCCTTTGCCTATTTGGAAAGACTCAATCCAAACTTCTCTTCAAATGGCCATGTCGATACGCTAATATCAGCTGGTACCCAGAGATTAGAATGGAGGTTTACTGGAATTTATGGGTGGCCGGAAGATGAGAGTAAGCCATTGACGTAAGAATTGCTCTGCAATCTAAAAAATCAGCTGGAAAAACCATGGCTTTTTGGGGGAGATTTCAACGATGTAATATACCCCTTCAAAAAGCAAGGAGGACGTCTGTGAGCGGTGGAATTCATGGAAGCTTGTAAACCCACAATGGAAGCTTGTAACCTTCGTGATCTAGGTTTCACTAACTTTGATTTTACCTGAACAAATGGAAGAGCTGATAATGAAAACATCTAAGAAAGGTGGACAGGGCCTTTGCCTAGCCAAATTTCATGGATATTTTGTTGGTGTTTGTGTTTCTCGTCTTACCAGGTTTGCTTCCGATCACAACATGCTGGAAATTAAGTTGCAAGTGTCTTTCTCCTTTGAACGAAAAATCCACAAGCCTTTTTGCTTCAAGAAAATGTGACTGTGATCCAACACGTGAAGAGAAGGTAGTGGAATCGTGGGAAAAAGCTTGTTGGTTGTACACACTAAATGAGTTGCCGATCATGTTAAAACATTTCAGCGAGAATCTAGAGAATTGGGAAAGACACTTTCGCCAATATTTATGCCGAGTTGTGGAAATTAATACTCAACCAACAAGAACTTAAGGCTCTCCACCCTCGTCGGCCACCATAACAACAGTTAAGAAAGTTCAAGCTGACATTGGCGAGTTGCTAGAGATGGAAGAAATTATGCGAGCACAATGCTCCAGGGTGACTTTGCTCAAGGAGGGGAATAAAAACACTAGTTTTTTCCACGCCAAGGCATCCCAACGGAAGAAAAGGAACTACATTCAAAGAGTTACAGGTGATGGGCGCCGAATGTATCAAACCGAGGTTGACATTGCACATGCTTTCAAATCCTATTATCAAGACTTGTTCCGCTCTCATGGAGTCTTGACAATGCAATCGGTTCTTGACTCAGTCACTTCCTGGATTGATGAGGAGATGAATTCGAAACTGACCAGAAAATTTACGAAGGAAGAAATATACCAAGAATTGGAGCAAATGCATCCAATTAAGGCTCCCGGACCGGATGGCATGTCAACCCTTTTCTACCAATCGTTCTGGCATATTATTGGAGATGATGTCATTGCCATGGCTCTCAACATTCTCAATAATGGGAGTGACCCCAACTCTATAAATCATACTCACGTCCGCTTGATTCCGAAAGTGAAATCCCCAAATATGTGCAAAGATTATAGATCCATTAGTCTTTGTAATGTGCTTTTTAAAATCATTGTCCCAGCCATTGCCAATAGACTAAAGTGTGTTCTTCCTAAGATTATTGGAGAGTCTCAAAGTGTCTTTATTAATCACTGATCACTGATAATGCTTTGATTGCTTTCGAAACTTTTGATAACATGAAGAAGGAATATTAAGGAGTGCTAATGATGCACAGTCAAAAATCAATTACAAATTATTAAATGCACATATTTGTAAAGAAGGAATATAATTTGAAAATACTTTTATTTTAGTCACAAACCTTAGGCAAGCCATAATTTTAGGAACATCTTTCCTTATGCAAATTTACTCATTTAGTGTTAATTTACAACTTATTATCACAACTATTACAAATAAAAAAATGTGTTTTGAATTTATATCTAAACTAAACATTTTTAAAATCAATTTGTTAAAAGACAATTCAATATTTAAATAAATCATGATGATACAAAAGAAAAGTCATTTACACTATTTAAATAAAGAAATAAATTATAAAAGAATATAAGAAGATTTACAAAAATTAGAGAATCTAAAAATTATACAAAATTTTATTAAGCAATTTGAAACCAAAGTTTGTTCTAATATACCTTCAACCTTTTGTAACCATAAGAAACATATAGTGCAACTACCATATATAGAAGACTTTTATGAGAAAAATATTTCTACTGAAGCAAGATCTATCTATATGCATAAAAAATTATTATAATATTGTAAAAAAAAATGAATTACTAGAAAAAGGTATAATTAGACCTAGTAATTGGCCATGATCTTATTTTGCATTCTGTGTTGACAACTAAGTAGAAATAGAAATAGAAGCACTTAAATTAGTAAAAAAATTTCAAACCTTTAAATAAAGTTTTAGAATTAATAAGTTATCCCATTTCTAATAAAAGAGATCTAATTACAATATTAACAAGAGTAGTTATATTTTCCAAATTTGATATAAAATTACAATTTTAGCAAATACAAATTGATAAAAAATGACAAGTATAAAACAACTTTTATGATCTTATTTGGATATATGAGTGGAATGTTATATTTTTTTTTTATTTTAAAAATGCACCTTTTGAATTCCATAATGTTATAAGTAATATTTTTAATCCTTCTTCAAAATTTATGATAGTTTATATTAATGATATGTTAGTCATTTTAAAGTTCATTACAAAACAATTTAATCATCTGAGAAAAGTTTTTGATATTGATAAAACAAATGATTTGGTTGTTTCTACTTCAAAAATGAAACTATGTTAAATTAAGATTAGATTTTTAGGATATAATATTTATTAAGGCTTTATTACTCCTATAGTTAGATCTATAGAATTTGTTGATAAGTTTCCTAATGAAATTAAAAGATAAAAAACATTTAAAATTTTTTTTGGGGATATTTTAATAATATTTTTTATTTTATTTCAAATATTAGAATTATATATTTACCATTATACAAAAGATTTAGGAAAAATCCCCTTGAGTGGTCCGAAGAAATGATGTAGATTATTTTTAAAATAAAGTCATTAGTCAAATCTTTACCATTTCTAGGAATAGTAAACCTTAAAGCTTTCTTGTTAGTAGAAAAAAAATACATTTGACTTAGGTTATGGTAGAATACTATAGCAAAAGATTAATATTAAAGAATTAATAAAAAGGTATCATTATGACATTTGGCAAGGACTACAAGTTAATTACTGGACTATTAGAAAGGAAGTCTTAAACATTATTTTATGTATAATGGCTTTCAAGATCATGTTTTCAATAAAATGTTTTAATTATGAATTCATTGTCAAATTGTCAAATTTATTTTAAAAAAGAATGTTAAAAATCTAGTTTCTAAACAAGTTTTGGATTGATGCCAAGCTTTGCTTTCAAATTTTGTACTTGAAATTGAATGTATTAAAAATTATTCTAATGTTTGACTTGATTTCCTTTTCAAAGAGTTGCTAAAGTAGTGAAAGATTACTAAAATAAGTGGTAAGATGACAACAAAAAAAATATTTTCATATGATTACACATAAAGAATTAGTTACAAATAAATACCAAATTTTGCTTCTTCCTTTGTTAATCAACTTATAGTTTTTATTCACTTTTTATTCCTCCATTATTTCAAAATTATTAAAAAACCCTTCAAGTTACTTTAAAATTAACAACGTAAGTCAAAGAACAATTTTAAATCTTTCTAATTTTTTGAATGTAGTCCTAAATTTTGTAATTTTTTTCAATGTAGTTCTAAACATTATGACTCTCGATCAATGTAGTACTTTTAAAGATGAAAAGTGAGTTAATCATTATGTTTACTAGTCAACGTACAAAATACAGTATAGAAAACCTAGGGTTCTTCAAAGATTATCTCTTTTAATTTTATTAAATAATCTATATTTATTTCTAAATCATCTAAAATCTTGTAATGTCAAACAATTTAAATTTGAAAATATTTTAGAGAACTTTTGTTGAAATTGACTTGGTCTCCTAAAAAATTTGTAGTGATTGTAAACAATAAAGTATTAATAATGTTTTTGTGTAATTCTATTTTAACTTATGCATTAAATGCTCTTTTGAGATATGCCAAAAAACTTATCTTAAACCTTAATGGGTTTTTGCAATTGGATATGTAAATTTTTTATATTTTTATTTGCATTTTATACCTTTTAAATTCATTTTAAATTAGTTCTTTTTGAACAAAAAGTGGTCAAATTGCTAATAATTTTTGTTTCATCAATATATCATTTTTAATAGTCTTGACTACTTTTTGTCCAAAAATGAACAATTTGGAATGGATAGTATGGGATTCAAATAAAAATATAAGATTATAAAAATTCATAAAAATTTATAACCAATTTGTTTGTATATCATAATGTTCTTTCTATTGGTATATCACTAGTAACCTATTTGGTTGCATTTAATATTTTTTTCTTTTCCTAAGAGATTTTCTTGTTATGTTCCTAATTTTATTCTCTTTTTTACAAGTATTTCTATTGAAATAAACAAAGGTTTAGTTATAACTAATGGTTTTTTGGGGGGTGTAGTTTGATTAAAAACTTTTTATTATTTGTATTAAGTGTTTAATCATATGCAACATTTTGTTTGTATAATTATTTTGACTCTATATATTTTTAATATCTTATAACATAATAATAGTTGGGTTTTGATCTAATTATAATATTTTAAGGAGTGAAGCCATAGTAATTTTATCTGTATGGGTAAACTTATATTCTTCCTTAGGTGGATGTATAGATGTTATTATTTCATTTCTAGAAGTTTGTCAACTTATACATTTGATAATAGTACAAATATTTTCATTTTCAAACTTATAACTATATATGACAAACCTTTTAAAGAAGTAAATAAGTGTTTTAATCTTACTTGATCATTAACTAGGGTAATAGTTATAAGTATGTGATTTATTAATATTGTGGTCAAGTAATGATATAGAATAAGTAAGGTAACAATTAAAATATGTTATCATTTACTAAATTTGATTCAAATATAATGTGTAAAGTCTAAAAATCTACCATATCTTACAGACATCAAAATAAGTGGATTAATTCTTAGTCTACCTAAGGTTTTCAAAGCAACTTGGACTAATCCAATATATATGAATTGGTATCTAGCTCTATAAATTTTAAGAACCTCTTTATCTAATGAACTTATTCTTGAATATTAAGATTAACATGATAAGTTTTTTCATTGTATCTATTATGTATTCATGAAACATATTATTAAAGGTATGTCTTTCGTAAACATTTTTCTTAGATTATTTAGGTACATTTCAATTTTATAGCTCCTATTCTATTTTATCTATTTGTTTACTTTGTCAATTATAGTTTATTATATTGCATTCTATTTCTATATCACATACCTTCCTTTAAAGCTTCGAATCCTATTCATCTCCAGGTTTGCTTTGTGAGCTAATAATTACAGGTTTCCAATCTTCTAACTTGTCCTCAATGTCATAAATGACTTCTTTGAGTATCTCTAGCCAACCTTTAACGGTGGCTTCATTCACTTGCTTTGTCTCTGCATTAACGATCAGGGCTTGGATGGTTATGAGATTACTAGTTAACTTGTCAACTTTCTTTTTGAGACCTACTACAAGCCTCACCTCTTGTTCTAGCTCGCAAACCATGATGAAGGCAACTGCTCCATCACTAGAGAAACAATTGCCTAAGCCATGAGCATAATAACATAAAGCAAAAAATTGATAGATTAGAGTAAGTGAAAGCTAAAATATGATGGACAAGTATTTTTTCTACTTCAGTTGGTGTTTAAGGAGGCTAGGTAATGATGCTCAAGCCTAGGTATAAGGTATTTCTCATGTTTATGTTTTGGTTATATCCATATACTACACTATAAAGCACTTATAACAATGGTTATTTTATGACAGTTTAAACCCATTAGTAAAACAACATAAGGTAGTGATTATAACCATTGTATAAATTTCTTTTCATAATATGTGGCAATAGTAGGATTTATGTGGCGATTTCTTCGCAGAGCTTTTGAATGAGTTAAGTAGTGGCTTAAATTTGATGTAAATTTGAGGCAAGAGTTTTAATGTAACGGTACCAAATTGCTATCTTATGTGTTGAAACACAACAATGTTGTAAGGTTTTAGCAGTAATTCATAAACCAAGATTTAGCAACAATTTTAAAAAGATGAAGTAGTAGTTTTTAAGACAACCAAACTATGTTATTTAATCCCTTCTCAAGTGACCCTTATTTCCTAAAATGATATCTTAATTTTAAGTAATACCGAACTACTACTTTATGCATTAAAATGTAGTGATTTTGAAAGGTTTTAGTAGTAATTAGTGAATTGGGATTTAATAATGGTTTTGGAAGGATAATTCAATAGCTTTTAAAAGCACCAAACTATGTTGTTTAATACCTTTCCAATTGACTCTCATATCCTGAAACAATTTCTTGATTTGCTCCTCTTTAGTCAAATTGAAATAATTGCCACAATCTAAAACTTCTCTAATCTCTACTCAATTTGAAACAATTTCAACCTTTCATTCCACCATGATTTGAAACCATCAACTCTTAGATTTGTGATTACCATCAAAAACTTCAAATTACTCTAAGAATTTAGGGACCTATAGCAAAAGGAATTGGTGTCAGTAAAAGCATCACCAATAAGAACTTCACCATTAGCAATTACCTACGGGTCATTTACTATTACCTTGATAGTAAGAACCCAAAGGGCAACTCGTTATATGTCTTCATCTCCATTGCCCATCACCAGCGATAACATCGACATATATGAACTCTTTAAGCTAAACCTTATCAACCAAAGCAGCAAAGGCAAGTATAAAGTCCATAACCACTTTGATCATCCCTTAAAAGTAAGCCATACACACTCAAGTATCATGGCAACACGTGGTAAATCAGAGATTTTTTAGCTCTTTTTTTTTAGTTAATTTTGTTAATTATTTTATTTTATTTTATTTTGTATTATTGCTTGTAGGTAATTATGTAATTAAGAAATAAAAATGATTAATTGGCATCTTAAAATTTGATTTCATTTTAAAATTTTAAATCTTTATGGTTGATGGTTTGATAAAGAAAGAGATTGATGTTGCTAAAGATGGTAGAAATAATATATAACATGTCATTGTTTTGTGTGAGTGTGTGCATGTGTGAATGGTTATGCATGTCTCATGTTTTTGGTTTCTAATGTTTCAAATGATGTTTTGGTAATCTTGAATTTAAGGTTGTTGTTACTCATGAGATATTTTGAGAATTGTTGTATTGGACATTCCATTTATTCTATAGTTGGTCTGTGGTTAAATCAATGTTTTGCAAATTGTTGTTATGTGCAGTTTCTTGAATTCAAGGGTTTCTTTTCTAGTCTTCTTTTCTTTTGTGTGCTACATGTAACAAAATTTGTCTTCCAATTTCCTTTGAATCATGTTGTTTAGTTCCTAATAGACTTTAGGTACTTGTCATGGTTAAAGAGACAGATTCTAATTAATGGACTTTCAAAATATTCCTATTGCAGTTTGTTAATAGAATCCAAAAGTTATGGAGAAGGGTTACCTTCTAACCTATGGACTTAGTGGAGGTTTACCTTTAATCTAGGCCTTTGAATGCTCTTACAAATAGCTTTGCAAGCTATAGGAACCAAAATCTTACCTTGGGAGATATTACCTATTATGGGACAATAACAAAACTTATAAAGTTAAATTATTGAGGTCAATTTGATGTAGTTTTATTTAGATTTGATCAGTTTTATGTTGAGAAAGATGATTATGGACTTATATGTGTTAACATAACCAAATTTGTTATCCAATGATCCTTTTGTACTAGTTAATCAAGTCCACTAAATTTTTTATGTTAAGGAATTAGTTGAGAAATGTCATTATTATATGATGAGATGGATTCCTTAAGATTTATATAACATTATCAAAGAAGATAATGAAAATTTATATGTCTTATTTTTGAGAAAGCCCTATGAATCTGGGAAAAATATAGGATATCCTCTAGGTAATAAATAAACTATTTGGATAAGAGAAGGCATGCCAAGTACTAAATTAGACCTGCAAACAAACATTATGCAATCTGAAAATGATGATCAATTTAGTGAACTTCAAATTTTTTTGCCACTTTACGAGATTGGATGGTTACAAATGGTTAAAGGTAGACTTATATTATCAGTTTAGTGGGATGTTATAGTAAAAGCATTTCTAACTTTTTATTTTAAACATTTAGTAAATATTTAGTTTTTATATATAAAACTAACATCTTGAATTTTTCTATTTTATGGGTAAATAATATGAAGGGATTCAAAACCTACAGGAAACAAAAGGGAAGGTCTAATCTAGTAATGATGGCAAACCTAATGTCTAAAATTTTGAAAAGAAGCCAAAAATTGAGTGAAGATAAGAGTGATAGAAAGGAAGGCAGCCCAAGTAATAGAAATGGGCAGCAATAACAAATTGAGATCTTATCCATTCCAAATGGCCAAACTGCACTAAAGATGGTACGTTTAGAGTTTTCAATCTCTAATGAAGGTATGCATACTACTTACTATTAGCCATTTAATAAATAAAAAGAGAATTAATACTATATTAGTCTCTTAAATTTATTTTTTCTTAATCAAGTTTTTTCATATTCTTTTTTTTTTTTTTAACAATTGGTCAAGATCTTATAGAATGGATCAAGATTCATTGTTTGAGAGACAAAGTTTTTGTAATGTAAGAGAGGAACAACTAATACAAAATCAAGTGCAACAACCAATATAAGAAAAAACTAATGAAGGTACTAACTTGATTGGTTTAACTACATTTTATATGAAGTTACTTTTGTTCGTCATTGGACTTATTTTCAATGTGTTGGAATTGTTTTAGGGAAAAAAAAAAAAAAGAGGTAGGGACCTACAACAATGAGTAAGGTGCACACAGGAAGTATTAAAGAACATAAACCCATATTTTTGAATGCTAATAATAAACCCATTAATCCTACTGAGAAGACGCTCAATGAATTTAGCAACTTTTTTTTGTACTTCAAATAGAAATCCAAATAGGACCCCATTGAATGTGAAGAATTAGCATAAGGTACCAAGAGAAAACAAGGATAAAATGTGGGAGTTTATGTAAGTAATATCATGAATTTTTTTTCCCTACACAAGTTTTCGTATATAAGATATTTCTAACTTATAAGTTGTATTCTAAGTATTGTAGAAAAAATATTTAGTTCATGAAGAAGGGAAAAAATAGGTATTAACAACAATTATGATAAGTTGGAGATCATATAGATGTTAGTTGAAAAGAATCATTTTACCAAATATAAAATTGACAAAATCAAACTAAAGCACTGTCCAAAAAATATACCCATAAAACAAAAAAATGGGTATTAATAATAATTATGATAAGTTAGAGATCATATAGATGTGAGTTGAAAATAATCATTTTACCAAATATAAAACTGACAAAATCAAACTAAAGTATTGTGCAAAAAATATACCCATAAAACAATTTCTCATTCTACTTAGATATTAGAACTTAGAAGAATCAAAAATTCACTTTAACCAAAACATGTATATAATAAAATTTGCTACTTTTTTTTTGCAAGAAATAATTTTAATTCTATTCTTTTTACATATGTATATATGAGCAATGACGAAAACCAACATAACGAATTAGCAAAAGCAAATGATATACACATAGCAATTCAAAAGAGTTTTGCACACATTTGAGAGCAAATTGTAAGAATAGGTATGTTATTGTAAATAATGTATTTTATTTTCCTTCATTTTATTTGTTAGAAAATTCCAAAATTTGCAATTCATAGCCATATATCTTTCATGCAATTGATTTTAGTTGATTTGTTTGAATTGTTTATATGATTATTTTCATTTTTCAATTATTCATAGAAAAATGCAAATTCCAATAAGGAGCTACCTTCTAAAATGAACATGTTCAAAACTATTTGCACAAAAAAACTTGACAAAGTGTACACGAATCTATTGAAACTACAAGTCAAAAAATTGTAAGTATTAAGTTGTATTTAAGTACAAAATCAATTTTTATACTTCGATAGTCTTGAACTACATGTTGTTGTTGTATTTAGGCTAAAATGAAGGAGATTAAATCAAAAAGTGAAGGAGTCAGTAAACAAATAATTGATCTTTTTTGTTGCAATCATGGGGTAAGAGCATCCTAAATGGGTACAACTTTATGAAAGAGGTGCAAACTTTACTTCCTTGAAGGGAAAGAATGTTGTTGAGGATATTATGAGAGTTTTATAGATTTTATATGATTAATTCAACAAAATATGAAAAATGAAATGCAAGAGAAATTAGAACTTAAAGTGCAAAAGATGTTAGAAGCTTAAAAACCTGTAATGGCATAAGAAATCTTCGTTATGATTCTCTCAATCTTACTATAACTTAATCTTGGTTTGAACATTAATGCAAATATGTAAACTATGTTTTTTCTAGTTGTTGATTTGCTTGAAGACTCTTGATGCTCCATGTTTGTGTAACCAACCAAAGAATCATTAATATTCATTAGGTGCACATAGTTCATTGAACCAAGTATGCCTAGAGACATATGTTATTTGTTTACTTGATTTGTGAATGTTGCTTCTCAATTTTAATTGGTTGGCTATATTTTTAATTATTAGAACTCATATCTTTAATCTTTAGCTAATGCATATGTTTAAGATACTCACTTAGTTATTTTCCTTTTTGTAGGATGATGATAATGCTAATGATAATAATGCTTGTTGAGCAAATATATTATGGACCAATCCTTTTATTTAATTAGTTGACTATTTTGTAAATTATATTAAAAATGTACACATGATAATACTATTTTTACAGATTTTATACTTGTAGATTTTTTATATTTGTTTGGAAGATTAGTAAATAGACAAAGTAGTTATTATTTCAAAATTTTTATACCAATTATAAGTAGGTGAAGTAGAAAATTAGTGCAAACAATTTAAAATTGATGTGCTTATTACTAAAAATCACTATCATTAAGTTTAAAAATGCTACTTTTAGTTCTAAAAACTACTACCTTTAGGTCTAAAATCAATATTTTTATGTCTTAAAACCGTTACTTTAATACTCAAAATCATTGTCTTTATATTTCAAAACTACTATATTTATATCTCAAAACTGTCACTTTTAAATTACACAACTACTATTCTTAAATATAAAAATTGTTACTTTTAAATCTCAAAAACTCTCATTCTATCTTAGAAAACATAACCTTTTGGTACTAGCAACACTACTTTTACAATCCAAAACCATTGTAATAACAAATTTAAATCATCTTCATTGACTAACAAACTATGGTCTATATAACTACGAATTGCTATGTAAAATTCTCAAAAATCAATGTTATTGATGTTAAGAACCTTTAGGTTAAACTTTTAATGCAGTTTTTTTTTTTTTTTGGTGATAATAACCTTTAACACCATTGCATAAAAATTATTATAACGCTTATCAAAAGATGCGTTCAATAAATTGCTGCCTGAGATATTAGGCAACTGTTTAATGCCCTTATAAGCAACAATTTTTTACTATTACTATTTGGTCAAAAAAATAAGAAAAGTAGAAAAGGTTTTTTTTTTTTGAGAAAGAAAAATTATTTTTTAAAAAAAGGACATTCTTTTTAAGAATAGTTTAAAAGAATATATATGGTGAACTCTCTACTTATGCACCAAACGAAGAGAGTTTTGTAATCTTACCCATAATAATTTTTTGTTACAAGGATCATAAAAATTAGTAAATTACTTTGGAAAAAACAAGGAATACAACTTTTGAAAAAGTAAAGAAAATATCTTTCAAAAAGTTAAATTAGTTTTGAGAAAGAAGAAATATATTTTCAACGTATCCAAGTTTTTTCTCTCTTTTCTTTATTTCTTTCAATCAACTCCTAAATGTGTTTTTATACATTTTTGGGGCTTCCATCTATCTATTGAAGCTTGAATTTTTTAAAATTGAGCTTAGGGCTTGAGGGGAGCTTATCTGGGGAAAAGGGAAGTGGGAAGTAAGAGAATTGATGGATGTCGTTGATATTTAGGGAGACACTTTAGTGTGGAGAAGTGACAGTGGTTGATTCACTCAAACATTTTTTTGTTTTCTTTTATTTTTTATATTTTAAAAAAAATAGTTAGTAACACTTGAAAAATAACATCATAGTAAAAAAGTTCTTGGAATTAATAAAAGAATATAATACTGAGAGAATGTTTCCACTCATCACACTTATTTATGAGAATAATTTAAAATTTTAGATAAATAATTTTCTCACTAACTGAGAGGAAAAAAAAAAAAAAAAAACTATGCTTACCCATATGCAACTCAACTCAGTTGCTTGAATCAGCGTGGTATCTCAGTGGTGAGAATGGTTTATAAGAAAACCGTTTAAAGGTTCCTTAGATTTCTAAGCTGAAAATAAAATTACATTAATGCCAGTGTTTTCTTTTTTGTCTTTTCCATCTATTTGTCATTGAGGGGCATTTATAATTTTATAAATAAAAATTTCATTTCTTTTTTTCTTTCAATATCTCTCCTTCAATTTTCCATTTCATCCAAATAACTAATAGAAAACTGTCTTGTCCCAAAGAAGACACCTCAGAAAAATCACTGATGTTGTTCAGTTAGCAAGAAATGTTGGCCGCTTGAAGGGTGGCGAACAACTTCACTGCCATGAACGTTCAGAGAAAAGTAAATTGGAAGGGGAAACTCTGAAATAACATTGGTAGGGCAAGTAAGTGGGGAAGAAATTATCCCCACACGTTGCTAACCTGCTCACTTTATCATCGAGGCCAATAATATTTAGGAAAATGTTAGATCAACGGAGAAAAGGAACAAGATGAGGTGACAGTGGGTGTCACATGTGAAAAAAAAGAAAAAAGGATCTTAATTGGAAGATATGAAACTTGAGTCATGTATTGGAAGTATGAAATTCCAATATAAGGCCTGTATGGAATTGGACTCTCCCACTTCAATAGCTAGTTTTTGGGGTGTAGTTCTCTTAAAATTCGTATCAATAAAAATATTTGAAATTTAAATTTTTTTTATTAAAAAATATATGATGTGTAAACAAGTAAGGTAAGATGTAGGATGTGCAAATAAATATTATATAATGTGTCTCAATTATTTAAAAAAAGGTGAATTTCGCAACTGACTATATGATATTTGTATATTTTATATTAATTATTCGTACATTTTTTTTGTTTAACAAAAAATTTAAATTTGTTTCTAAATATATATATACCACTAACTGCCACATTAGCCCTTCCTTGCAGAAGAAGGAAATTTTGTGCCTACTCTTTCTAAGTGGATGCATGGAGATAAGTTTGAATCAATCAATCGCCTGGATGGCGACCTAATAGCTCCTCTATCAATATCAACTGTGTGTACGCGATTTTGTTCTAAACTACCTTTGCTTTGCTTCTTTAGCGTCGCAAATCAAATCCGCTCCTATCAATAGCGCCACTGCATCACAGATTATCCAGGCTTGCGAGTTTAGACCAGCCAGTAATATAGCAATGTTACTGTATGGTCATATTAATTGCACATGCAAGAATACAGAACTCAATAAAGAGCGACCCCATCATTTCTATTGTCCAATACTCTCTCTCTCTCTCTCATACTCTCACGCACACTGTTTGCTAATTGCTAAGCAGTGTGGGAACCACAACTCGTGTTTGAGGGTGGTTGGAACCATCATTGCGATATGCATATCATTTCATTGCTTGCTCTTCAGATATACTAACATATAATTTCGTTGGACCTATAAACATTTGAGTTGGGTTTAATTTGCAGGAATAATATCATCATTAGCTAGATCATCAAACGTCGTTAATATCTAATTATAAACAAGCTATTTGGCTGATGTCCAAATATGAGAAGTGTCCTCTTAAATACCACAATATGACCTTAAAAGAAAAAAAAAAAAAAACAAGCTTATACCATAGACACAGAGGAACAAGAATAAGTTTCCAGTGAATTTCAAGAATAGAACATCAAGAAGTGGTAAGATTTAGCCATCCTACATTTCTAATTAATCCTTTTGACTTCCACTCTCAAACAGTTCATTATGCACACTTTTCTTGAACCAACTCCGATTCAATCAAACTTTACATATGTTTCTTAATTTTTAGCTATATGTTTTATTACTTAGATCAATAACCCACATAGGGCTAACTCAATTTTAAGAAAGATCATACAGATAGGACTCTAATTTTCTCGCAGTTTATACAATCAAAAATCATGAAAAATTACAGAGGATTAAGCATGTCACAGGCTACTCACATGTATATTTTTGTGACAAAAAAAGCACGTATATATGAGACACAACTTTTATCTTTTTTAGCTAGAAAGAAACATGAAGATGACAAATGAAATGGCAAACAAACAACTTTCATATCATCAACTTTTTCAGGCTTTGATACTAGTGTAGAATCAAGTGGGAAGTGAGGGAGGACTTATCTATTGTAGACCTCCATATCTAAACCGAGGACCGATCACCAATAGGAACACTACAAATAAACATCTCGCGGTCAAGGACGATGCCACAATACGAGAATCAATAGAAAACTCTTAATTTGTTTGCTTAGAGAAGAAAGCAATTCTCTGTTCTTTCGTTCACCCATCATTATATCGTACAGGTAATGTTTTTTTTTTTTTTTTCATTTTGTAACATTCAGTGGGAGACTCCTCTCAGCCATTCTAGAGGGAGTTGTTACTCCCTTCAACTTGCTTAATTTACTTCTTATTAGGTCAAGTTAGCTCATCATGCGCGGGTCAATTTGATACATAAACCAATAGAAGTCTATTAAGAAAATTTTAAAACTAATTAAAAGTTGCCACATAAATGTTTTTAACTCAAAAAATTTTTCAAAATCCTACATTTTTTTTTTAATTTTAACAATATTAATGTAACTAGTTTTAAATTTTCACAATGTAGAAGTTTTATTATATCTATTACAAAATACATTTTTATAAAAAGTGACTTAAATTTTGAGTGCAATCTTTTTAGAAAGAAAAAAAAGGAAATTTGTAAATTTTTTTTCTAAAAAAAAAGAGAGAAATTTGTCAGTATTTTTTTTCTTTTTTAAAGAAAATTTTCTTTTTTTTTCTTTAGTTTTGCATATTTAGGTTGTATGTGTTTTAAACTAATTTGAATAGTTTTTAATTTGAATTGTGTAAATTGAATTTGTGTTACATCATAATTGAATTTCTAACTATAGTTGTTATTTTAGATAATATGAGAATCTTTTTGAAAAAATTAAATTTATTAATATTTATATAATTTAAATCATAATTTTGTACAAATTTGAAATGAATTTAAAATATGATTAAATTAAATTAGATAATTAGAAATAACAACAATATATAATGTCAATTTTTTTTTTATGTTTATTTCATTAAACAAAATTTTTGATAATGATTAATGTTTCAAAGTTAGTGTACTTGAGTTAACATAAACATCATCTAATATTCTTACAATTAAAAAATGAATGACCTAGTTAGCTAATATGGGTACATTAGACTCTCTAATATAAGATTGATTCCTATGGTAAAAAAATAATTTAAAAATGAAAAATTGAATTATCGAATTGTATGGAAAAGGAGCAAACCATTGCTATGTGCATAACATGAGGCAAAAATAAAAATAAAAATAAAATGTTTTCAAGCACCACTGTTTTTTAAAAGGATTTGAGACCCATTATTTCAACTATTGGCATTGGCATTTTCTGAGGAAGGATGAACTAGAATGGCGCCAAAAGTCGCATGTAAAATGGCTTTAGCGAGGGAGATAAGACACCCAATTTTATCATATTGTTGCTTCACATAAGAGAAGTAGAAGCAGGATTGAGGGGGTGGTGGTGGACGAAGAGAAACTATACGCGCCCCATCGCTTCAGGGAAGCAATTTCCAATCACTTCAGCGTGCATTTTGGGTCTCCTACGGCTCCTTGCTCGGGGATGGATGGCTCATGGTTTAGCAAGATCACGGTTAATGATAGGCAATGAGGGGATTCATTCTGGATAACGTTTTTATAGCCAATGAGGTGGTTGAGGAGATGAAAAAGAGAAGATAGGTAGAAGTTGATATTGAGATTGATTTTGAGAAAGCAGATAATTTTGTGGAGTGGAGTCTTTTGGATTTTGTTAAGGATGTCAAAAAATGTGCAATTGAAGAAGGCGGGGGAGCTGGAAATTATAAATGGTGTCAGGTTTGGGGATCAAGTGCAGGTCTACATTTATAATTTGCTGGCGTAACTATTCTTTTCAATGAAGCAGATTCTAATTTATTGAAAAATTGCCGAAGGGTGTTTATGTGATTTTATTGTTGTATTAACCATATGAAGAGGATGATTGTGGCACACGTTATTGGAATTGTAAAGTGGAGAAGTTGCCCTTCCAGATCTTCCTTTGGGAGCTAATCGTGGAGCTAAAGCTGTTTTCTATATGTTCATCCGGAAGGTTGACATGAAATTGGCTAGCCGGAAAAGCAGATTAAATAATGTGAAATACTATTAAACTAAATTAATTAATTAAAAATGACAACATTATATAATAAAATTTTTTTATATAATAATTAATTATTTAGATAAAATTTTATTTAAATACGTTTTTTTTTTCTTTTTCTTGACTATACTATTAGTGTTTCCAAATTAACATGCTTGAGTTAATATAAAAATCATTAATATTCTTACAAATAGAAAATAGATGGCCTAGTTAATATGAGAGACTCTCAACCGTTAGCACATAAGTAAATAAATCAGTTTTATTTTAATTTTAACAATATATATTTATATAATTTTTTTCAATTTCAACAATATATACTTATAATAATTATGGGAGAATCATACAAAAGCAAAAGGAAATATAATATACATTATGACTCCCTAATATATAATTGATTCCTAAGTTAAAAAAAAAATTAGAAAATGTCGATGCCAAACTGAATTCTCAAATTGTGTGGGAAAGGAGCAGAACATTGCATAACATGAGGGAAAAGAAAAAGAAAAAAAAAAAAAAAGAAAGTTTTCAAACACAAATGATTTTTGAAGAGGATTGAGGCCCATTATTTCACAAATATAAAGGCAAAAAGTATAGTAACTAAATCCAATTTATTCTATCAACTTATGTTAATTTAGGGACAATAATCGGAGGCCAATGGTTTTAAAAAAGAATTTTCCTTACATAGACATGTTTTGTCATGTTATCTAGTTCCAATTTCAAAATGGAGAGGAACCAAAAAAAAAAAAAAAAAAAGATTAAGCAAAATTGTCCAATTGCATTAATTCAGCCATGAGAGAAGGAGAAAATGCATTACTGCCATTACACAAGATGAAAGTGCTGCAACAAACAGCCAGCTGTTGGATTGTCTTGACAGACCGATCAATCTAATCTGCAACCATCAGTAGCAGACAAACTCATCGGTGATAGCCCTGATCGGAGGAATTACCGTGGTCTGATCTATCGAGGCGGGACCCACCTCATCACAATTCACACGATCCGATCATAGAAGTCACCCTCATTTCTTACAACCCGTGGAATGGGAAATCAACGAGATCTCTGAGGATATCTTATCCTGCCACCTCTTCAAGTACTGTTGTAAGTCAGAATCTTCGGTCACCCACCAGACCAGATACTACCACTCGCGGTGGCTTCCCCGTCTGCTTTCCCTTCCGTGTCCACCTTCGCAAAATTGCGGCCACCGACAACAAGAGGTCATCGCTTACTGCTTGCCGCGTGGGCAACCGCGCAACCGTCATCGTCGCAGCCCAGTTTGCCGCGCTGGCGCTGTCGCCGCTATAATTTCTGATGACCAAACACACCACGAGGCCATCTACAAATTATCAACTTTTCCTTGTGTCACTTCAACCCTAAACCCTAATTTTTAATCAGTGAATTTTTAGTTTATGGGCAAATCGCAGCACAAACGAAAAATTCACTGATTAAAAATTGGATATAATCGTAATGTCACGTTGAAAGTTGGTAATTTGCAGATAAATTCGTGATTGTTTGATCATCAGAAACAATAGGGGCGACCCAAAACAGGGAGGAAGAAGTGAGGATGATGCTGAAACAGGCAACGAATCCATCACATCAGCTCGAGCTAATGGATACCCTGCAGACACCTGGTGTAGCCTGCCACTTGAAGAGGAGATCAGCAGGATCTTGCTCAGCATATATGGTGCTAAAGAACTTCGATAAGATCCATTTCATAATATTCTTAATTAACAATATTAAAATATTTTTTAAAGAATATTTTTATTAAATGATTTAATTTAATTAATAAAAAATAATTTTATAAATTATTATATTATTAAAAATTATAATTTTTAATATAATTTAAATATTACTAAGTATACTTAATTTAAATTATAAAATTATATGTATATATAAAAATAATCTTTTTTCATAATATATATAAAAATTTTATTTAAAACCTATAATTGCAATAAAAGTAAAAAAAAAAATTGATTATTATATTAAATGTTTTTTTAAATGCAACAATAATTTTAACCTTACAAATTTAAATATATTATTTTTAATATTATTTACTTAAAATTATTTAATTTTAAAATCTAAAATTAATGTTTAATAATGATAATTTTATTAAAAATTCTAACAAGTAGTATCAAAATTTGTAATTTCACAATTTAAATATTTTATTAATATGATAAATAACATGTACTTAATTATTGATTATTCAATAATAAAAAATAAAACCTTATGTGATTATAAATTTAACAAATTATAGACTCTTTGTTTAAGTTCTTGGCCATGAAATTTGGAAATTATTGATTTCTTATTTATGATTGTTTGGTCTTTAAGATGTTTATAATATAAATAATAAATTTAATAAA
Organism: Bruguiera hainesii; assembly: GCA_023213295.1. Taxonomy (NCBI): domain Eukaryota; kingdom Viridiplantae; phylum Streptophyta; class Magnoliopsida; order Malpighiales; family Rhizophoraceae; genus Bruguiera; species Bruguiera hainesii. Next base: position 6,017,079 of record JAHOYR010000003.1, read on the forward strand.
ATAATTAATTAAAGTGGAAAAATCAATATTATTAGTTAATTGTGTTTGTAAAGCTTTAAATACAAGATCCAATTAATACATTTACAACATGTTAATAACAGAATAAGTCTTATTCTTGTGTTATTATTGAATAATAAACCCATAATAACATGTATTGAATTATATGATAATAAATAATGAGTTGTTTTAATATGTGTAAATTATAGTTATAATTTATTAGCTACTAAAATGCTTACATTAATATATTTAATGTCATAAATATATTATAATTATAATTTGATTATTATCTAATATATTGCCAATAACGCTAGTTTGCGGTGCAGTCCAAAAAAAATTACTAACAGAGATACAATTTATCCATCAAATTGCAGAGAGATTCAATAGTCTCAGGGATGATGAGGGAAACTTCAAAGAACGCTTGTGCGATGACATAAAGGGAAGTCTATCTCTTTACGAAGCATCATATCTATTGGAAGAAGGCGAGAGTATGCTGGAAGATGCAAGAGACTTTGCAGTAAAGCATCTTACGGAGAATGTCAAAGATAAAGAACTTCAATACGATTCCTTGGTAGCAAGGCATGCCTCGGAGCTCCCATTGCATCGGCGGGTGCCAAGATTGGAGGCCAGGTGGTTCGTTGACATTTACGAGAAGAAACAAGGCACGAGTCCTCTTCTGCTTGAGTTTGCCAGATTGGACTCCGACAACGTGCAAGCCGTGCACCAGGAAGATTTAAAATATGCGTCAAGGTAAAGCTCATTTCGTATTCTTCCTTTATGAGAAGACTTTACTACGAGGGTGATAAATCTGTGGCCAAGTTACATTAATTATTGATCTGTTTATAAGTTGGGGTTCCAACTAGCACCCTGTAACTTTAAAACTTTCAAGTCCATAGACAATGGTATTTCATTGATTTAGTATCTCAAAAAATTTATCGTATACTAGATTCTCAAAACGTCGAACCAAACTTCAATTTTGGAAGCTTGGATTGGCTTATAAGTTTGCCGTCCTTATCATTGACTTTCTTGTTTTTTAAAATCTTGTACCTATTGGTTCTCAAAATTAAACTTTTATCTTCTCAAAAAAGGTGGTGGAGAAATACAGGGCTCGGGGAATAGTTGAGTTTTGCTAGAGACAGGATAATGGAGAATTTCTTGTGGGCTGTGGGAATAAGATTTTACCCTCAGCTTGGATATTTTAGAAGAATATCCACCGCAGTCTTTGTGCTAATATCGACAATTGATGATGTTTATGACATTTATGTTAAAAAAAAAAAGAGAATTTTTTTTACCAAAATTCTTAATTCTGTGATATATGATTTTTTTTATATAAATATTAATATGCAAATCGTAATAAATTTTACATATTTTTATCTATAATGTCGGATTTCTATTGTGAAAATGAAAATTCTCTTCTTATTTTGTCTGTTGATGAATTTCTCTTTGTTTTCCCTTTTCCCTTTTCTTTGGTTTCTCTGAGGGTGGAGAAGAGGAAAAGAAACTGTAATGGAAAAAATTACGTCCCTTTTTTTTTGTAACCGTTATTTTTAATAAAAAGAGTAATCCCTTTTTTTTCTTATAACCGTTATCTTTAATAGGAAAAGTGGAGGGATTTTAAAGTCAATGACCCAAATTACCGTTATATCCAACCGACTATCATATTAAACCTTTTATATTTGGTTATATTTTAAATAATAAGAGATACTTGTATTAATTAATTTAACAATCTCCCACTTGACCCATGTTATGACTTAATGAATCAATAACGAATAAGTGTGCACCATACTTAAAGATCATCAAATCATAATATTTGATTGAATTAAGATGATTGGATCATGGTAGTCGCGTATCTTTTAGCGATATGATTCGTTCCATGTATCACATAATTATCATAATTCATAATAACTTAACCGAGTAACGTTGAGATTTTAAATTGTCATTTTCAAATATATTATTAGTTATCTCATAAATTATAACTGTATACAACTTAATGTAAATAACAAAAATGCAAACAAAACCATAACCTTAATTGAATTTATAAGTGTCACAATGATATGAGCAGTACAAAACATTAACTTTTAAGAGAATGAGGACCTGTCTAAAATGCACATCCGTTCAACATGTTCAATAAATGTTTTCGGTGGCAAAACTTTAGTTAACAGGTCTGCTATGATCAATTCAGTACCAATATGTTCAATGGACACTTTTTGGTTTTGCACTTATTCCTTAACAGATAAGTATTTCAAATTCATGTGTTTCACACCTTTAGAATACCTATCATTCTTAGAGAAAAAAATAGCTACAGAATTATCACAATAAATTCTTAACGGCTTTTCTATATTATTAACCAAATCAAGTATTAAGATAAAATTCTGCAACCATAATGCATGAATAGTTGTCTCAAAGTATACTACAAATTCAGCCTTCATAGTGGAAGTAACAATGATAGACTATTTCCCACTTTTCCATGAAACTGCTTCTCCAACCAACAGAAACATGTAACCAAATGTAGATTTCCTCGAGTCTACACATCTAGCTTAATCTGAATCCAAGTAACCTATTACTTCAAGATGACTTGATCTTTTATAAGTAAGTATATAATCCTTAGTACCTTGTAAGTACCTAAGTACTTTCTTTCCAGCTTTCTAATGATCTATTTCAGGATTACTTTGATATCGGTCTAACATTCCAACAATAAAACTAATATCTGGCCGAGTGCATGTTTGAACATACATCAAACTTCTAACCAGCGATGCATAAGGAATGAGTTCCATTAATTTTCGTTCCAAATCATTCTTTGGACATTGCAATTCACTGAACTTGTCCCCTTTCTAAATTGAAACAATTCATGTAGAGTAATTTTCCATTCTAAATCTCTCTAATACTTTATTGATATAGCCTTTCTAAGACAATCTTAACAATCCTTGTGATCTATTGCAAAATATTTCTATTCCTATCACATAGGATGCCTCATTCATATCTTTCATTTCAAAAGTTTCAGAGAGAAATTTCTTGACATCATGTAACAAACCCATGTCATTAGCAGTCAAAAGAATATCATCGACATATAGGACTAATATAATGAACTTACTCCAACTAACCTTCATATAGATACACCAATCAACGGTGTTCTCTACAAAACCATATGATGTAATGGTATTATTAAACTTAATATACCATTGTCGAGAGGGTTGTTTTAGTCTATATATCAATTTTTTTAATTTACACACCAAATGTTCCTGCCCTGTGGTTATGAAACTTTTAGGTTGGTCCATATATACTTCCTCTTCTAAGTCAACATTTAAAAAGACGGTCTTTACATCCATTTGGTGGAGCTCTAGGTCATAATGAGCCACCAAAACCATAATAATTCTTAAAGAGTCTTTCTTAGAGACTAGAGAGAAAGTCTCCTTATAGTCAATACCATCTTTTTAAGTGTAACCTTTGGCAACAAGTCTGGTCTTATACTTTTCGATGTTACCTTTTGAGTCTCACTTGGTCTTGAAGACCCGCTTACAGCCAACTTGTTTTGAACTTTCAGGTAACTCTACTAGTTCCCAAACTTGATTTACATCCATTGATTTTATCGCCTCTTTAATGGCATTGAACTACTTTTCAGAATCATTACATTCCATGGCTTGTTTAAATGAGACTAGATCTTTATCAATGCTTAATTTAGATTCATGTTTAAGTGAGTAAACCACATAATCATTCGATATAGCTAATCTTTTTTGTCTTGTAGACCTCCATAATGCCTTTTCTTGTGGTATCACTTGCTCATTTGTGACTTATATATTGTCACTTGGTTCATCTCTTATGTGTTCACTTTGTGAGTTTCGAACATCAATTTGTTGTCTTTGTATGTCGCGTAACTATGATGCAACAAAAGGAACAACAATTTGAGTAAAAACACTTGGTGTAAGGATAACAACTTGAGTAGAAGTGCTTATTATGAATCTTTCATTTTGTAATTCTCTAATATCCACTTTTTGTGATTCCCTATTCCTTCTGAATTGACCATTTTCAATGAACCGAGTATTGTCAGACTCAACTATTCTAGTACTATGGTTAGGACAATAAAACCTATACCCTTTGGACTTTTCAGAATAGCCAATGAAGTAACCACTAATGGTTCTTACATCAAACTTTCTTTAATGTTGATTATATATCCTTACTTCTGCTAAACAACCCCAAACATGAAGGTGTTTTAAACTGGGTTTCTTACTTGTTCATAACTCATAAGGAGTCTTAGGGACAGCCTTACTAGGAACCCTGTTCAGCAGATATGCAGCAGTTTTTAATGCATGTATCCACAAGGATAAAGGTACAGTACTGTAACTTAACATGCTCTTAACCGTATCTATAAGTGTGCGATTCCGCCTTTCCACTACACCATTCTATTGTGGTGTACCAAGTATTATATACTGTACACATATGCCTCGACTTTCAAGAAGTTTTGCAAATGGACCAAGACATTGTCCACTTTCATTGAATTTTCCATAATATTCACCACCTTTATCTGATTTGATCACTTTCACTTTTCTATCTAATTGTCTTTCCACTTCATTTATAAACACCTCTAGGGTGTTTACTGACTGAAACTTTTCATGCAGTAGATATAAATAACAATATCGTGAGTAGTCATCTATAAATGTGATGAAATATTTCTCACCACCCCATGTTGAAATATCAAAGGGGCCACAAATATCAATGTGTATCAATTCTAAAGGTTCATTACTTCTCATGGCTGGGTTCTTTGTTGTGTGTCTTGTCTGTTTCCCTTTTATACAGTCAACAAATACCTCCCAATCAATAAAATCCAATTGAGGTAGGACATCACCTTTCACCAACCTCAATATCCTTTCTTTGAATATATGACTTAATCTTTGATGTCATAAGAAAGCAAAACTGTCATCATGCGCATTACGTTTGTTACCTATATTATGCTCAATAAGAAATAGAGAATCAGCATACATAGTATCAAGATTAAAACGGTATAAATTATCAACCAAAGTACCAGATCCATAATAGTACGAATGTTTATATAATGAAAATACACCGTTTCCAATCTTAAAGTTAAATCCTACTTTATCCAACTTTGCAATAGAAACTAAGTTCCTAACATATTTAGGAACATAAAGACACTTTTCCAAATCTAGGTGACACCTAGTATCCAAAATTAATATGTACGTCCCAATTCCTTCTATTCGTGCCTTCATTCTGTTTCTCATATAAAGGAATTTCTCAATTCCTGTTATGGGCTGGATTGAAAGGAATCCTTGCATGATATATGACGCATGAATAGTAGCTTCAGAGTTTAATCACCAAGTATTATTAGGTACTTCAATTACATTTGATTCAAAACATATTGATATACAGTATATACCTTTCTTTTTGAACCAATCCTTTCTTTTTGGACAATCTTTTTTTAAGTGACCAATCTTTTTACAGAAGAAGCATTTTTTATCCTTATGAATCTGACCTCCAGTGACTTTTACATAGACTTTGTCCTTCTTTTTATCCTTTTTATATGGTCTAGACTTGCTACTGCTTACATCATTATGAACAGTAAGATGAATAGAGTGATCGTTCATCTTCTTTAATCTCCCTTCCTCCTAAACTAACATAGTCTTAATTTCTTGAAAGTTCCATTTCTCTTTGATAGTGTTATAATTCATTTGGAACCGACCAAATTCAGGAGGAAGTGAGTTGATGATGAATTGAACCAAAAAGAATTCACTCACATTCATGCCCATTGTTTTTAACTTTACTGCCAGATTAGCCATACTAGTCATATGATCATGAATAAGCTGTGACCAATCAAATTTCTTGGTCGTCAGCTCACTCATTAGGCTTCCTATAATGGATTTATCAGTTATATCTGATTGAGAGTATTCCTTAATTCTCATCATAAATTTCCTTGCATTTTCCATCTTAGGCATCAATGGCTTGACATTTTCAGCTATCGTCATTTTCAGCTATCGTCATTCGCATCAAATTCAAACTCAACCTATTAGACCGTTCCCAAGTCTCATGAAGAGACTTATCAGATTCTGTACTAGTCTCAGTAATGGCTGTAGGTTTTTTATTCGAGATGACTGTTAAGTCCAAACCCAAAATGCCTAAGTGAAACTGAATATGCTCAGACCATTCCGCATAATTCAACCCATTGAATTTGATCATCGCATTGCCCAAGACGAACATATTATTGGAAGCTATAAATATAATCCAAATTTACACATTAATATTTTGAATAAACTCAAATAGATTCAAATACATATATTACAAACTTTGATTATGTATTTAAGTTCACTTTTGGGTGATCCTCAAATATATAACTTTAATCAATGATAATACTAATTTAGATATACTTTGATAGATCAATCAATTATATTAGAGTTAACATGAATATTATTTTTAAATATACAATCATATTTATTTAGTATATCAATAAATCTCTTTTAATATCATTAATATAAGTAATGATCCATTTTTAGATAATCTCTCACCCTTATAATTAATAATTACAATTGTTTATTTTAAATCTGTATAACGTTTTATAAGTATTTAAAGAAATAAACAATTAAAATTCATAATCAAATACTTAAATCTTTTCAAGTTAAGTTACTTTAGTAACTAACAAATTTTCAATATTTGATTGATGTCAATATAATCTCAATAAATTTTAAAATTTTCAATTATTAAAATCATTCAATTTGAAAAAATATCAATAAATTATTAATGATGTGAAAAATAAGTTTGTTTGTACACTAATAATATTTGAAATAGTGTGAAAATTTCTTTTTGAATCAACACTGAACTAATACACTGGGTATTATTTTGATAGTTAACTTATACCTTATGCCAACAAATGCCAGCAGGGTACCACTTCAGTAGCCGACCCCCAATATTCATTAATTTCTTTTTTCCTATCAACTACGATGACTAAAATGGTGCGAAAAAATCAGACTTGTAAGGGGGAAGGGCCGGCGGTGGACATTCGGGAAAATGAACAAATTTTTTTTGTTTTTTTTGGCACACGGCAAATGATTGCTGTCTTTTTCTTTTCAACGTCAGCCACTTTTTTTCTTTTCAATGCAGGCCATTTTCCCTCTCTCTGTACATTATAGTATTCATAAATTCGCTCGAATATTAATTTATTAAAAAAAAAAGAGAATTTTTTTTATTAAAATTTTTAATTTTGTGATGTAAATTTTTTTTATATGAATACTAATATATAAATTATAATAAATTTTATATACATTTATTCATAATGTCAAATTCTTATTATAAAAATAAATTTTTTTTTTAATTTTACCTGTTGATGTATTTCTCCTACTTTTCCATTTTTCCTTTTTTTTGGTTTCTCTTATGATAAAAAAGAGGAAAAGAAATTATAATAAAAAAAATTACATTTTTTTTTTGTAATTATTATCTTTAACAGGAAGAATAATTTTTTTTTTTATAATCGTTATTTTTAATAAAAAGAATGGAAGGATTTTAAAATTAATAACCTAAATTACTATTATATCTAATTAATTATTATATTAAATTTTTTATATTTAATTATATTTTAAATAACAAGAATAACTTGTGTTAATTAATTTAACAGTTTATGGTACACTGATGAACTTGAGCTCTTCACTGATGCCGTCGAAAGGAAGTTGCAACACTTTTTCTTTTTCTCTTGGACTTCGTAATTCATATTCATTAATCAAGTGACATGATTACACAAAACTGTATCCAATTTCTGATTAGGAGGACTAGCTATTCAATTTGTCATATTCACTTTTCTTTACCACATCAAAAGAATCGGTACACATTCTTTTACATGAAAAAATGAAACTAAAAATTTGTCGGAATTTGAGTGGGTTGAGAAATGGAACTCCAGGCATGCTCTCTCTCTCAAGTGTTGTGCTCTTGTGATCACATTTCATCTCATGGTTTAAGGCCACAATAAATAACTACAATTAGTATCTGCTTATGCAATTTATTTGATATCCAAAATTTGTAACTAATGAATATTCCCACCGTTATTTTAGATGGGATGTCAATGCAATGGACCGGCTTCCAGAATACATGAAGATCTGCTATTTTGTCCTCCTCAAATCTATAAATGAAATAGCTTACAATGCTCTTAAGGAAGAAGGGGTTCACATCATTTCATACTTAAAGAAAGCTGTAAATCCTTCGTCTTGATTCTTCTACTTAAGAACTTTCATTAATTTCTCTAATTGGTCCTACCATTAATTGGTTAATTTATTTATCCAGTGGAAAGATTCATGCAAATCTTATTTGCTGGAGGCGAAGTGGTACTATAGAGGGTATAAGCCAACCCTTCAAGAGTACTTGGACAACGCGTGCATATCCATATCAGCTCCTCTGACTCTAGGGCACGGTTATTTTTTACTAGCATCTCCGATTACCGACAAAGCTGTGGAAGCCTTAATAGGGTACCCCGATATTATTCGGTGGTCATCAATGATTCTTAGACTTGCAAACGACCTTGGAACGTACTCAGTATGTAAACTCTTTTATATGTTCTTAAAATTATGGTTTGAATGCATCCAATATGCATTGATGCTATTGTGTGTATATATACACTAACATTGTGTTTATGGGAAGGAAAAAGAGAGGAAAGAGGAAAATAGAGGGAAAAGGGGATATGCTTATATTTGAAAAATATCTATACAATGATAAAAGAAGAGAATTGAAGATAAGAAAATTTCAAATTTTGTGTTTCTGACACACTAAATCCTAACCTCCTTAAGTTTGGAAGACAAATTATTGATTTTTTACTTAATTAATAAAATAACCAATTATTCATTAACATTTTTTATTAATACTCATCAATTTTATTATAAGAGTAAAAGTGTAATTTAATAAATATTATTTTTTTCTCATAGTTTTCACTCTCTTGCAAACAAAAAATTTTTATTTTTCTTTTCTAAAGGATAAGAAATTTTTCTTCCTTCCACTTTTCATTACTATTATTTCTCTTCCCTTATTTTTTTTCTCCCTGTACTTTGTCATCCGAATAAAGGTAATAGTAACTGATAGCTATTAATTGCTATATTTTCTGTATGCTATATCACATAATGAGCTAAAAAGGGGTGATATCCCAAAATCAATCCACTGCTACATGCATGAAATGGGAGTTTCTGAAGAGGAGGTTCGTGCACACATAAAATATTTGGTTAGTGAAACATGGAAAAAGATGAACAAAGAGCGAGCAAGTGAAGATTTTCCATTCCTAGAACCCTTCAAGGTTATTGCAATGAACTTGGGAAGAATGGCACAGTGTACGACCAGTACGGGGACGGACATGGTGTTGTTCATCGTGAGACTAAGGATCACGTATTGGCATTATTTGTACACCCTATAAGTGTGTAACTGTGTATTAATGTACCCTATATGACATAAAAAGTTTGAATATCCCACTTGAAGAATTGCTTTATTTTAGCAAACTCAGGTGTATGCATACATATGTCTCTAGATGCTCTCTTAATTGGAGATAAAATAGCTAAACTCAGTTTGTAAGTGTTGTATTTGTAGCATTAAGTAATTAAATTAATTTAAAATTCAAATTCTACCTTGCAAATATGGCAGCAATAATAAATATCGCATCAACTGTGTTAGTGGTCATAATTGTACGAAGATTGTGTGACTTATAAATGAGAAGGAATTGGGTATAATATAGGCATATGCAAAGTTATTAGACCAGACCCTACCTGAATGTTTAGACCAAAAACTCAATGACTTAAATATCAAACTTGGTCGAGTCACCTGATTAGACTGGATAGCATTAAACTTGATTAAAACTCTTCAAACCCAACTGAGTTTGTTGATAACTGTAAACATGAAAAGGAAAAACAAAAGTGATATTAGCCTTTTAATAAGTTAAATATTATGGTCCCTTTCCTATAGATGGGCGATGCATTTGGCCTTTGAAGGAACCCTGAGTATAAAAATAAAAGACTGTTTTACTTAGCTTCTTTTTTTAAAAAAATTATTCTTGGCAATCTATTTTTGCAAATCTTTTTGAGCTCCCAAGTTTGAAATTTAGTGCTTTAGGAAGTACGCTCTTCATTTACTAACAAGGCATATCTTTTGAATCAAAGACTTTAAGTAGTAAATTTACAAAGACTTCAAATGCCTAAAATAAACTTAAATTTGTACACTCCGTGATCAACTTGTAAATTTGAAATGATGCTTTAGAGATTATGCTTTTCAATTGTTACTAATGTGGAACCTTTTAAATAGAAACCTAAGTACTAAAACCTCAAATCCAGTTGAGATTAAGTCCTATTTGAGATCAAGTTTTTGTTTATTAAGAATTGTAGAGATATTTATTTAATAAATATATAGTGGAAATAGAGATTTTAAAAATTGATTTATAAAAATGATTTAATTATTTGTTAATTATAATTATAAAATTATTTTAGAAAATAGAATCATTATCAAATTACTCTTGATTCTTCTTTTTTAGCCCTTTCGATGGGTTGTCGCAAACAATCATTGTCCAAACATTTAGACTTTAATGGTGATCTACTAAAATAATTGAAAATAACTATCTAAACTCTTTTAGGTAGAGTGAAACTAGAGGTTAATACTATTTTGTTAAGTTTAGTATCTTTTTACTAGTCAATTAAAAGGGAATATATAGAAATTCCGACTCTTAATTAAGAGACTTAAGCCAATTTCTTATAAATTGTACTTTAATCTCAATATTTTCCAGATATCTCATATTTGACACCAAAGATTTCTTAAACCTTTAGATTAGGTTTAACTTAATTTTTATTTTATATTTCCACAACTATCTTTCTATGTGTGACCTATTAAAATTCTAATATATTGATAATAAATATGAGTTATAATTTTAAAATATTAAATAAATTAAATTATTCTAATTTATCATTAATTCATAAATTAATCAATTCATATTTATAAATCATGATTAATACTCAGTTATATGTCATAATCACCCAAATATTAAGATAGTCAAAAGGTGATTTAATGTATCCCTTTAATATAAGATTATTTAGTATAATTCAATCTTTTCATCAAACTAATATCATAAGTCTATATGGAGTATAAAAGTATATCTACTATATTTTTATCTAATTATTTTCGTTTTCAAATATAGGTCATTGGCTCTATGAACGAGACCATAACTTATTATGATTACTTATTCCATCTTAGCCAAGGAATTTTTTAAATTAATATTTATTAAGAACAATAAAATATTTTCTCATAATTATTTTAAAATGAATTTTTTATTGATCACTTAATTATCTTCATATAGTTTATATTATACCTAATACAAATTCTCATAAATGATTTTTTATTATAACAACCTAAATATTAGATCAAAATATAATAATTCATATATAAAATATTTTAATAATCTTAAGTCTAAGGATCACATATATGCTATTACATGAGAGATTTCATATGTACAAATAATGTTTCATTTAAGAATTCTCATAACACTTACATATTTGTTCAAGTATCCTTATACTTTAGTTTAAAAGATTGACTGCTTTCTTAATAAGAAAGGAACATAAGATATGCTAATTTCATGGTTTTATCAAAGTTCAATCTTAATAGCACATTTTTTTGGAATATTATTTTAATATAATAGATATATCATAATTATGATCTAATTATAATTACTTTTATAAAGTATTTTTATTCGATGGACTTTACCTTTAGAGTTTATTGATAATTAAATCATTCATATAAATATGCATACTAAAGATAAAAAGTGACTTTATTAATAAAATTGTACACATAAAATATTTAATATATGTTTAAATAGCAACTAACTCATTAACTAATAAGATATACACTAACAATCTCTCACTTATATTAGAGCCAATCGGATATATATCTAATACCATAACATCTCAAGTGGCAATTATGTTTCTGTTGAGACTGTATCATAATAAAAGGATATATTATATTCTCTTAAGTCGATACTTGCTTTATCTTTTTATCTTTCTTCTTAGCAACCTTTTTAATGACATGGAATCTCTTACGTACATTTTCAAATCATTGATAAGATTTTGGTACCTTTGCTTGTGTAATGATTTCATTGTTGTCATAATACACCATTATTGGTTTAATAACACTAATAACTACTTTAAGTTTAAAGATGAACTTCTTTATCCAAACTACTTCCTTCGCTGCCTTGGATGCATCAATGTACTTAGTTTCAATTTTAGGCTCTGTGATTGTCTCTTATTTAAAACTCTTTTAATTGATTGCACTGCCATTAAGAGTAAAGATGTATCTAGACTATGACTTGTAATCATCCATAGTAGATTGAAAGTTCATATTTAAATATCCATATACCATGAATTCACCTATTCCATAAAAGAGAAAGACATCTTTAATTCTTCTCAAGTACTTAATGATATTTTTTACTGTAATTAAATGATGCTCCCTCATATTAGTTTGATATTTGCTTATTATACTTAAACCATAAGAGAAATTTGTTCTTATACTTAACATCACATACATGATGGATCCTATAATTGATACATAAGAGATTTTATTCATCTTATGACTCTTTTCTTAAGCTTTAGCACATATGTCCTTAGAGAGAAATTGATGTAGCCGAAGGCTCGATGATTAAGTCAAAAAAAAAAAAGAATTAGGAGAGTGACTTGTAGAAATTTAAATGAAAATTTTGGTTTTGTGCATTGTTAGAAAAATGATTGTATCTCTTAATCAATAAGCCATAATGGAATGATTCCAATTATAGATGAATAAGGACTTGTAGTTTTACAACTTTTATGTTTTGAGTTTTTGTAGATAAGCACTGCAAAGTTATTGATTTAGGAAAAAAAAAAGTGAACAAAATAGAATTGGTCAGAATGTGAAAATGAGAAGAGACTTCAATGGTTGTTCTTTTAGGCTTCCAATGACGTTAGTGGGTCATCAATTCTTCTAAATTGATGGCTACAACTCTTCAAGGATGTGGACTTTGAAAAAACTTTAACTCTTTAAGGACGGAGTAAAAACTCTTCTAGGTTTTAATTGGTATGAACTCTTTAAGGTTCAAAAAAAAGCCCAAGGCAATTTCATTCATCCAAACAAGTTTGTTTTCTATATAATATTGATTGCCTTTTAACACAAAACAAAAGATAATGAAAAAAAAAAAACTCAAATTAAGCCTAAGAACTAGGTCCAAATAAAAACAAAATATTTTCCCATAATTTAAATCAAGCTTAGGAAGTAAGAGCTAATAAAGAAAGACTATCAAAATAGAATATTTTCCATGTACAAGAAATAACGAAGTCAATGATAAGGATCTTGATAGTTATGGAAAGAATCTTGTTGGTTATGGAAAGAATCCTGTTGGTTATGGACTTGTCGAAAAGACTAATGAGTTTGAATGCAAGTTGATCTTCTTGGCTAAACGAACCATATAGAACTTGTCGATAAGGGCTTGTTGGTGAGAGACATTGTGATGTGAGCTATGTCATTCCTCCTTTCTTTAGAAGAATTCGTCTTTGAATTTGAATCATCATTATCAAAAGAATCACCCATAAAAGGTGTTAAATGACACACATTGAATACATCATGTACTTCATATGAGAAGGAAGTTCACTTTATACGCATTAGGATTAACACACTCAAGAACTTTAAGTGGTTTAAGCTTTCAATCACTAAGCTTGTTGTAGTTTCCAATGAGATAACACTCTAGTGGTAAATAAGCCCAAACAAAATCTCCAAGTTCAAAAATAATTTCACGTCGCCATTTGTTGACAACCCTTTTATAAGACTTAGCCTTGCTATCCAAACTTTGATGCACTTTTTCATGTATTATCCTTATTTGATAAACAATGTCATCCACCTTATCAATGGATTTTTTAGAAAAAAGAATTTATGCAAGATCAAGAGTAGTCTTTGGTTGATGCCCATATGTAATCATGAAAGGACTGTATCTAATAGTACGATTCACTAAACAATTATAAGCAAATTCCTTAAGTGACAATCATGTCTCCTAAAAGCAAGGGTTATCATCAATCAAAGTCCTTAATAAATTGCTTAAAGACTTATTGATAACTTCAATTTATCCATCCATTTGTAGGTGAAAGGCGATACTATATTGCAACTTAGTATGAATATTTTTCCATAATTATTGCCAAAAATGATTAAGGAACTTTACGTCACAATCAAAAGTGATAGTTTTAGGAATGCCATGCAATTTGTAGACTTCTTTGAAGAATAAGTCAGTAATTCATAAGGCATCCATAGTTCTACAATAAGGAATGAAATATGTCATCTTTGAAAACCTATCAATAACCATAAAGAATGAATTCATACCTCTAAGCATACATGGTAGTCTAAGGACAAAGTCCATATACATTTCTTCCTAAGAAGCTTATGATATCGATAAGGGCAAATACAGACTAGCATCAGTAACTTACCTTTTTCCCACTTATCAACATCAACACCTTATCATATGTTGGTATACATCACATTTTAAATGAGGCCAAAAATACTTAACTGAAACAATTTACATAGTCTTGTCACACACAAAGTGTCCATCATGGTGAATTTCATCAATCACCCTTTATTAAAGAGAGCAATCTAACATATATAAACAATTTCCTTTGAAAAAAAAGCCATTACATAAAGTAAAATTAGCAAGCTTCTTTTCTTATATGTTGGAAATAATCTTCAAAAAGTAAGGATTTTTTTTATACAACTCCTAAAAAGAATCAAATCTAACAATAGTATAGTGCATAATATGTAATAAACTCTTCTTCAGACTAAAAGTATCATTAACTTGATTTTGAACTCTCACCTTATACTTGATAACAAACAATAATTCTTGAATATATTCAGCCCATTGGCACACTTAGAATTGAGTTTTTGTTGCCCTAAAATATATTTGAAAGCTTTATGATCAATGTAAAAACTAAATTCCTGGTGAATAAGATATTACCTCCAATATTTAAGTGTGCGATATAGTAAATAAAATTCTAAATCATAAGTGCTATAACGAAGTTTTACACCATTCAATTTCTTATAAAAAAAGGCAATGGGTTAGCCTCCTTGGCTCAAAACTCCTCTGATGCCAATATTTAATACATCACAATGCACCTCAAAAATAAAATCAAAATTAGGCAATGTGAGAACTAGGGTTGTGCTCAATTTTTCTTTGAGTTGTTTAAAGCTTTCCTAAGCTTCACTCATCCATTTAAAAACTCTTTTTCTTCATATAAGAATTAAGTAGGGCGGCAATAATACTAAAATGTATAATGAACTATCGATAAAAAGAAGTAAGACCATGAAAACTTTAAATTTTATACATATTTGTTAAAGTCAGCCATTTTTAAGCACCTTAATCTTAGTATCAATGATTTAAATTCCTTCCTTTGAAATATGAAATTCCAAGAATAGGATTTGTGGCATTATGAAGTAGCATTTGTCAAGGATTGCATATAAGTGTTCTTGCCTTCACATTTGTAATACTTCTTAAAGATGTTGTAAGTGTCCATTAGTAAACTTGCTAAAAATTAGAATATCATCAAAATAAACCACAAAAAACTTCCTAAGGAATGGCTTCAAAACTTGAGTTATGAACCTCATGAATGTGGACAACACATTAGACAACACGAATGGCATGATTAGCCACTCAAATAGTCTATCTTTGGTTTTAAATGCAATCTTCCATTTATCTTTAGGCTTAATTCTGATTTGGTGATATTCACTCTTTAAATCCAGCTTTGAAAAGATAGTTGCACCAAAAAGTGGATCTCAAAGATCATCAAGACGAGGAATTGGAAATCGGTATTTGATGGTGATTTTGTTGATCACCTAACTGTCAACACATATTCTCTAAATGCCATTTTTCTTAGGCACTAAGAGGGTTAGAATGACACGTAGACTGAGGCTCTCCCTTATAAAACCCTTATTCAAGAGTTTTATAACTTGTTGTAATTTTTCATGTCCACTAGACAAATTTGGTAATGAGCTGGATTAGGTAGTAAAGATCCAAACATCAAATCAATTTGATGTTGAATGTCTCTTATAGAAGGAAGACCTAATGGTAAGTCATTTGTAAAGACATCGTTAAATTGTTGCAAAAAAGGCTGCACTTGACGAGGTTTAAAAAATACAACCATGTTAGTTTTGCTAAGGAAAATATATACGATATTAACTCTCTTCATGGCACCCTTCACATCTTTCATTTTTAACAAAGACAAAGATAAGGAATTCTTAACAAAAGGAGTCATAAGAGTTTCCTTACTAGGCACTAGGATAACCTTCTTTCCACCATACTTGAAAAATATGTATTACAATAATTAACATAGATAGTCTTCTTATCAAATTGTCATGGTCGACCAAGAATAATATGACTAGCATCCATAAATAAAATATCACACCATATTTTTTCAAAATAAATAGAGTTGATAAAAAGATTGGAATGATATTGTTTGGAAACAATTACCTTAGTACCTTTCTTTAACCACAACATTTAGTAAGGTGGCGAATGCACCTTCACTTTAATTTTAGTTTATTTGTTGTTACTTCAGAAATCACATTTTCATAACAACCAGAGTTAATAATCAATTGACATACCTTCCCCAAAATGGTGCAGTTTGAATGAAAAATATTAGTGCATAGCCACTTATCTTTGGTGTCATCTTTAGGAATGAGGAATATTTTTCTGACCATGAGAAGCTCACTAGAATCAACATGGATAATTTATTCATCTTTTACAGCAACTTCATCATCTTTTAACTCTTATTTGCATGGCTTTTCCTTATAATTGTCAAATTCATTATCCATTAAGAAAGCTTTACCAATTGGTCAATTTTTATGAATTGACAATTGCTAGTACGATGACCAATTTCCTCACAAGAATAACAATACATACCAATTATACTTGGTTACTTTGAAGGATTAGGATGAATAAGGAACTTATTCTCGAGTTATGCCAAAGTTTTAATGACTTTGCTAATGTCATTGGTACTCCTCATTGCTTAATTTGGCAAAGTAAAATTTTACTTTCTCGTAAAGTGAGAATGCTCCACTTTGAGTGCCCATTGATATACATCTCCCAAATCCCCAATATCAAGGACTTATAAGGCATTTTGGATATGAAGTTGAAGACCATTCAAATACTTGCTTACAAGTAACTCTTCTAGATCTTGAATATTGTTACAAATTACCAATTTGTTGAACTCAATGGTGTATTGGTCTACCGATCATGTACCTTGCCTCAAATTTTAGTACCTTCTGTAGAGCTCTTTCTTGTATCTATTAGGAAGAAAATACTTTTAAGTCTTGTCCTCTATTTTTTGCCATGAAGCAATTAAAGCCTTTCTAATAGATTGGCAAGTTTGTTTCTCTCGTCCCACCAAGTTATGACCTTGCCTTAAAATTGCATACCAATGATACCAACACGATAATCATGTAGGAGTTTGCTATACTCAAAGACTTCATTTACAAGGGTCAACAAATCAATAATTTCATTAATAGAATCGATACCTGAAAATTTCGAAATGTCCCTCTTGATTTCCTTTCCCCAATCTAGTTTATGAAATTCTTATGCACAACAATGAGCATTCCTCCTTTGGGGAAAAGACTAAACACTTTCTGAAGAAAAATAATTGCCATTGGATTCTTCAACTCTAGAATGGGACAAAGGTTGTTTGCTTTAGCCCTTAGACATTGAGCTTCTTGGGTCGAGGCATTAATTTGTTCTTGCATATGTTGTTGTAAATTCTTAACAAATGTGTGCACTTCATTTAATGGAATGAATTTGCCACCTTAATGTCTAGCTTGTCTTAAAGGCATTGTCTTCTCCTCCAAAGCTCTAATACCAAATAATGTAGCTAAAGGCTTGATGATTGAGTTAAAAATAAAAAAAAGGATTGGGAGAGTGACTTGTAGAAATTCAAGAGAAAATTTTAGTTTTATGAATTGTTAGGAAAATAGTTGTATCTCTTAATCAATAGGTTAGAATAGAGTGATTCCAATTACAAATGAACAGGGACTTGTAGATCTACAACTCTCGTGTTTTGAGTTTTTATAAATAAGCACTGTAAAGTTATCGATTTAAGGGAATAAGTGAATGAAATAAAATTGGTCAAAACATGAAAACGAGAAAAGACTTCAATGGTTACTCTTCTAAGCTTCTAATGAAGTTGGTGGGACATTAATTCTTCTAGATTGATGGCTACAACTCTTTAAGGATGTAGAATTTGAAAGAACTCTAACTCTTTAAGGATGTAGTGAAACCTCTTTTAGGTTTTTATAGGTATGAACTTTTTAAGGTTCAAAAGAATGCCCAATGCAATTTCATATCTAATCAAGTTTATTTTCTACATAATATTGATTTCCTTTTAAATCAAAAAAAAAGATAATGAAAAGACTTAAATCAAGTCTTAGAACCAAGACCAAATAAAAATAAAATATTTTCCCACGACTTCAATCAAGTTTAGAAACTAAGAGTTAATAAAGAACGATTACCAAAATAGAATATTTTCAATATACAGGAAATGACAAAGTCATCAATAAGGATCTTATTGGTTATGGAAAGAATCCTATAGGCAATGCCATATAAAATATGCACTTTGATTATCTAAATTAAGACTTTTGTTGTCTATACTGAGAATAGACCTATTTAGATCAAGCATATACAAACCATTTGTATATGATTTAGAACCATAATAAATATCATTCTTATGAAAGGGACAACCTTTATCCTTAAAATTAAAAATAAATTCATTCAATACTAAAAATGAAATAGAAGTGATGTTTTAACAAAATACTAGAACTTAATAACAATTATTAAGCTCTAATATTAAGTCTAAATGTAAAGGTAAATAACAAATTTCAATAATAAATGTTGCAACTCTTATTGTATTTGCAATTTATAGATCCACCTTGCCTTTTTGCAATAGTCAACTACTCCTTAGTTCCAACACATTTTTACAAGTGTAAGAACCACATCTAATATCTAATTCTCAAGATGAATAATTAAAAGTAAATAGATTGATCTTAATTATAAATGTACCTGAACTTAAAGAGTCCTTAAGTTTCTTATCCTTTAGACTTTTATAGGACTCTTTATCATTTTCCAATGGCTTTTATTGACATAATAATGACATGTACCCTCATTGTTGCCCTTCTTAACATTACCTTTCAGCTTCACTGCCTTGATCAGATTTACACCTAGATCATGATCTATGACAAAACCTAATTGGCCTAACTTTTCTATGTAACCATTCATCTTCAATACATGAACATTTACTAAAGATCCTTTTGTCATCTTGTAACGAATAATTCTTTAGAGTTCTCATACCTCTCAATCATAGACTTTACATCAAATAACTACTTGAGATACACAATGATGGTGTATGCATCTATGTTTTTATGCTACCTTTAAAGCTTAGAAGATTTATTGGCTAACATCACACATATAGCCAAGTTATCATCATCTTTATGTTGATTATATGTCTTCACTTCATCCTTATTAAGATCCTCAATTGGAGGATCTAGAACAAGATTATCAAGGATATATAGTTTCTTTTCTTGCTTAAGAACAATTCTTAAGTTTTTATACTAGTCTAAGAAGTTTGGTCCAATAAGTTTATTACCATTAAGTATGTTATGTATGATAGGTTATTACTCATTTTCTAATAGTTGATATATAGAAAAAAAAAGAAAATATTAGTTTCATGTATGTATCCCAAAAGAGATAAGGTATTTAATCTTTTATTTTGGTCATTCTTAATATTTTGTTTAAATTAATAGTCCTTACTATTAACTTGGAAACTCTCATTGGATTTTTTAGTGGGCTTGAATCCCATTTAATTTATTTGACTTAATGACTTAATAAATTAAATAAATTAAATAAGGTATGTAATATAAGTTACTAATCATATCTAATATGACTACTAGATTAATTAGGTGGCAACTTCTTATCAAAACATATCATATATGTTTTGCTTAACTATGGTCTTTATTGCCTTTAAATTTATATGATTATGAGTGACTCATCTAAATCATATAAATTTAGTTAATTAGGACTCATCAATTATGATATTCAACATATTTAGGTTATGGTGATTTTGAGTGATTCAATAAATCAATCCTTAAACAAAGCTTTGGCTTTATATTGTGATTATAAAAGTTAAGTCACTACCTTCTTAATATGTACTTAATATTTAATTTGGGGGATATTATTAATTAATGTCAATTTCATATATTAGCATCACAATTATAATATATATAATAAGTATAACATATAATCTTAGCATGTTATTTTAATATAAATGATTATGGACTTTATTAAACTAACTTCCTCAAGCCAAAGAAGGAAGTTAGTGGTCAAATCTTAAGGGACATAGTCTTCCAATGTCCTTTTGCTTGCATCCTTCTTGTGATATCTCCTTTAGTGCCTTTGACTTGATCTCCATGATTACAAATAAATTTTCTAAGTCCTAAATTCTCTAATTACATAACTTTTATATAGTTAGAAAAGAAAAACAAAACCTCAAGTTACATTCGAGGGGAGTTTCTATGAGAAGATAATTTACAATAAAAAAAATTTAGAGAAAAGCGAAGAATGTAATCCTTATACACCCAAAATAAAACATCATACAATTACAAATACAATCACAATGGTTTATTGAGTCCATAACCATTCATTGTGCCTACATAATCATATTATGTGCACAAAAGGAAAGGCATATGTTTAATTTTAGTTATTGATCTTATCTACTATTTAAAATAATAATCCTAATAGTTAAAATTATTAAATTAAACTAATTTGATATTTTTTTATCTAAATAAGAATCCTAATCAAATTAGGTAATAATCTTATAATTAATTCCATAATTCTATCTAATAAGAAATAATAATTTTGGTCAAAATTGCAGCAACATGTTGCCTTTTGGCAGCAACTAAACGGCCAAAAGGCAACAATTGCTGTTGTGCAGCAACAACTTTGCTACAATTATTTTATTTTATATTTTTTTAATCTTTGTTTTATGCACAAAAATGCTAAAACCTTGAATGTGTGTGTCTTATGGATACTTGTGGATCTTCTAAATTCTGTTTAAATCCCAAAAAATATTTTGATATCAAATAACTTTTTATTTAATTTTATTTTGACCAAAACAATTCTAAAAATAATTATTTGATTGGAAAACATCAAATTAACATATAAACCAATTACATTAATTATCAAAAACAATAAACATGCAATTGAATTATATTTAACAAGTAAACTAAAGATCTGATAACATTGTTAGGAATTGTAAAGATATTTATTGAATAAATATGCTAAAAATATATATGAATTTCAAATATCCATTCCAAAGAATGAATTAGTTGTTTGTTAATTATAATTAAAAAACTAGCTTAGAAGATATAATCATTACCAAAGTATTTTTGATTTTAACCCTTTTGGTGGATCATCACAAACCACTTTAGTTCAAACATCTAGGCTTTAATGGTAATCCATATAGATAATTTAAAATAACTTTATAAACTCTTTTAGGGAGATAATAGTTAAAGGTCAATACTATTATATTAACCTTAATGCCTTTAGACTTGCTAGTTAGAGAGGTATATATAGGAATGTTGATTCTTAAACCCTAATTAAGAGACTGAATCAATTTCTTATAAATTGTAATTTACTCCTTATATTTTTCAAATATCTTATATTTTACTCTAAAGGTTTCTTAAATTTTCAATCAAGTCTAACTTGTTTCTTATTTTATATTTTCACAATTGTCCTTATATGTGTGACCAATTAAGATCTTAATATATTTACAATGAATATGAATTATAATTTCAAAGAATTAGATAAATTAAACTACTCTAATTTGTCATTAATTTACCAATTAATCAATTCATATTTTAAAATATGATTGATGTCTAATTATGTATTATGACCACCTAAATGATTAAAAGGTGGTTTAATATATCCTTTTAGGCACAAATTCTAAGTGTAATTCAATCTTTTCATCAAACTAATATTTCAATTAAATATAAAGTATGAATGAGATCATTACTCTTTGTGAATACTCACCCTACCTTAACTAAGGAATTTCCTAAATCAATATTCATTGAGAACAGTAAATATTTCCCCATGGTTGCTTTACAATGGTGAATTATTTATTGATCATTCATTTATCTCCATATAGTTCATATTATACCTAATGCAAGCCCTCACAAGTGATATTTGATTAAGATAACCCAAATGCTAGATCAAAAAATAATAATTTATTTATGAGATACCTTGATGATTTCAAGTTTAAGAATCACTTAACTTGACCATCACATGGATAATTTTATAAACATATAAGCCATATTCCATTTAGGATTTCTCATATTAGATTAATTCAGTGAACTTGTTTGCCTAATAAGCACCCATATATTTTTTCAAATATCCTTATATTTTAATTTATAAGATTGATTGTTTTCTTCATAAGAAATGAACATAACATGTGCTAATTTCATGGTTTTATTAGCATCTAATCTCAATTGTATATAACTAGAAATATTTAAGAATAATATTTTGATGCAATAGTTATGTCATAATTATGATTTAATCATAATTATCTTTACAAAATATTTTTATTCCATGGCTTTTTAGAGTTTATTGATAATTAAATCATTCATATAAGCAATACTAAATATAAAGAATGCTTTTATTAATAAATTACATGCACAAAATATACAATATATGTTTAAATAACAACCAACTCATTAATTATTAGGGCATATATTAACAACCACCTTACTTGGCTATACCACTTAAAAACTAGCCAACAAACATGATCCCTTGCCTCTATAGTGTTGCAAAATGCCAAAATAGAGAACTTGCAATTCACACAAAGAGAGGATCTCTCACCAAACACTTTAGTAGTATGGGAAAGTTGATTAAATGCTCCTTTCAACAATAAGATTAGGGGTAACTTGTCAATCTTCACACATCAAAAGAATGGAACATATGATTATATAATTAGAAAACAGAATTGTCCTATTGACCAAAGTTTGGAGGAGAAGGACCAATATATAAACTATCTTAAAAGAAAGGTGTTAGTATAAGTTAATCCTAAGATTAGGGAGGAGTTACTAAATTTTCGTAGCTTCACTCTAAAAATAACTCAACATCATCTTCAACCTTTATCACCTCTTTATTTATCTAACAATTACTAGACATGCTAATAAATATATTTTTCCTATTATAGATTGAACCCATTCGAGGCTTAAAAATGTATGCTAAACTATACATAAGATGGATTGACCAGCTTAACATGCCTTTAGGTTACCAGTAACCTAACTTCCAATAATTTAATAGGCATGGTAACCAAAAGCAACACATCACCCAATTTATTGAAACTTGCAAAAACAACAAAAATTACAATGACCTCTTGGTGAAATAGTTTGTTCGCTCACTTAGTGAGAACTCTTTCACCTCATTCATAAAACTTGAAGGAGAAACAATTAATAATTGGAAACAAGTCAAGCACTATTTCTTAAGGTTCTTTAGCACCCAATGCATAGTGATCATGATGCTTATTAGCACCAAATAAAGTAAGGTGAGCCTATTTTTGAATACATCAACAAGTGGCGTACACTCAACCTAAACTACAAAAATCACTTAACTAAAACCTTTGTTGTTTAAATATGCATCCAAGGGATGTAATAGGAGCTGCATTATATCTTATAAGGCATCAAACTCTAAACCTTTAAAGAGCCTACAACTCAAGCTTATGAGCTACAAATAAGCATCCAAACAACTAATACTATAGTTCATCTCTACTTAGACCAGCATTGGGATGAAAAGGAGGTCAAAAAGTTTGACAAGACCAAAAACGTAAGGAGGCATTAACCATTCACACTTCATAAGTGAAGGTCAAATCCAAGGCAAAGTCAAGACCTTTGGCTTCATCAAATTAACCAAAACAATAACACAAACAAAGGTTGACATTACAAGAGTAAGAAAAGACAAGTATCTATTACATGACTTTGATGTTCCTAATATTCTTAACCTCTTATCAAAGGTTAATCTCTTAAAATTCCCAAAGCCCAAATGGCCCAATAAAAAGCACTAGTCTAATAATTCAAAAATCTACAAGTACCATCACATAATTAGTCATTTAACTAAGAAATACTTATTTTAAATGATTTAACTATGAAAGTTAAAAATTAAAGTAAATTTATCTTAAATGCAGACAATGTTGTTAAGACCAACCAAACTACTGTCTCTTTAAGTTTGGTAAGATATAATACTAGCCTAAAAATAAAATTTGACATTTCATCCAATTTAAATCTTTCAAACATGTACTCATGCCATTTATTAAAGATGAAGTAAGGACTTATAGTAGGTGTTATCCTACCAAAAAAAAAAAAAAGTAGTCAAGCCTTAAAGACATTGAAGAAATAACATAAGCAACCAAGTCAATAAGACCCATTAATCCTTGAAACCTCAGAGATAAGGCCTAAACTTTTAGAAGATGTAGTCTATGTATAATTCATAGTAAAGTAGGATGCCATGAAAGTCTATAAATATCTTGAAATGGTCAGGTGTGATAATCCAAATATTCCACCTCTCTATAAAGTCTAAGCCTTTTGATCAAAATCTACATATGAAATTTTCATTAAATGGTTAATGTTTATAAGTAAAACAAAGAATTACAAAGAGAGTAATAAAAGTTAACCTCTCTAAAGTCCACCTAAAGATTAGGTAGCCCATGAAAAAACTGAGGGAGATTGGACCTTGATGACCTTTCTAAGGTCATGCCAATAACTGAGGCCTTAAAACCAATGCCTTTATAGAAGATATAGTAGCAAAAAAAGAGGCCTTACCCTTCTTGACTAAAGAAAATGTATTTTAGAAGGCCAATCAAAAGCAATCCATGAAATAATAACAAAGACATAATGGAACAAAGGTGAATCCATCTAATTATCTTAATGGATTTCTTCTCTCAAGATTTTTCTTAGTCCAATGCAAACTATCT
Source organism: Bruguiera hainesii (assembly GCA_023213295.1). Taxonomy (NCBI): domain Eukaryota; kingdom Viridiplantae; phylum Streptophyta; class Magnoliopsida; order Malpighiales; family Rhizophoraceae; genus Bruguiera; species Bruguiera hainesii. The sequence continues at coordinate 6,042,083 of JAHOYR010000003.1, forward strand.
CTACTAACATGCCATCTATTAGTAAAGATAAACTCAAGTAAAAGAAAAGGTATCAACTATGATAGTAATAATATGGTAAAGGAACATATAGTAATAATGGGCTTATGATAGAAAAGGTATCAACTATTAAGAGCTCGTCAATGTCTACTCATTAAATCTCAACTATTCTAAGTCTTTTAATCCCTAAAATCCTACAAAATTAGGTCAACACGACCCTTTACAGCTTAACAGAATCTTTCTATTCAAATGACCTTAGTTGTGTAGTTGATCAAACAAACCAAATCTATGTCATATGCTATTATGCTTTGGCATTCTTATTTAAGGATCTTTTGATGGGATCAAAACCTCATAATCAATCTTTTTACATGTGAGTTTATGTGGAAAAGTAATAGATTAGTTGTATCCTTATTAATGATTGCCCAATAGTTAACATTATTACACTAATGTTGATGAGTTGTTAAAGACTCAATTAATGAATCATGCCTTTAATAGAGGAGAATGAGTAATTAGTATGATCTATCTAAATCTCCTCATCGGAGAACTCACTTTAACATTTTATTCCATATGATCAACATATGCACCATATACAAAATATTACTAAGTCATCCTTGGATCCATGAAAGTGAAATCATACTCTTAACTTTAGCTTTATGTGTTAAAGATTACAAAAGTGTTGTATAAAAGGTTAAAGCTAATTTAAAGTCATTCATTAAGGTAAAGTCACACTTGGTAAACACAATTGTCTAAACAAACTTAGACAATCATAAGTCACTTGTTCAAAAATTCCACTAATTAGGGGCATCTTAAAAAAGAGTAAAGCTACAAAGACTCCTTTAGCATCTCTACTCAAAATTTTACTAATGTAAAGTAATGAAAGTTTGTTGAAGTCCCCTTACAAGCAAAAGATGTCACCTTCTCTTTAGATCCTACTTTGATTATATGTTATGTGTCAAAATCACAACATCAAGATAGGTAACTTCATTTCCCTCATTATACTAATCTTTAACAAAAAGAGCAATATAGTAGGCTTAAACTAGAAGATCTTCACATTTTAAAGACAACACATTACTTACCATTACCAAAGATTAATCCAATTCCAACTTTTAAACCATTAAAAGGCTTTGCCAAATGACTAAATAAGGTAATCAAATAATTTTCTCTTCTAAAGGAAAGAAGTGATGAAAGGTTTAATCCTAATGTATATAGACTCTTAGTGAAGTAGAATATAACTTTCCAAGCTTAAACACAATAGGTAACTTCCCAGTGGAATCCACTAAGTGCATCATTACCCAAATTTCTAAGTTTAGGCTTAAACTATGCTATTAATAAAATCCCCACTTAGATGAATTACCTTGAAGATCCAAACCAAATTGATTGATGCATATGTCATCATAATCACAATAATCGACAAAGAAGAAGAGATACTTTTGGTGAAATCCCATAACTTAATATTTTCTCAAATTAAAGGGTTTAATCCAAAATCAATTAGGCCAATTAAAAAAGAAGAAACATAATCCTCTTTATCCCATGTCACAATTAGTGAGAAGGCTAAGTCTAACTCATTAGATAACAAAGTACAAGATTCTCTTATAACACTAAAGGATGATAGCCAAACCATCATAGACAAATTTAAAAAAGTTAACCTTAACTCTATATAAGAATTTAGATCCACATTTATGAGTGTTTTGCTCACACCACAAAAAGAGTAAGAATATATTGAAGTATTAAGTTAATATAAAGATGTGTTTGTATAGAACAATAAGGAAATGCCTAAAATTAAGCTTAATATCATAATACACCTCTTAATTGTAAACAAGGACATCTATCTAGCCAAACAACCTCAATGATGATCTCACCTAGAGCTTGTCCTTCAACTCTAGGAGGAAATCAATAAGTGAATTAATGCTCAATTTAGTTAAGAAGTCATTTACACAACATGAATCACAAATATAGTCCATGTTAAGAAAAGAATTGATAGATTTTAGTTTTTACCAACTTTAGAGATCTTAATGGAGCTTGCCCAAAGGATAACTTCCCATTGGCCAAAATAAAGATAATAATGAATGTACTTACTAGTTATAAAACAATATTTTTTTATAGATGGTTCACCTGGTTGTAACTAAATCAAGATGGCAATAAAAATGAAGAAATCACAAAATTTTGCATACCAAAAGGCATATATTACTACAAAGTCATGTCCTTTGGGTTAAAAAATGTAATGACACATATCAATATGCCATGTAGAAGATCTTTAGTAACATGCTTCACAAAATTATACCATGCTAGGTTAATGACCTTGTGGTAAAAATCATAAAGCTTAAAGACCACTTAAAGCACCTTAGATTAATGTTTAATAGACTTTGAAAATACCAACTTAAGATGAATCCGTTGAAGTGTGCCTTTAAAGTGACATTAAGAAAGTTTCTTAGCTTCATTTTGCATTACTGTGGCATCAAAGTTGATCAACCAAAGGTTAAAGCAATCCAAAAGCTGTATAAACCTAAAAACTTACATAAATGGTAGAGTCTATAAGGAAGATTGACCTATATTGAATGTTTCATCTTTATCCTAGCAAAGAAAATTTAACCTTTAAACCAATTAATTAAAAAAGTTGTTCAGTTTGAGTGGGATAAAACATCTAACAAAGCATTCAAAAGTACAAAAAGTACCTTTCAATTCCATAAGTTTTAGGTGCTTTAATTCAAAGGAAGCCATTGATCCTTTACATTCTTGCACAACAAAGATCTTTATAACCTTTGCTTATACAAGATAATGAGCAAAGGAAGGAAATGGCTCTTTACTACGTAAGTAGAACATTGAATGGTCTACAATTAAAATACTCACCTATCGAGAAAAAGTGCTTATTGCTCTTCTTCATTATTAACAAATTGAATTGTTACATATAGGCTTATACAATCCACCTTATCGCTAAAGTTGATCTCATTAAGTATACCTTGTTTAGATTAGTCTTATTTAGACAACTTGCTAAGTAAGAGGTCATATTGCATATTTACAACATTTTTTAGCAACTTATCTTAGATCTTTGACACTTTATGGAGATACCTTCATTGTTTGACACTGTGAATCAAAATTTAAGAGTATATTTAAAGACCACATTCCTAAAACCCAGATGATGATTTGTACTTCATTTTTCTCTCTACTGAAGGCTCCATCTACATGAATGAGGCAAGGAGTTAGAGTTGCAAGATCTATTGTTGTAAAAGGTACTTTAAACACTTCAAAGCTTATGCATTTATTAATGAAATAGGCCAATGCCTCACCTTTTGTCACCTTTCCTAATTGAAAAAGCATATCAAACTCCCTAAACTCTAGTAATTTCAGTAGCATCCATCCTACTATGTTTAGTCATTACAAGATTAACTTTAAGGGTTAATTAATTAAAACCATAATCTTTTAAACCTATAAATATGGCTTAAGTTTCTTGGCTGATACGATGAAAGTCAACACCATCTAGTCTATTTTAAAGTATTATAATTAGGCCCCTTACAAGACTTTGCTAACATAATACATTAACTTTTGCATGAAATCCTGCTTGTGAATAAGCATGAAGCTTACCACCAAATTGCTAATGGCTAGATACAAATCCAATTCTTTGCCTAAAACCTGCTTATTGAGGAGTAAGGCAAACGTATGGTAGATCTTTAACTAGCTAAATGCTTGTTCACATCTCTTATTCAATTGGAAATTTGAGCCCTTCATATTTATCGAAAAGAATTAAAATTACTCGTCATTGGATTTAACTAAATGCATATTTATCAGAGATTGGTGACATTTTGCTGCAAGCTGCCATTGCTCAATACAAAAAATATCATTTTGGAAGCCAAATCTTGACTTTCCACATAAGAAATTGCTTAAAAAGCATTAGGTCAAGGTGTTTCTAAGTCAAAAAAAAACATGAAATTGGTCATTGAAATTGATAGGGAAAGAAAAGGTTTGGAAAAGTGGGGTTTAATGATATAGGATAAAAGAATTTACAAAGGGGTTTAAGCCAAAAGAAGAAAAAAAAGGAAAAAAAGAACAAAGAAAGAAAAAGGTTGGCAATAGGAAAAAAATAAAGGAAAAGGGAAAAAGAAAAAGAAAAGGGAAAAAGAAAAGAAAAAAGGAAAAAAAAAGGGAAAAAATGAAAAAAAAAAACATGGAGACTCAAAGTTCTTAATGGTAATGCCAATTTGAAGAATCTCAAGTAAGCTCATAAATATATAATCATTAAAATAAAATGAGAGGAAAAGAAAATAAATAGAATATCAATAAGAAAAGTATAAAAGGAGAAATAAGTGAACTACAATACCATTGCTAACGATAGGTGTTTAAGTTAACTGTAACTTCTACCAAATATAACTATACTATTAAACCCCAAAGAATCCTGGCAAAGTAGATCGAGTGAATATGGTGTCCTAATCACACCAAAAGTGATTGGTTGCAACTCTTAATTCAGCACATATGCACCACACTACATGTATGCCCCCCACTTTCGTGTCCACCAAGTTTTCCCCTTTACCGAGAGGCCTATCATGATAACTTGGCGACTCCATTAAAGATTTTTGAGAGATAGGTCATTTTAACTTGTATTTTTATGCTTTTGCTTATTTCTTGTATGATATTTTATTTATCTATCTTATTTTAATATGTATAATTGTCATTGGCATTATAATCTTAATTACACATATGCATAAGGGCCAAAACTAGGCTTATTTTTTTTAGCTTTAATGAGAGAAAGTATAGTCCTTCGTAAAGCCTATGGCTTTTGTATAGGATAGTCCTAAAATCTCTCACTCAAACTAATGACCCTTGCTTGAGCCTTGAATAGTCGGGGACAAAGTAGGCTAGGGAACTCTAAAATAATTTACATCAAACAAACTACACACTCATTATTACATCAGTAAAGTCATCCACTTATTAGATATAATCCTTTATAGGACAAGAAGTTTAAGATATCCCCACTCTTATTATCATATCATGCATCCTTTTATTTTTAATGTTTATTACATTACTTTATAATTTATCACTTATCCTTATTTTCCCTATACTAACACATTTCCTTTTATTGTTCCTTTTGATGTGTTACTCTTTTGAACATTCATTTTTTTTTTCATCTTGAACAAAGGTACAATGGAGTAAACAATAAGGAGCTTACAACTAGCAAGACGTATAATTCTAACTCAATCACATACAAAAGGAATAAAGGACAAAGTCGAAGAACTAGCGGGTCATATAAATGAGATTCAGGTCTCAATCAAGGAATTAAAAGAGGAAATACAATAAATAACCAAAGCATTTGTAAAAGGAAAAATAGCCATAAGAGACATTATACTATAGGAGAATTCTCTCACCTTAACCTATGGACTATTTCAAGCAACCACAACATCAAAAGCTTCTCTATTGTCAGCCATGTGTACTCCTTTAACACAAATCATCATTGCAAAATCATTAGGCACTTAAATATGTTTATCAAGTGCCACTCCTACACCATATTCTATCAATGTTCCCCCCTCATAAGTTTCAAATCATTCTTAAATTAAAGTACAAAAATGTAGGAAGTACATAATAGTCTATGAAACAAAAAACTAATCTCTTGCAAGACAAAGCTAAAGCCATCAAAGGGGATGATATGCACACTCTATTGAACGCGTTAGATCTTTATCTAGTTCAAGATGTAGTCTTATCAACGTCATAGAATTTGAAAAGTATGATAGCACGAGACCACCTATAGATTACCCGATTATATATGTCATAAAAATAGTGGCATATACTCATAAAAAAAAAAAAAACTTCTTTTACATTGTTTCCATGATAATTTAATAGACATGGGCTCTCACTAGTACATTAAATAGGATCAAAGAAATGTTAAAACTTAGAAAAAGCTAACAACTCCCTTTAGAGTTAGATTCAAGTATATCTTTAAGTTAGAATCCACTTGAATGAATCCTTAAGCTATAAAAAAAAAGTCAGAAGAAACTTTTAAACAATACACTTAACAATGGCACAATATAATTGTTTAAATCCAACCTCTATTACTATAAAAAGAATTGATATCTGCTTTACTTAGAACATTAAAAGCCTTTTACTATGATAAAATGGTAGGAAATGTATCAAGAAGTGTCACCAATTTGGTCATTGCAAGAGAAAGAATTGATAAGAGTATCCGAAAAGGCAAAATTATTGAAGCAATAACTAACACTCCACATCCAAGAAAATTAAAGTGACCAAAAGTAAAGAAAAAGAGATCCAAGTGACTAAATATGATAATTAGTTAGAATCATACCTTTTGTACCAATCATTTGATAACATACAAAGGCACTTTAACCCTCAACAATCATATCAATCTCATAACATGATAACTCCTTTTGCATACTAAGACCCTCAACCATGACCTTCATAATTGAACATTAATTTGTCAATACCTCCAAGCAATCATGTTGAGCCGATGAGGCAAGAGAGGAAGAAAATTAACCTTATATCAGTCTCTTATTTAAAGTTGGTCCCTTAACTACTTCAAAATAAATTAGTTGTTATAGCTTAAGAGTAGTTAAAACCGTCTTATCCTCATTGGTATGGCACTAATGCTAAATGCAAATATCATAGTGAACAAATTAGACATTCTACTGACAAATATTAGACTCTTAAGTGCAAAGTACAAGAGTTAATTGATAGAGGATGGATTGACTTTTCAAAAGTCAAAAGAAAACTTAAGATTAGCAATAATGCTCTCTTTAATCATGGGGCATTAAATTAAACAAAAGAGAGTCGTGATAACATGATGAAAGTGTCAGCCTATACACATCTATTTTCTTAACAACAAAGGAACCTAGCATCACCAAAGTATTCTACCTAACCACCTTGGCTTCATCTTTTTTTCCTACACTTTATTACTTTTTCCAAAAGGGTAAAGCAATCCAATGGGACTATAGCTATCAAAGAACCTCTTACAATTAAGCATCAATATTAAAATTGACACCTACAACAACATCCAACATCATAAAAGGATATCACCCAAAACAAGAGATGTTACACTCCAAAATACATAAAAAAAAAAAAAACTCAACCAAAGAAATGAAAAAGTTGTTATGGTTTTAAATGACACTGAATAAATCCTGCAATGCAATGTCGAGTGAGCAAAGTCATCTACTAAGCATAGTTTCGAACCTAATGAAATTATTGGTAATAAGAACGAGAAGTTATTCCTTAAATACATTAAGCAAAGTGAGTATAGTGCAATCAAGTAACTTAATTGAACTCCAACCAAGATTTCAATTCTCTCTCTATTGATAAACTCAAAGTCTCGTGAAAAGTCCTTGCTATATGTTTTTAATCAAGTATATATTTCCCCTAACATTTCCTTAGCCAACTTCAATGACATCATCAATAATATCCTAATAAGCAATTGCCTATCATTTTTAGACAATGAGATTCCAATTGAGGAGCATAACTATACCAAGGCATTACATATCTTAGTCATTTATCATAATTGTAATATGTCTCTCATCCTCATCAACAACAAATCATCTTTGAATGTCATGCCTAAAGACACTGTAGATCAATTACTAATTGGCATCAGTATCATAACACAAATTCATATGATTATTTAAGCATTTAATGGCATAAGACATGAGGTTATAAGAACTATAAAACTCCCAATACAAGTAGGACCATGCACTTTCAACATTCCCTTCTAGGTCATCAATATTAAGACTATCTACAGTTGTTTATTGGGTTATCCATAAATCTATGAGATAAAAGTCATTCCTTTCACCTTGCACCAAAAAGTGAAATTTATTATGAGCGATCAGCTAATAAAAGTCTAAGTGGAATATGACTTGCTTGTCTCTCAACCACTGAGAATGCCTGATGTTGAGGCATTTGAAGAAGCATTGTAATGCACATTTTGTTCCTTCAAAATCACAAATATGACTCCTTAATTAAAGGAGCTATTTTTCAAAATACCACCCCACCTATCTAAAGCATTTCAGATGTAGCTAAAGTAATGATAAAGAATGTTTATTGCTTAGGTTGAGGAATTAGAAAATATTTGCATGGCATAATTATTCCTATACAATCTAATAAACAACAAGATCATTTTGGAATCAAATATCAAACTATCCAAAGCAATGCCATTTAAAGATACTTGGAAGATGAGATGATCGAGCTCATGCTACCTTTAACTTATCGTTTCAAGAGTGTAAGGTTTATCAATTAAGCCCATGATAGCCACGATGCATTGACCAAAGTCAATATTAAATTTAGTGCATAGACAATCTGTATGATCTCTGAAAGAGAAGAAGAAGAATTTGCTTCAAACTTTATTGATTTAGCCATGCAACTTTGACACCCCTTTGTGCTACTAGCATTTGCTATGTAATCATATACAACATTTGTTTGTATGATTATTTTGAATTTGTATATTTTTAGTCTTTTTGCATAACAATAGTTAAATTTTGATTTATTTCTAACATTTTAATTGATGAAGCACAACAATTTTATTTACATAGGTAAACTTATATTTTATCATGGGTAAATGTATAAATGTTATTATTCCATTTCTAGAAGTTTGCTAATTTTGTGTTTGAGATTTAATAGTATAAATATTTTCATTTTCAAACTTATAACTATATATTGCAAACCCTTCAATGAATCACATTCTTTTATTTTCATTTTCTTTTAAATAAAAATATTTTCTTAATAAATCTTTATTTAAAACAAAGCTATCACTTACTATCATATTTAATTGACTAGAAAACTACATTTTACCATGTGTAAATGAAAGTGAAGGTGACTTATTTTTATTAAATTTTATTTCAATAGTATTTATTGCTTTATAGTAACATTAAGGAACATTTTTATTAAAATCTATTCCTAAGAAAGTTGACTTAAAACTCAAAAGAATATCAGTTGTAAAACTTCTATATTCATAAATATTTATGTATTGATTTTTTTGCAGGAAATATTATTTCTATATTACCTTTATCATCTTGAATAATATATACAAGTTTTGTTCTAAGAGTAATCATTTTAAGTACCTAAATATTGTAATGTCCATTTTTTTAAAATGATGACTTGAAACCATTCAAGAAACTTAGGTGTTTCAAAAAAGGATTTTTTTGAATTCATTTCTATTAGTAAAGTTTGTCTGTTGAGGGATTTCATAAAAGCCTTTGGTGATAAAGTTGATAATGACAATTTATAATATATCCTATATGTTAAATCTATGTTTTAAGAACTTGATAACTTATTAATGATTTATTAAAATATGGTCAAATAATTAAGGTAATAGTTAAAATATACTAGACCTTTAGTTAAGTTTGATTCAAATATAGTATGTAAAGAGTTTATAAAGTTTAAAAATCTACCATCTCGTAAATACACCATGATAGGTGCATCAATTTCTAGTATGTGTAGGGGTTTTAAAGTGACTTAGACTAATCCAATATGTGCAAATTGGTATCCAACTCTATAAAATTTAAGGAGCTCTTTATTTAGTAAACTTATTTCTTGAACATTAAGACCAATATGATAAGTCCTTTTCATTGTATCTATTAAGTATTTATGAAATATACTATCAAAGGTACCTATTTTGTAAATGTTTTTCTTAGATTCTTTAGGTACATTCCAATTTTTCAATTCTTATTTTATTTAAGCTATTTATATACTTTGTCAATTATAGCTATATCAAGTTCTTCTATATGGTTAAAAGTAGAAGAAACCATTTTTCTAAGAGTTCGAGTTAATCTAAACATAATTTGCTTATTCCAATATCCAAAAAATATGTTAATAAGATCTAGAAACATAGCTTTTATATAAAAGGTATATTATAAATTATTACCATTAACTCTGTCCTCCTTACCCTTTACCTCTATTATATCAATTATAGAGATGGTCATAGATCTCTCAACTTATTGGATTTCCATTGTAAGAACTAATTTGTAGCATTCTTTCTCTTGGACTATAACATCTAACCTTTCATTCAACCATTTTTTCTTGTTAGTAATGTCATGATACAAACAAACTTCTTTAAAACAAAGTTAAGAGAATTGTAAGAAGGAGCGTGCCTTCCTCTTAGGCTTTGGAACCTATTCATCTCTAGTTTTATCTTGTGAGTTGAGAATTGTAACTTCCCAATCATCTAACTAGTCCTCAATGTCGAAAGCAATGTCTTCAAGTTTTTCCAACCAATCTCTAACGATGGCCTCCTTCACTTGCTTTGTCTCAACATCAGTGATCACGACTTGGATGGTAGTGAGATTACTAGTCAACTTGTCAACTTCTTTTTTTGACACCCACTTTCAGCCTCACCTCTTGTTCTAACTCACAAAGCATGCTGGAGCCCAATGCTCCACCACTAAAGAAACAAGTGCCTAAGCCATGAGTATAATAATACATAATAAGAAACTAATGGATTACAGTAAGTGAAAGCTAAAATATGATGGATAAGTATTCCCTTTGCTTTGCTTGATGTTTTAAGGATGTCATGTGTGTTTCTTTAAATAGGGTAGTAATGCTCAAACCAAGGTCAAGGTGTTTTATGTGTTTGGTTTTGGTCATGTCCATAGTAATTAGTTTTTTGGGTAAAAAACTAGAAAAGGAAAAAAAAGTTATTTTTGAGAAAGTAAAGTTATTTTTGAAAAAAAAAATAAAACCTCTTTTTATATTTTGAATGTGCTAGTTCCTTTTTTTTTTTTTTTTTTGGGATTTTGGCAGAGATATGTTATATTTCATTGAAATGAATAATTACTAATTGTTATGTTTATTAAATTGAATAATTATAAAACTGCATATGAGATGCATCTAATTTTCAATTTGTTCACTTTTTTTTTTTTATATATTTCTCTTTGGGGCACAGGCAACTAGAAATTTTGAATTGGAAAGTCAAGGTTAAAAAGGCATAATAAAGAGTGCTGGTAGATTATGAGAAGAAACATTAGGCACCATGAACAAGAAGGATTCGAGAAAAGTTAGGAGGTTTTATATCGTATAACGCCAACTAAAGTTTCTGGTGGAAAGGAACAAGAAGCGGGGTTTAACCACTGAAATAGAAAATCACCAAAATCTTGATCACACATCAAAACACTTGGTGGAGCAACATTGTTGAGAGAGGGGCCAAAAAGTCTCTGTTTACCACGTTATAGAATGATGATATGGTTCATTGTGTATTTTGTAAGATGAAGCGCCTACAACTAAGACTGCCAATAACGCACATCGCGGTAAAAAAGAGTTTACCAAATGCCTGGCAGGGAAGACCACTCAATTAACCTGTTTAGCCACCCAATTTGCAACATCATTTAGCTTTGTCTGCTCACAAAAGTCTAAAACGGACCTTGTTTTTCTCTCTGATGGAAGTGCCCTCCTCACAAGGACATTGTACCAATCCTCCATGCAAAGCTTGACGTGGTAGAAGCTCTGAATTTGATCCAATGATGATTCTTACATCTTCCACAGCCCCATTAAGCAACATTGGCCACTTCTCTGACTGCTCTAGCTTCTCATACCAAAACAAAGGAGCATTCTTCAGAAGACAGTTTGCCATCCTTCAAGTTGCTTAAATCATCTCTACACACAACACCTATAGCTGCCTCTTTTCTGTTATTGTCCAAGCAGGAAATACATCAGCAAAGATAAAAGCAGCTAGTAACTGGCACATTCCTTTAGACATTGCCCACAATAGATACACAACTCTACTGCAAAGCTAAGAAACATACTAAAGAAGCATCTCTACACACAACACCTGTAGCTGCCTCTTTTCTGTTATTACCCAAGCAGGAAATGTATCAGCAAAGATAAAAGCAGCATGTCACTGGCACATTCCTTGACATTACACACAATAGATACACAACTCTAATGCAAAGCTAAATAATATACTAAAGAAGCAGCACACAATTTCTCAGCTTGTCAACCTGTTCCAACCTTGTATGTATTCAGAAACCAATAGATGGTCTCTCTCTCTCCCTCCCTCTCTCTCTCTCTCTCTGACAGCTCATAATGCAAGATGCACTAGTATTCCAAGATCATGAATGTGCAAAACTAAGGACTCACAATAGAAGGCATTTTCAAATACCTATTTAATTCGCATAACTTCAATGGACTGGAAAACCTTTGCCCCTCCCCAAAGAAAAAAACCAAAGAAATATAAGACCACCATGTTACCTTCTGGTTTCCACCAGAAGCCAGTTGAATGTCAGTAATCTTGTTCATGAGAATAAGTCCATGTATCAAAAGACTTAACCATGTCAAAGATGTTAAGATGCAGGCCCTACTAATTAACGTATGCAGTGTACAAGGCTCTCACACACTGTGGAGCCTGGGTAAGGGTCAAATGTATGTAACTTTACCTTTGTTTTTTCACGAAGAGGCCATTTCTACGACTTGAACCCGTAACCTCTAGCCTTACCTAATGCACAAGGATCAGATGAATGCAAGTCTTACTAGAAGAAAAAAATCACGTTTCTTACTTTTACTTTCGAGTCAAAAATTTAACACATGTGAGGCCCAAAGTTGGTGTTTACCTACAAAAGTAAGGGCTGTTTCCATTGAAATGTCTAGTTTGTTTCAGAGAATTCCAGAAATAAGCAACTCCATTTTGGAGGTAGGCACAAATTTTTGATCCAACAAGTGTTTAGCTTCTCACCTCTTTAATTTTTGAACAATAGAATCCTTTTTCTAGAAGGCTCAACATCATCACCTAATTTATCAAGGGCTTAGTGTCAAGATACCAAAGTATTACCCTCAAAATTATGCCTTGAAAGGGATCTTGTAAAATTTGCTAGAAATAATGTGAATTTAACCCACAAAAGACCAGCCAAAAGTCTTGTCCCCTCTCTCCACTCCCATACCAGTACTTCAATCAAGAGGATTCTCATCAATTCAAAGGTTTTCTCTGTGGCAACATTGAAATAAGAGGACTTTTTGATGTTCATTTTCTTTACATAGAGATGCATAAACAGTACCTACAACCATTCTACTACAACCTTTATCACTCTTGCATCCTAATCTTATTGAGCAATAATCTAGTGAGAAGCAATACATTATGTGAAAAGCAAAAAGGACTTGGCCTACAAATGAGTTGAACCAAGTTGAGTTGCAGCATATGTTTACAGTAATTGCAGAAAAAATTTCATGTACTTGACTCCCACAACCAGTGTTCATAAGGCTCTATGTGTGTGTGTAGACATACTGGCAAAGATCAATTACAAACAACTATATCCTTCAAGACATAATGTAGTTTGTGATCCAAAATATATACAATACCAATGCCCATGCTGCTTCAAAAATCAGTATGTCAAGAAATCTAGATTATTAAATGCTCTGGCAAATGCAGCAATTAGGATAACTAATAATTGACAATAACAACAACAGCAGCAGTAGCAGCAGCAAAGCATTAATCTCAAATTTAATTTGGGTCGATTACATGAATCTTTCCTGCCATTCTGTTCTATTATGCATTGAGTGTGAGACCTAATAGTCCTAAATCCTTCTAAAGATTTCCCAATCAACCCAGGCCTTCTTCTCCCTCTCTTCACACCAAAAGGCCAAATCATTAATCACAAGGGAATGATCATGACCACTACCAACAAGAGATTTCTTACAGAAACTGATATCAAGAATCAAAACATAGAGTAGTCACAAGGCTAACAATGATGAATTTGAGCAACACCGATTGGTACTAAGTACTGACAAACAATGAACCTGCTTCTAGTTGAAGAGATGAATGCCAAAAGGAATATGAACTGTGAGTATTTTTCAGTGCAACTGTAACTTACTCTGTCATGAAATATCTATACTTTCTGTCTTGTTTGCTCCAAGTATACCTTCAGTAAATCAGGAACTTCATCAACATACTTCATAATGTATTTCTTCAAAAAATCCTCATCCGTGATATTTAGCCACCAAGCAATCTTTTTGTCCATTTTGATCAGCTTCTTTGACTCCAAAACCTTAAGAACATTAATTCTTGGAAGAATCCTTTTGTCAATTGAGTACTTGAGAAGCACAGGGGAAGCAAAAATGTTCTGTGGCCCCCAGTTAAAATGTTTTGCATATAAATCCAATCTGCTCCTGAGTTTCTCCTCTGAGCATGCCAAACAATGTGGTAATCGCTTAAAAGCCAACATAATCTCCGCTTCAGTCCACCCCGAACTCTTCAACACTTCTATTTTCTTCCTCCATACCGACTCCTTGACTGATAAAATCACTCTGAGAGCATCTACAAAATTAAGAGCCTCTGGTTGAAGGCCCAAATTCTTAACAACATTCAATGCATGAACCATTCTATCATGCAATGCCAAAACAGCACTTGGTTGCATCACAATCATCTTTGAGATGCTCTTTTCAGGCACTCCCTCTTTTAACAGAAATTCAATGTTTGGTTTCATTTTAGCCTTCAAATCATATAACAACAACCATGGACAACGCTTACTTGCCACAACAATCTTGTCATTACTATCAAGATAGCACCTCAAAAACTCAATAGATGGTTTAATATGGGAATTTAAAGACACATGCAATAGTTGAGGCTTTGATAACAAAAGGTCATGCAGAAGTTGACCCACAAACCCATTTTTAATAAAGAAATCAAATTTGGGCATGAGATTGTTTTCTAGTCTGCAGTGGAGGACCCGGGGATGCTTTTTTATCAATTGGGCCAAATGGGAGTCAGAGAAGCCATGAGACTTAAAGAACTCAAGCACGGCCTGAGGCTTATTGAGATTCTTTTCATCGAGCTCAAACTTTTTGGAGGCTGAAACAGCAGATTCTAAGGAAAGCCCACAAGAGTTAACAAGGAACTGAACTGTAAACGATGAAGTAATAGGAGAAACTGCTGAAGATGATTGCAGAAAACGCTTTTGTAGCAGAAGAGCCAAAGAATTTATAACATGGACGTTAATCATTTTCAACTGAAACGCTTCCACAACAAAATCTAAGTCCAACAGCCTTTTTGGTGTCTGATTGGTGGCCCTAAACATATCATCATCATAAAACTTTCACAAGACAGGAAAATCCTATGCATTCTTCACCAAATCCTAGCATGGCTCAAATGTGGCCCCGTTCCAAGTTAAACACTGTTAGGTGAATCAAACCCAAGGCTCCCATCGAACCAAAGGTACGTAGCCGCGAAGCAGATAAATTTGGCAGATAGATTCAATGGCTTCGCATTAAAAATTGGATGTGGGTCAGATTCAGTGGCATATAA
This sequence comes from Bruguiera hainesii, assembly GCA_023213295.1. Lineage (NCBI taxonomy): Eukaryota > Viridiplantae > Streptophyta > Magnoliopsida > Malpighiales > Rhizophoraceae > Bruguiera > Bruguiera hainesii. The sequence goes on from JAHOYR010000003.1 coordinate 6,057,282, forward strand.
TCCACAAACCCCAAGACATAAATCCTGACAGTTGACTAGCAAATAACAATCATCAATTGGCAAAATAAAACCTGGGTTTTCCCTCAATTTGAAACCTAACTTAGTTCTGCATTTCCCTGACAAGAATTCAATCAATCCCACAAAACCACGGCAGTTAGGGGGCTTACTATCATAATTCCATCACTGCCAAAAGAAAAGGACGGTGCCTGGTTAAGACTCGGTGACTTCTTCGGCTGCAGTTACTCCGTTTCTCCTCCTGACCGGCTCCTGAATAGTATAGAGAATGGCGACACGTCTGTGCAGTAAAAGCTAGCTTACGGCCACAGAGGCCAAAATATACTAAATCCCACTTTTATTTACAGAAATTTTTCGTAAAACACAAATTTTATAAGTTTATTTAAAAATAAATTTTATATAATATATAAAATATAAATATTAATATAAAATTTGTATATATTATATAAAAAAAATTTTATTTAAATAAATTTATAAAATTAATTATTTGTGTATTCAAATTTAATTAATTTTATTCTAATATTATTAAATTTATTGATTATATATTTATAACCAATATAATTAATTTAAATAATATATTGTAAGAGTAATAATATTCAAATTTTGAATTATTGTAATATAATTTATAAATTTATAAATTTAATTACAAAAAATTTAAAATTTTAATTTAAATACAAAAGCATATTTTTGATGTATTTTTTTTAAAAAATTATAATTATTATTGTATAAAAAATAAATAAATAATTATTTAAAATATAATAATATTTTATTAATATGTATTTATTAGTAATAGTTATATTAGTAATATTTTTTTAAATCATTAATGAAATTTTTAGTCGATATAATTAACTATAATTTTTAATATGAAAAAATTTTTAATTTTATTCAATTCAATTAATTAATTTAACTAACTAAAAATTTAATTTAATTTTTATTAATTAACTAAAAATTTTGACCTTTTTTTTATGAATATCTCTAACTCTAACCGTATTCATCGCCATTTATAAGACATGTCATTTCCGGCACAATTTTTTAAGCATACTTTCGTTGAATTGAATTATATAGATACTTTTTCTCTCTCGTAACAAATGCAGTGAGCCCAGTTGAAATAAAGACCTACAAAAAGTCTAAGGTCAACTAAGGAGACCGTTCCTTATCTAGGATTTGAAATTTTGAAGGTATACCCCCCTCCTTCCTCACCCTCCTCACACCTGAAATGAAACTTTGTAGAAGTGCTTTGTTAACGTCAATAGTTTTACACATTTTAATGATGTGTTGGACATTGAACAGTTTGAAAGTTTTAATTGGAAAATTAATAAAATGAGAGGAAACAAAAATCATATCACTGTGAGAGAAGACAAATTCGTGTATCTTGGGCCAAAGGATTGGTTCCATCATGATGAATCATACTGGTCTGCTGTTATCATGAGAAGACTACATCTTACACTTCAAATTTAAGGTATATTAATATTTCACATTTCAGGTTTTCAAAAAATATAGAAAAAACAAAAAACAGTAATCTCTAAACCTGTTCTAATTTTGTTTTTGTCAAGAGAGATCTGTAAACCCTAACCTAACCTTTGAGCTCCCATCTTTACAAACCCCCTTTAACCCCCTCTTTTTTTTTTCCCCACCAATAGATACATCATAGTGATTCCTCTCACAAGATTCCTGTCAGGTCTCACCAGCACGTATCCCCTATCCCCACCATTTTCTTACCATTTCGTTCTTTCCAACTATCCTACTTTGACTATCCCTTAACTCTTAACTCCCCCGAGCCAGTCTTCACTCACATTCACTACACTAGGTTCAAGTCCTTTAATGAGGCTGGCGGTCCTTTTAACTCCTTTGTTTTGTCTTCAACGAGTACTTGTCATGGAATTAAATTGTGATAAGGCATACGTTAGACCTCAACCATGATACACCTGTGGCTCAAAAAGTGACGAAGACTGTACTTGTTGGGAAAATATTGGCAGATAGATTATTTGGCTCTAAAGTGGTTAGAACCACTCTCAAGAAAGTATGGAACTTGCAAGAAGATCTGAAGGCTTAAAGCCTACGCCACGACACCTTTCTGTTCTGTTTCAAGACAAAGAGAGATAAAAGACGAGTTCTTAATGAAACTTCATGATTTATAGTGGGCAATCACATCGTCTCGAAAGAATGGCCACCTCGTTTAGCATAGCAAGAAGTTGATTTTTCAATATCCTTGTTGCGGCTTCAAGTCCATGGGCTATCCCTCAACCAAATGACCAAACCAAATGCTAAGAAAATAGGCAATCTTTTTGGCTGGTTTAGAGGAGGTAGACTACACACTGAACAATTCATCATAGTGGAAATGTTTCTTAAGGCTTTTGATTAAGGTGTGGGTGGACAAACCTCTACGGTCTGGATGCTACAATAGGAAGGAGAATGACAATACGACTTGGGTCTCAAATATATGAAAGACTACCTGACTTTCTGCTACAAATGTAGAGTACTCAAATATATGAAAGACTACCTGACTTTCTGCTACAAATGTAGAGTACTCAAATATATGAAAGACTACCTGACTTTCTGCTACAAATGTAGAGTACTCAAATATATGGAGAAGCTATTCCCCAATAGAGTGAAAGGCGAGGAGGGTGAAGACGCTGAAGCAAACTCTCTAGATATAGCCCAAAATGCAAACGACCACCCTTCACTAATAAAACTCTATTAAAATACTCTTAAATCTTTTTTTTTTTTTCCACATAAGAGTCCAACAATCCATCTTAGGTTAACAAAAAAACTCTATTATTTTCATAAAGTCATATAATAGTCATCAATTAGATATACACATTTTTTACCATATATAAAAAATATTTAATTTGCAAAATATATGCACTAATATCACTTATTAAATTTTTTAATAAAATATTATTATTAAAAATAAATCTTTCACATTTTGTAACTTGTACCTGAATATATTTATATAAATAATATCTTAAATAATATACTTAAATTTTTAGAAATTGAAACTATTAATATAGATGAAGAACTTATTTTAATTTAATAATTAATTTCTCTCTTAATATTTATTATAATTATATATTTTTAAATAGAATTTTTATATGCATTAAAAAGGAAAAAGATATATTTAATAAATATATTTATTAATATTCGAATTAAGATTTGATATTATAATTTTTAATAATACAATAATATATAAAATTATTATTTACTAATTAAACTACATTATAAATAAATTTTTAATAAAAATATTTTTAAAGAACATTCTAATAAAATTAATTAAAAAAATTCTAATATAAATTATATATATATATATATATGTTAGATTTTTTAAACACAGCCAAAATTGGATGTAAATGACATGTATTCAATTCTCATCTCAAATAGATAACAGCATCAAATATAGACAAAAATCATTGAGGAAAAAATTGTTATATTTTGCTTGTATTGTCAAGAATTTGACACGTTCTGATGATGTTGTGGCAAATTAGCTGTGATACATGTTTGTCTTTAATAAATTCTATATTTAGTCATAAACAGAATTTTATTTTTATTTTTATTATATTATTATATAATTTACTTACTATATTTTATACAAAAAAATCAGTATATTTTATAAAAATTCAATGGTTATGATTTTTTATATTAACATAACTTTCTAAGTGTTGGTGGCGCGCCACCACATTTGACTCTTTATATACACTAAAAAAACGAGATGTCACCAAACTACAAGTTTGACATAAACATTGAGGCGAGCATGACTTCATGGTTCATTGCATAAGTTTTATTTGCTTAAATTTGCAAGACTTGTCAATGGCCAAAACTAATAGCCGGCGATTGAAAATTAATGAAAAAAAATGGTAGGTAAAATATTAGTAGTATTTAGTAGAAATAATTGATATTTATTATTGTTATTGTTAAATATAACTTATCATTAACAATATTTTATAAATATTATCAATTTTATATTTTTATAATTAATTATATGGTTTAATATTAGAATAAGTATAATATTAATTTTAAACTTTTTCAATTTTTACAATGTAATTTTTTATTTTTGAATTTTTTTATTTTAATTCTAAATATTTGTTTTTTTCAATTTAGAATAAGTTCGGACAAAAAATAGTTATGACATTGACTTTATATATTAATAGTATAAAATAGATATAAATTAATAAGAATATGCATTTTTAGTGTATTCAAATATTTAAATAAGTTTTAAATTTTTAAAAATATTTTAAATTGAGTTATAAATTTTTGAAAATCTTTTTATCATATATGATTAAAATATAAATTTAATAGTTTTTCTTATATTTGTCTAAAATTATTTTAAAATGAAATGAAATGAAATATAAACAATAAAAATTAAAAGAAAAATTTTCTAAGTTACAAAACTACATAGCAAAAATTAAAAAGGTTTAGGACTAATTTTTTTCTTACCCCTAAACATAGTTAAAATATTAGTGGAGTAAAATAGGGTTAATTTACTTAAAAGTTTAAGGGAAACAATTAAAAAAAAAAATGAAGGAAAGAGGCACGAGAGACGAATAGTGTGGTATTTTATCGGCTAATCGTTTGGTGGACTGAAAAGGATTCGACTTTTTGTACCAAACTATTTCTTTTTATTTCTCTGAAGTGGATAACATATCAACAAGTAGTTATTAATAATTAATAAAACAAAGATGCACGGGTATCATTTGACACCATATAAAATAAATATTTTGCAACCCACTTGACCTGAAAGAGGAGAGTTAGGGTTTAGGCGCTAAACACAGGTTGAATCTTCGCAAACGATGTTAGGAGCCTGGTCAGTGCGGATTGGAAGTTTATTTGTCAAATTCTGATTGGATTCCACCAACCCTTTTGGTGGAACCTAGGGGGGGTGGAATTTGTCCGACCCCTCGTACCCTCGTTAGAGAAGTGGGTTCCAAAGCACACCAACCAACCAACCAAGCCACCAACCAAAAAATATTATCACCGTTCAGTTGGGTCCTACGTACTCTCCCACGGTATTATAATAGCCTATGAGGTTGGTGATCGACTGGACTTCCATTTGCTGTCTCAATCTCACCGACTCCCCGTCAGTCTTTTGCACGGGAAGTTTACTCTTCCTCGGCTTTAGTGCATACCTATCGTCCTGGTAAAGAAATGCCCATCCTCATAGAATATTCAACAATCATCATATTGTATCCTCTTTGTTAAATCGATCATTTTCCGTTTTTTGAGGCAACGACAAAAGCTGTTGTATACTTTCGGTGGGTTGGCTGTCTACGAGGGTTGGCTAATACAAAAAGCTTTTAATTCAGCATTACGTCGTACAAAACTATAGACATCGTAACTATACCAAACATCAGAGTTTTTTTTTTTTTTTTTTAAAAAAAAGAAAGAAATAAATGAATAATTAATGCTTTTATATTACATTTACAGTTTTGAAATTTACAGCTTCTGTTATTTAGTTAGATTGGCTATCTATGCCATAAATGGTATCATTTTGAGCAGATATATATTCCCTTTCGCGTTATTAAGAACAGCAAACAAATAGGCTACATGTTATTTCGGTATCTATATTAATGCTGCACCAAAACTTTCTCTATTTTTTCGGTGCAAAGTAGCATCGAAACTCTACGTAATAAAAACAAAACGAACTACTTACACATTTGACTTGAGATTTCCATTACTGGCATATCCTAATCCATGTAGCATTTAAATCGATCCTTCAATTAATGCACTAGTCGGAATAGATAGGAACCACAACCCCATTGCGATCACTTTTAGTTCGAATGTAAGAGTCAACTAAAATTAGTGCTGCCGCCAGTTCCTTTCCCTTTATCTCTCTCCATTTCCATTTCTGTATTGCATCCTAATCCCGAGTGTTAAGAGTTTTCCATTTTTAGGTGTGCTTGTTCATATTGATTCGAATGTGGTTCCACATGCAATGCAAGTATTTATGGTTAGACACTAAGCTATCGAAATAGTTATCGACTTAGCTAATTTCTTGACGTGGTTTATGAAAACCAAACAATTACTTGAGCAAATACATGACCCAACGCTAGAGAATTTGGCATTTTAAGAATTAAATTATCAAAACCTTTCTTGAACTCAATTCTCATAGACTCGTATGTATCCTAGAAACTAAAGATACAAAAAATAAATCTAAATTTTTGTTTTCTGCATTTATAATATAGTCAACATAAAAAAATTTGTGGGAATTTGTAAAAATATTTAATGTCTTTTATAATATTAGTTATCTTTTATATGGTATAAAACACTAGTCATGTAGTATAAAATCTTAAATTACATTATATGACTTTGACAAATGATATATCACTAGAGTATAATATGAACAAATTATTAAATTCACATTTATAACATTGGTTTTATGTGGTGACTTGTGAAATTAAAGAAAATTTATGAAAAAAATAAAAATAACAAAAATTTACTCATAAATACATTAAAATTAATATTTAAAATACAATTAATTTTTATTAACACAATTTAATATTAATATTAATTATTATAAACAGTTTAAATAATAGAAGTAGCATGGTTATATTTATACAACTAAAGAACTAAATTTAAATAAGAGTAAAATTTCAAATAAAAATTTTTAAAAAATAGAAAAATAGTTAAATAACTAAAACAAATAATTGAATAAGAATTATTGTCTAAATATGAGGTTATCAAAATTTGGACTTCCTATTAATTTCTTAAGCTTCTTTTTAGTATTTACTATTAAAGAAAATAATTACGTGTCATAATTTAACTACAATTTCTCCGCCAATCACTTGATTTTCGTTAGTTACAATTTCTCCACCAATTATTTAATCTCCATCAACTACAATTTTTCCATCAATTACTTAATTTTCATCAACTACAATTTTTTCACCGATTGTTCACCAATCAAGATCAATTTTTTCCAAAAAAAAGAAATTATGATTATATCCCACATTAATGACATAATCTTAATTTGCACTCTAAAAAAATATTACACTGCACAACTTATGTATGACCAAAAGTACGTATAGAATTCTATCAGTGAAATACAATTTTCTTATTAGCAATTGTCCCCTTATTTTATCTTATTAGTCTATTTCTTTACATAGTATCAGAGTCATCTCTTGCGAAATCAGAGTCATCTCTTGCGAAAGTATAAATGTCAAATTATTCAAATTCAGCCTCATATTACTCACCAAATGCAGGTAATTACAGAAATAAAAAAAGGGGTAGCATTTGATGTCAACTATGCAATTATTTTGGCCATCGGGCCAATGTGTATCATGATCATAAACCTCTACCACAATCTTCTAGATTGGCACCATAGCTCCACATTGCTGAAATTCCACCACCATCATCAATATTTTCAGACCCATGATATCCAGATTCTGGTGCCAAACAAAATGTCACAAACAATCCGTCTCAGTTATCCATTAATCAGCCCTACACAGGCAACCAACATGTCAGCATAAGTAATGGGTCTAATCTCTCAATAACTCATACAGGTACTCTTATTTCTCAAAATTTTCATCTCTCTAATGTTTTAGTTGTCCCTTCTATAAAGAAAAATTTACTTTCAGTACGTTAATTTTCACAGGAAAATAATTGTAATTTCATTTTCTCACCTAATTGTTTTTCTGTGAAGTGTCATCGTATGGGCAAGATTCTCTTCAAAGGGAATCTCAATCAGGAACTTTATTAACTATTGGGTCAATTTGAATTTTCTCCTTTAACTTATTACCTATCCCAAACTAACTCTCTTGTTCGTTGACACCACCGTCTAGGTCATGCTGCCTATTCAACTATTTCTCATATGTTCAATAAGCCGTCAATCACACCATCAACTTATTTAGCATGTGTATCTAGTAAGAGTTATTATCATTACCATCCTCTTACTTTTCATAGGTCCACAACGCCCCTAAAATTAATTCATTTTGACATTTGGGGGTTGGTTTTTGTGATGTCTCACCAAAATAACAAATATTATATTTGTTTCATTGATGATTATTCCAAATTTTCCTAACTTTATGTATTTAATTCTCGTAACCAATTTTTACCTATCTTTATGGTCTTTTTAAATTTTATTGAAAACCAACTTAATACCCGAGTCAAGACTACTTAAAGTGACTGCGCCAAAAAATTTATGTCTACATCTTTTAATAAATTATTGCAGGAGCATGACATTTATAAATGGATATCCTATCCTCATCTAACCCTTCAAAATGGTTCAGCCGAATGTAAATATAGACATTTGGTTGAAATGAGTATAATAATTATGCACCATGCATTTGTCCCATCTCACTTTTAGCATTTTGCTTTTGATAGTGTAGTTCACATTATCAATCGGTTATCCACTCCAATTTTGTAGCAACGCATCCCTTAGAAAGTACTCTTTTCTACCACACCATCAATTGAGTATCTTCAAGTTTTTAGTTATGTTATATACCCAAACTTACGACCTTATACCAAGTATAAATTGGAACCCAGATCACATTAATTCATTTTCTTGGGATATCTCTCAGGTGTTAAAGGTTATCAATATTATTCTCTACTTCAATGATGATTCTATATAGTTACAAACGTAATTTTTTATGAGACGATTTTTTTGTTTGCTACTCTCGTCACCCATGTACCTTCAAATATGTCTCCATCAGCATCTTTGGAATTACCCCTTTATGTTCCTCCAATACATTTCCAACATGATTATTTACGTTGGGAGGAATCAAAGACTAATATCTCTTACATCTTAACACTTATGCAAAGTAGTCCTATAATGTCATTTTTTGCCACTGAAACTATCTCACAAACCACTATCTCACAGTCTTTAAGCTCGCCTCCATAATCGATACAACTAACCCACCGCATGGTGACTCGACTTTGAGATGACACTATTTCCCACCGCTATGTACAAAAGAATTAAACCTATGTCCTAGCCACTTCAGTAGCAATCTCATCCACATTATTTTGTTACAGTCAAACAATAAAAGACCCAAATTGGCAAGTCATTATGGCCGAAGAGTACACCACACTTTTGAAAAATTAAACATGGGACCTTGTACCATCTCCTTAAACCTGTCAGCTTATTAGTTGCAAATGGGTCTTTCGTATCAAACTTCATGCAGATGGCTCCCTTAAATGCTACAAGACTATATTAGTTGTAAAGGGCTTTTATTAACAATAGGGAATTTATTATAATGAAACCTTCAGTTTTGTGGTTAAACATGTCACAATTCGCACAGTCCTCACAATTGTATTCTCTAGGAGTTGGCAACTGCGACAACTCAATGTTAAGAATGTCTTTCTCCATGGTCATTTAACCGAAGAAATATTTATGGATCAACCACTAAGTTTCGTTGATCCTTATCATCCCCATCACGTTTGTCGTCTAAAACGGTCTTTTTATGGCCTAAAGCAATCACCCCGTACCTAGCACCAATGTCTCAGTAATTTTCTCATCTTCATTGGTTTTATAGTTTATTCAGTTAACTCGTCATTATTTATACTACATATAGCATAATACAACATTTTCTTACTCATTTATGTCGACGATATAATTCTTACAAATCCTTTATAGTACCATTATCTACTCTTTTAAAGACTCTACAACAAAAATTTGTTATCAAAGACTTGGGTGAACTTAATTATTTCCTTGGGATTGAACTACAACACATTTCAAATGGTATTCTTCTTCACCAGGCAAGATATACAACTGATCTTCTTACACGAGCAAAAATGTAGGATGGAAAACTTGTCACTACACCTTGTGTTGTTGGCTTAGACATTTCATCTATCCATTCTGGTGAGTTATTATCATATTCGACATTTTATTGCAGCACCGTGGGGGCATTATAGTATCTTACTCTTAATTGGCCCGACATTGCCTTTGTTATTAATACTGCTTATCAATATATACATACACCCACGGAGATCCATTGACAGTTTGTCAAATATATATTGCACTTTATTCGTGGCTTGCAACATCATAGCATTCTCTTTACCCACAACAACAATTTGCATTTTCATGCTTTTCAGATACAGGTTAGGCTAAAGACCACGACACTAGACGATCAGTTGGCAGTTTCGACATATTCCTTGGGTCTAACCTCATCTCATGGAGTTCTCGTAAGCAACAAATAGTCACCTAATCCAGCACAAAGGCTGAATTCAAAAGCTTAGCTAACATAACTGCTAAACTCATTTGGATTAAGGCTTTTTTACATGATCTCGATGTCTCTTGGCAAGGTCCTCTAGTTTTTTGGTGTGACAACATCTCTATCATCTATTTGACAGGGAACCCCATCTTTCATACTCGAACAAAATACGGGGAAATTAATTACCACTTTGTACGAGAACAAATTACCAAAAATCAATTGCATGTTTAGTACATCTTCACTATAGACCAACCTGTCGATATCTTCACCAAGGGCTCTTTATAACTCGCTTTGACTTATACAGTCCAAGTTTACTGTGTATTGCTCCACATCAGCTTGCGGAGAGGTGTCAAAGAAAATAATCATGTGTCCTGGTTTAGTTACAATCTCTCCACCAATTGCTCAATTTTCATTAGTTACAGTTTTTGCACTAATTGCTCAATCTCCATTAACTACCTTTTCTCCACCAATCAGTCAATCTTCATCAGTTACAATTTCTTTACTGACAGCTCACCAATTAAGATCAATTCTTTCCAAAAAGAAAAAATTATGATTATATCCCACATTAATGATGTAATTTTAATTTGCACTATAAAAAGACATTATACTGCACAACTTATGTATGACCAAAAGTATATATAAAATTCTATCAATAAAATACAATTTTCTTATTAGCAACTGTTACCTTATTTTATCTTATTAGTTCATTTCTTTACATTTGCATCATTTCTTTAAGATTGAAAAGAACTCAACCTCATAGAGATACACTGCAAATAAGTACTAAACAAAGTGTGATCCAATGAATAAAACTTATTTTCAGAAAGTCAAGAAATATTAGAAAAAAATACGTATTTTTCATTAGACAAGATAGCAATGAAATTGTCTTTTTGAATAAGCAACATATTCATCACCCAAATTAATATCAATCTCCTCGTGATATTAAGCAAGAGATGATACCTCACATATAATAGTTCTTACAAGAATAATAAAGGTTAAAGAACAAGATACATAAGTGTGTTAGTAAGATAACAAATCATTTATATTGAAAATAAAATTAATACTCATATTAGAAGGAAAATTTAGTAAATGTATATTAGGCTCAATTTTTTTTTAGTTTGAAGAAAGGATCAATGACTCATGCATCTAACTTTTTTGATAAATATTGAGAAAAGCGTGCAAGACAAATGTAAATCATGACAAAATTATTGATATTAATAAACTTAGTTCAAAGATGTAAATTAGCAGTAAGTTTGTAATAAATATTACTTGAAGCAATTTAATGTTTTATTTCAACATGCAGATTGTGAATGTGAACAAAATTCTCAACAAGTTTAGAATAACAAAAGTTGGAAAAAAAGAAGAGTATGATCAATAGGTACGCACTGGACATAACTGTTGACAATTTAAGAAGAATTTTTACTGGTAAACTTAATAAATAAATTATTATAAACAAATTTAGTAGTTAATAAAAGTAAGTTTCAACTAACTTGTTTTCACCCAGAAAAAAATACACCTAAATAAATCACCTAAATTTTAATTAATTATTTCAATTTGATTAACTATTTGAGTGTGAATATAAATGAAAACTTTAAACTTATTTCAAACTTTAAATTTAAAACTTCACACCTTATATTTTTAAATGTAACAAAAAAACATAATGACATTTAAAATTTATAACAATTAACATAATTAGTTAAACTTCAATTACAAAAATTTAAAATGATTACAATAAGACTATTATAAATATTTTAAAAAGATTAAATTATCATTAATTTATTAAGATGAAGACAAAAACATTTTTGGGTTGAATTTTGGAGTCTAATTATGTGTTGCATTAATTTTTTGTAATAATATTGTTGTTGCTAAAAATTTTAACCAAAAACTTACATGTTTTTTTTTTACATTTTTTTAATTTTCGAAGCTATTTTTTGAAAACACTAGATTTTATTAAAAAGAACGGGCAAATATATATTTTTATCATACTTGTTAAGTTTGATTGACAATTATTAGTCATAGTGTGCGTTTTATTATATTTTTAAATATAAAATATGTATTGTTACAAATTATAAAATAAAATACATTGAATATAAATTTTTTAATTTAAAAAATAAAAAATAAAAAGAGAGAAAGGAAAGATGAGAACGCGGTCAGTGAGGATGGATTACCAAATACGGACCAACTACCACCAGTCAGCGGATGGTGTAGAATAACGTGGCGGTTGACGGATCAGTGGGCCCATGGAGTAGGTGGGTTGGTGGGTGAATGAATTGATATTGCTCCACCACAAAACTAAAAGCGCCCCGCACGGCACCGCATCATATGTCCCTTTTCTTTTTGTCTCTTTATTCAACTTTTATTGACGTAGGCGTCCATTGCATACATTTGATTTTTTTATTATTATTTTTTAATAACAATCCTTTTTTTTATTTTTATATTTAACATAAAACAAACAAAGGGTAATGGAATTGATATTAATCATTATTTATCACGAACCCTAATAATATCATCCTGAAAATTACGTGATATATATAAATAATTATGCTTGGACTAAATCAAATATGGCTTGCAAAATCGTAATAAATTAGTAGAAAATATAAATACGCAAGCTAAAGTAACTTATATAATTTCCTAGACGCTCCCCAACCCAACAACCATTTCCGAAGTTTTGAAGCTCTTACCTAGTCTACAACGCCAGCCAACTATTTCCCTCTTTCCTTCACCCACTCCTCTCCCTCCCTCCCTCCCTCCCCATTTGCGCTTTCTCTCTATCTCCCTCTCCCCCTGTCTCTCTGCCATGGCTCATTAATTAGCTTCTTCCATTGCATATCAAGTGGATTGACCATCGCCGCCCCCCCCCAACCCCCCATCTCTGCAGCATCTTTTCAGGTAACGGCTATCAATTCCCCAATCTCGATGAATAGGTTTGTTGTCACATACGGTGGAACGGCCCTTTTTTATGGATCATGCACGACGTGGAACTCATGCAATCATACAATTAAATGCAATAAAAATGTCGTTAAAAATAATAACCTATACGTATTTGCATATGTATATGACAATAAAGTACAAAGATGGTTTCGAGAGCAGTTTAATCAAATTTCTTGCATATTGGGTGCTAATTTAAGAAGTGAAAAGCCTGCAGCCTTGAAGACTTCAGGGTGGCCACAGACTTCTCTTGGGGGGATATGAAAGTTAACGTAAGAGAGTCGACGCTGGTGGGGCCGGCCGTGGAGACTCCCAGGGGCGGACTGTGGAACTCCAACGTCGACCTGGTGGTGCCGCGGTTCCACACCCCGAGCGTCTACTTCTACCGGCCGTCGGGAGCGGCCAACTTCTTCGACAAGGAGGTCCTGAAGGGGGCGCTGAGCAAGGCCCTCATCCCGTTCTACCCGATGGCCGGACGGCTGCGGAGGGACGAGGATGGCCGCATTGAGATCGACTGCAACGGGGAGGGCGTGCTCTTTGTTGTGGCCGAGACCAGCTCCGTCATCGACGATTTTGGCGATTTTGCTCCAACTCTCGAGCTCCGGCAGCTTATTCCCACCGTCGATTACTCCGGCGGCATTTCTTCCTACCCACTCTTGGTCTTGCAGGTATATTTGACACCTCAAATTTTTTTTTTGTTTTTTTCGATTCGGTTTGGTTTAATGGATGAGTACTTTTTCGAGTTCAGAGACTTCTTGCTTCTTGGCCAGTCTCTGTTTTTTAAAAACACCGTAATAATTGATAAGGGATAACGTAGGAATGACCTAAAGTTAGTGTAATAATTTTATTTATTGTTAAAATTAAATAAAATATAATTTATTAATATTATGTTAGTCTTTTTAAGGGTTTATTATCTAATTTTTTTTACTTTTTTTTTTTAAAAAATATTATGGGTATTTTTTGTTTTTTTAGCTTTTAAAGTCATACTGATTTAATAGGTCTAGGGGGGCTATGAGAGACCTAAAATTCACCCACCAACCCACTTATTGAAAGAACACAATCATCAATATTAAGATAGATTAATTTTAGATTAACGCATGATTACTTATTCGGAGTCGAAGTAGGGAATTGTAGGGAATTGTAGGTCAAAGGGCTACTACGAGATGTTTCTCTTCTTGACAGAGTGTCATGAACAACGCATTCGGGCACCAAGTTAGATTGAGAATTTTTTGTGAAACGAGATAGAATACGTATCTTTTAGAGGGAGAATTTTATTTTCTTCTGTATGGAGGCTGCTTTTGACGCGTTTGTGCATCAATATAATCGGCTCTATGAATCTTTAATTAGCAACGTTGACTGGAATTAAATCGTTCTAATTGTGAGCTTTCTAATCATATATGTATCATGATTTGATTCCATGTAGATTACTCACTTCAAGTGCGGTGGGGTATCCCTTGGTGTTGGCATGCAACACCACGCCGCAGACGGGTTCTCTGGTCTTCACTTTGTGAATACCTGGTCAGACATGGCTCGTGGTCTTGACCTTACCATCCCACCATTCATCGACCGAACACTCCTCCGTGCTAGAGATCCACCTCAACCCTCATTTCACCACGTTGAGTACCAGCCACCCCCTGCATTAAACTCCCCTCCCGAAACCTCAGCAAAACCTGATAGCACAACAATCTCGATGTTCAAGTTGTCCAGGGAACAGCTCAATTTGCTTAAAGTCAGGGCGAAAGAAGATGGAAGCACTGTTGTGTATAGCTCATATGAGTTGTTGGCAGGTCATGTGTGGAGATGCGTATGCAAGGCGCGCGAGCTTGATGATTGTCAAGAGACCAAATTGTATATTGCTACCGATGGTCGGTCTAGATTGTGTCCTCCACTTCCGCCCGGTTACTTTGGCAATGTGATATTTACCACCACACCAATAGCAACAGCAGGCGATCTTCAGTTAAAGCCAACATGGTATGCTGCTGGCCGGATACACGACGCATTGGCTCGAATGGACAATGAGTACTTAAGGTCAGCCCTCGATTACCTTGAGCGGCAGCCCGATTTGTCCGCCCTCGTGCGTGGGGCGCACACCTTCAAGAATCCGAATCTTGGGATCACTAGCTGGGTTAGGCTGCCTATACATGATGCAGATTTCGGCTGGGGGAGGCCCATATTCATGGGGCCAGGAGGGATTCCATACGAGGGCTTATCATTCATCTTGCCGAGCCCAACAAATGACGGGAGCTATTGGGTAGCCATCGCTTTGCTATCTCAACACATGAAGCTGTTTGAGAAGTTCATAAACGAGATATAATACAAGGGATATCGCTGCTGCTGCTGTTCACTTCAAACCAACCAAGTCGCCAAATTTCTTTATGATGCACCAAAAATTTTCTATTACTCTACTCTTTGGGGGCGGTGTGCTTTATTACTTTTCTTTCTTTTGAATAGGGCATCGAAATTTTATGTATGAAATGACTTTGGGAGAAAAACATCCCCGTATATGATGTTTTGATAAAATACAATTTGTCTATGGAAATATGGTTCACTGTTGAAAATGTGGTGTGGGAACTCAATTTTATATTTTGTTAAAAGTATGATTGCACTCATCGGAAGAACAAATTTCATGATCTTATGTTTAGTGAAAAATTAAATCCATGAAAAATTGAATCCATGATTTTTGGTACACTGACAGGTAACGTCCTTATTATTAGATTATAATATATAGTTGTACCAATTTAACTAATTAATGTAACCATTGATTTATTGTGGTCAACAATTTTTTCATTCACTTGTTTCCAAAAAAAAATTGGTGAAGAATTATTTCATTAATAATATCAATCTTAATTTTAGAAATTAATTATTAATGGCCAATTAGTAAGATTTTCATCTTTTAAAAAGTAAAACTATACCTTGTTATGCTTATTTTTTCGATTTGTCTGAGTATAAAATAGAAAACTTTCTTTTTACCTTATAACTAACGTGGAGCTCGAGTCATGTATGAGTTTTAGACTTAATTTATTAATATTTAAAGAAATTAAATCTTAACTTTATTATATTTTAAATCAATATTAAATATCATTCAATTAAACTAAATCATTAAAAATAAAAATAATATATTTTCTTTTAGTTTAGTTTTCCAATTTTATTTTGTCGTGGTAAGTTTTGATGATAATTAATTGAATAAATAGTATTTTACTTAATTAAGTTTTTAATAATTAAATATTATTATTTCAAAATTAGTATAGTTGAGCTAAATAAATTAAATAAAATTAATTAAAATTAAGTGGGGAATTAAAATTGAATTTCTAACTATAATTGTATTTTTATACTATTTTTTATTTTATTATATGAAATTAATTTTTAATTATAATTGTTGTTTTTATTAATTTTTGTATTTTATTATGTAAAATTTTTAATAATAATTAATTAATTTGATATAATTATACCAAACTATTGTTTTTAAATTGCGTTATTTGAAATTTTTTAACAAGGTATAATTTTATAATATAAAAAATATTGAATAGAAGTCAAAATTTTAATTTTATTAAATGATAAAAGAATTATTAATAATTTTTTTTGTAAAAGAGTTTTGAAATTATAAAATAGAGACTACATAAATAGTTTTTGTTTAAAAGTTATTCAAAATTATTAATTTTTTTCTCTATTTTAGTAATAGTAATATACACGTGGACGTGGACTTGTTATTTTCGAAGCCAACTAGTGAAACTCACAAAACTTGGATTCGGGCTAAGATAAAATAATGAATAGTTTAAAGGTACAATGTAGTGTCCCGATTCATTATTTTGTTTTTAAAATACAATATATTAGAATATTTAATTTATTTATAATATAATTTATTATTATTTATAATATTATCATTTATTAAATTTATTGATATTTTTATTAAAAATTGAAAACTTTTCTTTTTTTTTTTTAATAAAACATTTGACAGAAAACACAGAAATCAATATTGAGTAGATCTTAATACTATTTATTATGAGTTTATTATTATTTTTTTAAAATATAAATTATTAAAATATATAATACTTATTTTTATATAATTTAAAAATTTTTTTTATTTGATATGAAACTCACGTCGTATATAATTTGTTTATTATATAATTTGTTATCATTTGTATACTCGCCGGTTAGAGTTGATAGGATAGCTTTCTTGTCGTCCAAAAGAAAAAGAAATAAAAATTTTAAAGAAAATGGCGACTTTTTTTATCGGTTACAAAGGGTCACGAATGAAGAAATTTAAGAGAGGTTTCCAAAAATGACCGAGAGTGATCTTCACAATTCTGAAGGTAAATGTTGGCCCTTGGCTAATTGAGGAAATCTTTTATCCATTGTTAAAGCTAAATATATAATTAACGCAAAATTATTTGAATTCATTTAGTCAGACGGACATATGCCAAAAAATTTAGGTAGAAAGGATATTAAAGACCAACTAAGAGTCTGATTTGCCATAAGGGAAATGATCTATTTAACATAAAAAAAAAAAAAAAGAAGAAGAGCAAACATAGGGTAAGCACGAGGACAAGTGCTAAATATTTGGAAAGAAACAAATATGATACAACAACACAATAATATGGAACCCTCATTCATAAATGTAATTAGTGTCGATTATATAAACATATTCACCTTATTTTATTTTACTATAAATTATATCTGTTATAAAATATAATCATTTTAAATCTTTTTTAATTAAAAATTATTTCATCTACATAATACTCTTTTTCTTTTTTCATCATCCAACTTAATTTAATTTTTCCCTTTAAATAAATTATTTTTATGTGTAAATTGTCTAAATTAATGTAAACAAATGATAGTTTCATCAAGAAAAAATGTCATTACAAATGTAGTTGGCCATTTGCAATTACATGATATTGGCATCTAATAAAAAATTCAAATCTTTGTCCATTGTTATCTTATTCACTAACAATGTTGTGGTCCATGACAAATTTAAAAAATGTTTTTAGAAGAAAAACTTACATGTAAAAATAAAAAAAAATAGTAAAAATATATTAGGTATTTCACACCATAAATATTATAAGTGTTCTCGACAATTTTTCATATTTTGAAATTTTTGAATATATTTTTATATTTTTTGTGTTATTAATTTTTTTATAAGTAATCATTAAATCATTTTGTTATCAATCATTATACAATTGTGTAATTGATTAGTTATAATATACATTGTTAAAAAGATCTCTTGATTGTAGTTGTTACAACATGTTGAATCAAATCAAATTTCAAAAGTAAATATACTTATGGATATGCAATATGCTTTTTTGTTTTACCAACTTTTGTGAAAAATTATCCATTCCTTTCAAATATGAATACTCACTATTTATATAAACATTTATAATAATGAATATCAAGTTGATTATCAAGATTCATGAGACTTATTATAGAAAATTCAAATGAATAATATTAAACAAATTGAATGAATATTTACTTATAAAAACTTAGTTTTTTTTTTATTACAAGTAAAGTGTAATTTTTTCATTACAAATTTTGTCAATGAAAATGAGGTTTCTTTATTTCATTTTTAGAAATAACAAATAATTTAAGTATCTCATAATTTTGTCTCCTTTAACCGTAATAAGTTGTATGTTTAAAGGATGAGGATTTCTCCTTCTTTAGCAAAAAGGCTAGATATCGCAAGCATATCTTAAATTTGTCAACCTTAACCATACGAGGAATCAAGATTTCTTAATCCATTTCTTTTTTTACTTTCTTACATACATATCAATAATCTTTTCCTTGTTTTTAATCTCTTATATAGAATAATAACCTTTTTCTTATCTTTACTTGTGAGGTCTTATTTTCATAATAGTGTTTCTTATACTCTCATAATTAGTCAACACAACTTAAGTCAAAAAACTATCACCTAAGTCAATAAATATATTCTTTATAGCCAAATATCTTTAGCCTTGTTAGTCCACATCTTCATTATCATGTACTCTTCTGATATTTTTTCTTTTACCTACACTAAAAAATGAGTCAAAAATAAAAGAATATTTTAAATGACATTAATGTAAGAACAAATGGTATAAATTGAAAGAAAATCACATTAAAGATAAAGACTGCTACATTTTCACAAAAAGTCACAAAGGTGGTCTTAGTGGGAAAATTTTTGACAATTAAGTTTTTTAACTCGAGTGTAGTAAAAACACTCTTAAGAAGGTCTAGAACATCCAAGCAGACTTAAAAGTCTAGAATCTAAAACAAAATGCCTTTTTCTTTAATTTCAATGAAGTAAAAAAGAGGTAAAGGGTATTTAACAAAATCCTTTATCCATAATAAGTCATTCCCTTATTCTTAAGTAGTGACCTTCTCACCTTTCTCTAAAAGAGAATGACTTCTTTAAATCTCCACACTAGGTCCAAGTCTATCAGTTGTTGCTAATCAAATAACTAAAGAAAGTGCTTGCAAAATCATAAATCTCTTTACATGCTTAATTGAGGTAGATTTTACTTTGGACAACTTTTTAGAATGGAATAACTTTATACGACTTTATATAAATATCTAAGTTGATAAACCACTAAGGGTGGGCTTCAAGAACAGGAAAGGAAAGGGTAAGATAGATTAGGTCACTTTCTAGTACAAAAGTTTACCAGACTTTTGTTACTATTGCAAGAAACACAATGATGTAAAAAAGGTCTACCCCCAAAGATCTAATAGCGAAATGGATAATGGAAAACAAGATACAATGCATAATTTTGGATTTGGGATAAGGTTCGACCCTTTATCAACAAGAAAAACCAAAAATCTTAGGATAAATCTTTACCAATTAAATGGTGATAAAGGTGACTCTTTTAATCACAACCATATGACACAAGTGCTAACCCATAGTAATGGAGTTCATGCGCCACTAAAGGAGAAGAAGAGAGAAAACTTTTATCCATTAACCTACCTTGTACCTTATTTTTAGATCAACTTCTAGAGTTGCCCAATACCTTTATTAGTTTAAAAAATAGACACAAAGTGGGATAGTCTTTAAGACTTAAAAGGTTTCTTTACAATAGTAGCACATAAAGACAAATATCTTTTAGATCAAAGAGTTGCCAATTAGTGGTTAAGATCTTAGTTTTATTAATGTATCTTAAAGTAATAGCTCTAAGGAGAAGGGCAAGAAAAAATAAGAAAAGAAGTATCAAGTATAAATAGTAACTCTTCAAAGAAGCCTAGATTATATAGAGCCTAGGACCCTTTTGATAGTTATGATAGTATTATAGGCCTAGATAAACTTGACCCAAAAGGAAGCTTTTTGCTTTACTCTTTTTGACCATACCTTTATCTTTTTTAGCCTAGGCCTATTAGTAAAAGCAAAGGCTAGTTGCCCAAACCAAACAAAGAATAGATGCTTAAAATTGAAAATTTTGGCAAAGGCATATGCTTTTAACATGAGCTTGATACGTTTACTAAAAGCCCTAAACATTTACACACCCATAAATGTAAAGGAGCTTTTAGCATTCATGGATGAGGTACTTCAGACATAAGAGATAAACTTCTTGTTGAAAACTATAGAGACTTATGGTATGATGATGGTAGCTGGCCTATAACAACATAATTATTAATGAAGATATTGGTCTAGACCTATCAAGAGTTAGGATAACCTTTAATAGTTCAATTTTTTAGGAAGCTTGTTTGGAAATATTGTCTTGTCTTACTTTCCCAAATAGAGACAAAAAAAAAAAAAAAGAACAAAGAAGATGGTGAAACTTAGGCTACACTTATCTTTCAGTAAGACATAACATGTAAAACTAATAGGCAAGGCAAGTAGACTTGTGTTATAATGTTTAACAATATAAATTATATATAAACTTTTTGTGATACTAATGAGTGAAATAGTTAATGGCATTTAAGTTGTATATATGCAAAGCTAAAAGTTAGCAGAAAGAGTGCATTCTAAAAAAACCTTAAAACCTACTTTTGTGAAGCTATGAATATGTATTAATGATTTTCACACTTTAATAAGGAATGAAGAGAAAATTGGGAAAAGATCAATACCACAAAATCCATAAGAGTCTTTCTCTGATTTTCTTTAAGAGTGTTCATTGGTGGATTTTGAATTCAATAGTCCCTTATTGACTTAGATAAATCAATAAGTTAAGGTAGCTAACATGCAAGAGATATTGGATAGGGCAATTGCAAACTTTAAATGGAGAGAGTAGCACCCAAAAGCACTCTTATTTCATGAAGTACAATAAGGTTTTGATTATAACTCCTTAATTCTAAACACTTATATCCTCTTTAGGCAATTTAAAAAATACTATAAATTTGAATCAAAATGGCTAATATTTAAAGAGTGTGAAAGCATGATTAAACAAGTATAAGATATCTAGATTTAAGGTTCTAGAGATTTTATTGTATGGGATAAAATTAAATATTGTTGGGAGCATTTGAAAAACTTGAGTAAGAGGAATTTTATAAATACAAGACTTAAAATTAAAGATTTGAAGGAAAAAATCAATCAATTGTAGAAGGTCTCACCTATGTTAGAAATATTGTAAGAAGAATAGTGTATTATAAAAGAGATTGATAAGTGTTAGCAACTTGTAAAGATGAATTGACATTAGCGGTTTTAACTCAATTGGCTAAACTACAATGATAGGGATGTTAGGTTCTTCCACAATAGTGTTATTTAGCATTGCTAGAGAAACTAAATTGTAAGAATTTGCAATAAAAAGACAAATGGTTAGAGTAAGAATAAGAGATAGAAGAAGAGATTACCAAATTTTGCTAGAGGCTATATGGTAGCCAACATCCTTAAGGGAATGATGCAATCTTAGATAATGTGAAATGCCTTATGATAGAAGAAATGATTAAATTTCTATATGCACCAATTAAAGAGGACGAGGTCACAATAACTATATTTCAAATAGAGGCATTGAAAGCCTTAAGACCAAATAGTTTCTTAAGGCTATTCTTTTTAAAAAATTGGGGTCTTATGAAGCTAGATATTGTATAGATTGTAACTAGTTTCTTCAAGCAAGTATACATGTATAAAGCATTTAATCAAACTCACATAGTACTCATGCCTAAATGCAAAAAACCAAAACATATAGGAATCTATAAGCTAATTAGTCTATATGATTTTGTTTATAAGATATTTTCCAAGATCATTACCAATAAGCTAAAACCATGGCTTTAAGAGTTGGTTAGTCCACCTTATGATGGAAGCCATATTGTACCAGCTCAAATCGACAAGAGAGTTAATGCTTTGCAAAACCTTGGAGGACCAATGACAAGGGCAAGGTCAAAGAAAATAAAGAAAGCTCTCAACAACTTGTTGTGTGACATTTACTATCAGGAAGTTGGTAGGTACGAGTTAAGGATGATGGAGGCTTCACCAAGGCTTGCGAATGTGTCATTTATGGAGGAATTGGAGAACCATGATCTTGGGAAGGAAGTTGGATTTGGGAGCCCATGTTTGAGCATTTAAATGGGTTATTTTCATTGGTTATTATTATTATTTAGTGGATTGGACAAATTTCCTTAATAAGCTCATCTTATTAACTAAGGTTTACGAAGGTTAGCATATAAAAAGGGTGGTTAAAGGGGAGGACAACATATGATGAATGTATGAGCTATTTTCTCTAGTTCTTTAAGAACTAATTCTGAACTTTCATGTGTGTTGGTTCAACAAACTTATCTTCTTCAACATTTTTGTTGTTGGGAGTGGCGTCTAAATCTTAAATTCTAGTTCTTTGTTGTTTATAATTATTGGGTCAAAACTCCAAAATCCCTTAACCTTTGTTAGAATAATCCTATACCAACATTGGTGTTAGGTTCTGTTTACAAATAATCAGAGTTCATATCATTTGGTATCAAAGCCATATTTCTAACTTAGGTTAGTTATACTTTTGTTATCACCTCTTTCGTGTATCCTTCATTGTTGGTTGAATAACCAAAGAAGAAAAAAAAAAGAAAAAAAAATTGTGTATTTCTTTGGTTGCCTTTCTGCTATTTGCTCCTTTTATACAAATACCCATTTGCTAACTAAAAATACTAAAAAAAAATGGTTCCATTGGTCAATTGGTCATTTACTCAATTACATTCGATAATTGATTATTGTCTGATTGCACTACTCATATCATTGTATTCCTTGTCATTCTGTTTGCTTTATTGCCCATTTTCTTGATTGTGTCACTTCTCTGAGGAGGTTGGTCTAGGATTGATATAGTCAAGTTTTGTTTGTTTCAAATTTAGTTTGCTTGGAACTATTGAAAGAGCTTTTAGAGTCTTGCAATTCATCGTGTGAAACATGAGAGTTGAGGACTACTATAGTTGAGTGGAGTGAGTTTCACGAGGTATATTCTTTATTTACTAACAATCTTGTCATATAATGTCTAATGTTAAAGAAGGCAATTTCTCACATGGAGATGAGGAAGTAGTTGTTCCAGATTTCAAATTACTGATGAAATCCTCAGAGCAGAAATTTGATAGAATTGACTAAATGTTTTGGGAAGTTCGAGACAAGATGGATAAAATAAACGGGGAATCGAGTGTCAATCCTAAAAGGCCAGTTGGGAGGGTCATGAAGGAGCAATTTGAACATGACTTTGGTGAAGATGGTGATGGTTATTATGACGACGATGATAATACTAGTAAAAACTTCAAAGGTGGCTTTAGAGGAGGACGTGGTAATCAGAATGATAGGGGAGTCAGAGGCAATAAAAATGTTTATAATAGACACAATGGAGGTTGGGATAACAAACATAGAGTAGAGGAAGGAGTAGACAAAAATCTTAGTAGTATTAAAATGAAAATACCTTCTTTCCAAGGGAAAGTTGACCTTAATGTCTATTTGGATTGGGAACGAAGGGTGGAATTAATATATGAGTGCCACAACTTCTCTGAGGAGAAGAAAGTGAAGTTAGCTGTGGCAGAGTTCACTGATTATGTTGTGGTATAATGGGACCAACAAGTTACCACTAGGAGAAGAAATTTTGAGAGAATCGTAGAAACTTGGAATGAGTTAAAGACTGTGATGAGAAGGAGATTTGTTCCCAACTCTTATTATAGGGACTTGTATAACAAGTTGCAGAGCCTTACGCAAGGTTCCAAGAGTGTGGAAGAGTACCATAAGGAGATGGAAATTGCTATGGTAGGGCAAATGTAATGGAGGATAGGGAGGCAACCATGGCTAGGTTCCTCCAAGGGTTGAATAGAGCATAGTTGATGTGGTAGAACTGCAACACTATGTAGAGTTTGAAGACATGGTACACATTGCCATGAAAGTTGAGAGGCAATTTAAGGGAAAAAGCACTTCTAGATATAATCAGAACTTAGGTTCATCTATTTGGAAGTTGAATTGGGGGAAGAAGGAAGAGAAGATGATTTCTAAGTTTAAAACCAATTCACATAGACCTCAGACTAGTGGGGGTAGCCTGGAAAGAGGCAAATTTGAAGAAAAACTTAAGGGCACCTAAGGAAAAACTAAAGATATCAAATGCTTTAGATATTTGGGTAGGGGTCATGTGGCTTCACAATGTCCTAACAGGAGAACCATATATCTTAAGGAGAATGGTTACTATTTGTTTGGCAGTGATACTAGTGATGAAAACCAAATGCCACCATTAGAGGATGCTAATGATGTTGATGAAGGGATAGAGTATTTAGAGCATGGTGGAAGGCTTTTAGTAGTAAGGAGAGCCCTTAGTGTGCAAGTTAAAGAGGAGGATGATGTTGAGATGTAGCGGGAAAATATTTTCCATACTCAATATTTAGTTCATGATAAACTCTATTTTTTGATCATCGATGGCAGTAGTTGCATTAATGTAACAAGTACAGAGTTGGTGGAAAAATTGAACTTACCTACAACTAAACATTATAGACCATATAATTTGCAATGGTTGAATGATAGTGGAGTGGTGAAAGTGACTAAACAAGTTATGGTTCCATTTTCCATTGACAGATATAAGGACGAGCTCTTTTGTAATGTTGTACCTATGCAGGCCAAGCATTTGTTATTGGGTTGTCCTTGGCAATTTGATAGAAAAGTTTTGCATGATGGTTACAAGAACAACTATTCTTTCACTATGGATGGAAAATCATTTACATTTGTTCCATTGACTCCAAAACAAGTGTATGAAGACCAAGTGAGACTTTGTGAAAGTGAGTAGAAGAGGAGAAGCAAAAAGAAAGAAAAAGTCGAGAGAAAAGAAAGTGAGGGAGAGAAAAAGAAGGTAAACGTATGTGAGAATACTAAGTACAAGGGGGGTCAGGTTCACAAGAGTGAAGATGAAAGAAAACAAGTGAGTGTGTTTGCAAAAGGAGCAGATGTTAAGGTTGCCTTCTAAGTGAGGCAACAAATAATCTTGATCTTTTACAAGGATTCTTATTTCTCTAACACTAACCTTGATTCATCTTTGCTTAGTGCTATTTCATCTTTGTTGTAGGATTATAATTATGTATTCCCTTAGGAGATCCCAGATGGTTTACCACCAAAGAGAGGGATTGAACACCACATTGATCTTATTCTTGGGGCTCCCATTCCCAATAAGTTAGCGTATAGAAGTAATCCTGAGGAGACAAAGGAGCTTTAGAGGCAAGTTGATGAATTGATGAAGAAGGGACATGTAAGGGAGAGCATGAGCCCATGTGCAGTGCCAGTGTTGCTTGTGCCAAAGAAAGATGGGTCTTAAAGGATGTGTGTCGATTGTAGAGCTATCAACAAAATAACAATTAAGTATCGATATCCTATACCCAGGCTTGATGATATGCTAGATGAATTACATGGTGCGTGTTACTTCTCTAAAATTGACCTTAAAAGTGGGTATCATCAAACTAGGATGAGGGAAAGAGACGAATGGAAAACTGCATTCAAGACCAAACATGGTTTTTATGAATGGTTAGTTATGCCCTTTGGTTTAATTAATACACCTAGTACTTTTATGAGATTAATGAATCATGTTTTGAGACTTTTCTTAGGAAAGTTTGTTGTGGCTTATTTTGATGACATATTAGTATACAGTAGGAATTTAGAAAAGCATGTTGAACATTTGCATTGTGTGCTTGATGTTTTAAGGAAAGAGAAATTGTATGCCAACGTGAAGAAATGCGATTTTTGCAAGGATTATGTTATTTTCTTGGGTTATGTTGTGTCTGCTCATGGCATAGAGGTTGATAAAGAAAAGATTAAACAATTTAAGAATGGCCTACACCTAAGAGTGTGAGTGATGTAAGGAGTTTTCATGGTTTGGGTAGCTTTTATAGGAGGTTCATTAAGGATTTTAGTATCATAGCTGCACCATTAAGTGAGGTGATTAAAAAGAGTGTGGGTTTCAAGTGGAGTAAGGAACAATAAGATGCCTTTGATTTGCTTAAGACTAAATTGTGTAATGCACCACTTCTTGCTCTGCTTGATTTTTCTAAGATCTTTGAAATTAAATGTGATGCATCAGGCATTAGAATTGAGGGAGTTCTCATGCAAGAGAAACGACCTATTGCATTTTTTAGTGAGAAGTTGAGTGGGGAAACACTGAATTATCCAACTTATGATAAAGAAATGTATGTACTTGTTAGGACTTTAAAAATGTGGCAGCATTACCTTTGGCCCAATGAGTTTGTAATTCATACTGATCATGAGTTTTTAAAATACTTGAAGAGGCAAGGTAAGTTGAACAAGAGACATGCGAAATGAGTTGAATTTATTGAAACTTTTCCTTATGTAATTCAATACAAATTAGGTAAGGAAAATGTTGTTGTTGACGTATTGTCACGTAGGTATACATTGATTAGCACTTTGAGCATTAAGTTGTTAGGGTTTGAGCACATTATTTATTTGTATGCTAATGATGCTGACTTTAGTAATGTATATACTACATGTGAGAAAGTTGCCTTCAGTAAGTTTTATAGACATGAGGGGTATTTGTTTAGAGTAAATAAGTTTTGTATTCCTCAAGGGTCTATGAGAGCATTACTTGTGAGGGAAGCTCATAAGGTTAGTTTAATGGGACACTTTGGCATTCAAAAGACTTTTGATATTTTAAATGAACATTTCTTTTGGCCACATATAAAAAGGGATGTTAAAAGAGTCTATGCCAAGTGTATTACCTCTAAACAAGCTAAGTCTCGGGTTTTGCCCCATGGTAAGTATATGCCCTTAGAAATTCCTTGTGAACCTTGGACCAACATCTCTATGGATTTTATTCTTGAGTTACGTAGGCCTAAGAAGGGCCAAGATTGTATTCTTGTTATAGTTGACAGGTTTTCGAAGATGGCGCATTTCATTACTTGCACCAAAGCAGATGATACCACACACGTTACAGACTTATTTTTTAGAGAGATTGTTCACCTACATGGAGTGTCGAAGAGTATTATGTTAGATCGTGATGCAAAATTTTTGAGCCATTTTTGGAAAACATTGTGGGGTAAGCTTGGAACAAAGTTGTTGTTTTCTACAACTTGCTATCCACAAATTGATGGACAGATTAAGGTAGTAAATCGAACTCTTGGTACATTGTTGCGTGCTATTATTGGTAAGAACTTTAGAACTCGGGAAGAATGTTTTCCCTTTGTGGAGTTTGCCTATAATCGTGTTGTTCATAGTATCACAGGTTATTCTCCTTTTGAGCTTGTTTATGGTTTTAATCCCTTATCTCCTTTAGATTTAATACCATTGCTTATACAGGACAAGGTTAATTTAGATGGGAAAAAGAAGACTAAAGTAGTTAGGCAACTTCATGAGAAAGCTAAACTTAACATTGAGAGAAAAACCAAACAATATGAAACACAAGTCAACAAAGGTTGTAGACATATCACCTTTGAACCTAGTGATTAGGTTTGGGTACATTTGCAGAAGGATAGATTTCCTATGCAAAGAAAATCAAAGTTACAACCAAGAGGAGATGGTCCTTTCCAAGTGGTGGCAAGAGTCAATGATAATGCATATAAACCTGACTTGCTAGGTGAGTATAATGTGAGTGCAAAATTTAATGTTTCTGACCTTTCTCCATTTCTCTTTAATGATGTAGGTGCTGATTTGAGGACAAATCATTTTGAGGAGAGCGGAAATGATGGAAGCCATATTGTACCAGCTCAAATCAACAAGGGAGTTGATGCTTTGCAAAACCTTGGAGGACCAATGACAAGGGCAAGGTCAAAGAAAATAAAGGAAGTTCTCAACAACTTGTTGTGCAGCATTTACTATCAGGAAGTTGCTAGGTACGAGTTAAGGATGATGGAGGTTTCACCAAGGCTTGCGAATATGTTATCTATAGAGGAATTTGAGAACCATGACCTTGGGAAGGAAGTTGGATTTGGGAGCCCATGTTTGGGCATTTAAATGAGTTATTTTTATAGGTTATTATTATTATTTAGTGAGTTCGACGAATTTCCTTAATAAGCCCATCTGTTTAGCATATAAAAAGGGGTGGCTGGTAGATTAGACGAATTTCCTTAATAAGCCCATCTTATTAGCATATAAAGAGGGTGGTTGGCAGATTGGACGAATTTCCTTAATAAGCTCATCTTATTAGTTAGGATTTAGAGGGGTTAGCATATAAAAAGGGAGGTTAAAGGAGAGGACGACATATGATGAATGTATGAGCTATTTTCTCTGGTTCTTTGAGAACTAATTCTGAACTTTCATACTTGAGTGTGTTGGTTTAACAGACTTATCTTCTTCAACGTTTTTGTTGTTGGGAGTGATGTCTAAATCTTTAAATTCTGGTTCTTTGTTGTTTATAATCATTGGGTCAGAACTCCAAAATCCCTTAACTTTTATTAGAATGATCCTATACCAACATTGGTGTTGGGTTCCGTTTACAAATAATCATAGTTCATATCACTTTAGACAGCTTTCATGTAGGAGAGGTCCATTTAGGATAACATGTTTATAGCTCATGAGGCTTTCTATGCCTTAAAGAACAAAAGAGCCAAAAAAAAGGAGTATATGGCGATAAAATTAGACATACATGGTTTAAATAGGGATTCTTGGAATAAGTACTCTTAAGTCTTGGTTTTTTTAAGAGATAGGTATAAAGAGTAATGCAATATGTTATGATAGTAACATTTCAAATGAAGAGACTCCAATTGAGGGGCATAATCATAAAAAAGTATTACACATTTCAATCCTTTATCATAACTATAATATATCTTGTATTTTCATTAATAGTAAAGCATCCTTAAATATTATACCTAAGGATATGCTAGAGTAGTTGCCAATTAATATTGCTATCGTAACACCAAGTTATATGATTGTTCAAACATTCAATGGTTTAAAGTGAGAAGTCATAGGAATCGTTGAACTTCTAACATATGTGGGACTATGCATTTTCAACGTGCCCTTCTAAGTCATGAACATTAAGACTACCTATAACTTCTTATTAAGTTACCCATAGCTCCATGCCGTAAGAGCCGTTCCCTTTACCTTGCACCAAAAGGTAAAGTTCATCTTAAGCGATCAATTGATAGATGTCTAAGTAGGGTATGATTTCTTCTCTCTATGCCACTAAGAATGCCTTATGTTAAGATAATTGGAAAAGCATTAAAATGCACATTTCCATCCTTCAAAATTGCAAATGTAACTTCCCAATCAAAGAAGTCATTCCTCAAGATGCCACCTTAACCATTTAAAGCATTGCTAAAAGTGGTTAAAGTAATGATAAAGAATTGTTACCGCCTAAGCAAAGGAATTGGAAAGTGTCTGCAAGACATAACCACTCCTATACAACTTAATGGATAATAAGACTATGTCAGAATTGGATACCAACCAAACCAAGGTAATACTGTCTAAGGATACCTAAAAGATAAGATAATCAAGTTTGTGCTTCCCTTAACTCACCATTTTAAGAGTTGAAGGTTCATTAATCTAACCATGATGAATATGGTGCACCAATCAAAGCTATTGTCAAACTGGGTGCATTAAAGATCCACATAATCTCTAAAGAGGAGGAAGAAGAGTTTTTATAAGTTTCATTGATTTAGCCATGCAACTTTGGCACCCCTTTTCGCAACTAGCAAGCTCGAAAGATTCCTAGTCTCTTGCAAAGTAATGTAGCTTAAATTCCCCTAATTGTTGACACCCATGACATTTAAGGGTAGCTATGTAATAAAATGGTTGACCTTTTGTCATATGTTAGTGATAATCCTAACTCTATCATTTTAACTTTCATCTGCTTTTACATACGTAACCAATCCTAACAGCACCCATTCATTTCCTATAATTTCTTATCTATTAGTCAAGATGTTTGAAGACAAAATTGATAGTTTAACTAGTGTTTGCATTAAGGAAAAATTTAAATGATTCCTTAATGTGTCAACCCATGATGATCACAAAAGTGAAGAAATCTTGTCATTATAGAAAGAGCTGATTAAGATGATTAACTTGGGTACTACAAAAATTCTATAAAAAGTCAAAATTAGAATAAGAATTCCCATAAAAGGTAGATAAGACATGATTTTGTTACTTGAAAAATATGTAGATGTGTTTTCCTAGTCATACCAAGATATGCCAAGCTTGAACACTGATATAATGGTGTACAAACTCCTTTTAAAACCACAATGTAAACTCATATAATGAAAGCTCAAAAAAAAAAAAAAAAAACTTGATATCATGTTAAAAACCAAAGAAGAAGTCAAAAAGCAATTAGGTCTAAGCTTTCTTCGAACGGTTAATTATCCAAAATAAGTAACCAATATTGGATTAGTGCCAAAAAAAGGATAACAAGGTTCATAAATGCATAAACTACAAGGACCTAAATAAAGTAAGCCCAAAAAATAACTTTCCCTTACCACATATTAATATCTTTATAAATAACACAACTAGCCATTTAATATTTTCCTTCATAGACATATTCTTATGCTATAATCAAATTAAGATGACACCTAAAGATATGGAGAAAATAACATTCATCACATTATAAGGTGCTTTTTGGTACAAGGTCATGTCATTTGGCCTTAAGAATGTAAACGTCACTTATTTACAAGTAATAATCACCTTATTCCATGACATAATGTATACAGAGATTAAGTCTTATACTGATGACATAATTGCTAAATTTCGAGTAGGTGAAGATCATTTAATAGTTTTCAAAAAGTTGTTTGCCCGATTAAGAAAGTTTTAAGTTAAACTTAATTTAACCAAATGCATTTTTAAGGTGACCTCGAACAAATTGCATGGTTTCATTGTCAGTTAAAGAGACATTGGAATTGATCCCAATAAAATTAAAGTTATATAGGAAATGTCCACACCTTTTACATTAAAAGAGGTGTAGGGATTCTTAGGAAGAATTAATTGTATTACCGGATTTATATCCCAACTAACTACAACATACGAGCTTATATTTAGGATGCTTAAAAAAAGCAATTCAAGAAGATGGGACAACAGATGTTAAGAAGCATTTGACAAAATCAAACATTATCTCTTTAATCCTTTAATTCTTCTGCCATTAGTTTTGCATAAATCACTCATATTGTACCTTACTATATGGAAGTGAAGTATGGGCTACATCTTAGGATAACACAATGAAATAAATAAGAAGGAAAAGGTCATTCTCAATAAAAGATTCACTGATTATAAAACCCAATATTTACATTTAGAGAAAATATATTATGCTTTGACATAAGGAGCACACCAACTTTAGTAATATATGTTGTTTCATACAACCTAATTTATTGCTAAAGACGATCCCCTCAAATATGTCTTTAAAAAGCTAGCATTATTGAGATAGGTTGTTCATTGGTAGGGTCTCTTGTTAAAATATAACATTTAATATGTTAATTGTAAAATTGTCAAAGGTAGTGTGATAATAGGTTTCTTAGTAGATCGTGTCATTCGTAAGTATAAGCCAATGCAATTTGATTTTTTGGATAAAAATATCATAGTCATAGATTAGACTTAGGAAAATGACAAAAAGGCAATAAATGAATAATATATGTGGTTTAATAGGGCATCTAATGCATTGGGATACAAAATTGAAGCAGTCCTTATTTCTCCTAAGGGTAAACCATATCTAATTGCAAAGAGGTTGCAATTTGAATGCACCCATAACATGGCAAAATACAAATTATGTACTATGAGTTTACTAAATGCCTTAGAAATAAAAACTAAAATCTCAAAGTATATGATAACTCAACATTATTCTTCCACCAATTACTGGTGAGATCATAAGCTTATTTTTTATTACTAGTACATCAAGGAACTAATAACACAATTCAATTAGATCACTTTCCACCATATGCCTTAAGAAAACAATTAGATTTTCAATGTTTTGGCAACTTTGACAGCAATAACTAAAGTTAATTATAAAGCCAATGCCCTGGTGATTCATGTCAATATTCATCACATTCGAACTCTTTATATACATATAAAAGAGGAGGTAGATGGTAGGCCATGGTATCATGACATAAAGAACTATCTTAAAGCCTAAAAATATCTTGAAGGTGAAAATGGACATAATAAAAGAACTCTATGAAAGGTTAATAATGAATTTTTTCCTTAGTGGAGATATTCTTTACAAGCATAACTATGACTCAGTCTTACTATAATGTGTAGCTATGGTTAAGGTAGAAATAATCATGAAAAAAGTGCATGAGGACTTATGTAGGTCATATGCAAGTGACCTCTCCATAGTAAAAAAAATCTTGAGAATAAGATACTACTAGTCAAACATGGAATTGGATTGTTTTTGGTATGCTTGAAAATGCCACTAGTGTCAAATATATACAAATAAAATACTTGTAACACTTGCTCCATTGTATTCTATGACTTCCCTATAGTTGTTATCCATGTGGGAGAATGGATGTAATTTGTCCCATTACACCAAAAGCATCCAATGGGCATTGATTCATCCTAATGGCAATTGACTACTTCACAAAATGAGTCGAAGCAACATCTTATGCAAGTGTTCATTAAATTTATCAAGAAAGATATGATATGCCATTATGGTGTGTTAGAACAATTGATTATAAATAACACCACCAATCTAAACAATAAAATAATGACCAAACTTTACAACTAGTTCAAAATCAAATATCACAACTCTGCTTCATACATAATGAAGATAAATAAGGAAACTGAAGTAACAAACAAAAATCTTAAGTGAATCATTGAAAACATGATAGTTACATATAAAGATTGACATTACATTGCACGTAAACCACACTATTATATGCATTTTTATAAAGGTAACCCCATTTGTATTGGTTTATAAGATTGAGGCAATCTTACCAATAGAAGTCAAAATTCCTTTCTTAAGAGTTTTGATGGAAGCAAAAGTAGAAAAGACAAAATGGATCATAATAAGATATAAGCAACTAAATGTCATTGAAGAAAAGAGGTTGAGTGCTATATGCCACGAACAATTATACCAAAACCAAATGATGCAAGTACATCAAAAAAATGTGCCCTAGATACTTCAAAAAAGGAGACTTAGTCTTGAAACAAGTCCTATTAAATCAAAGTGATTTAAGGGGCAAATGGGCACCAAACTATAAAGGTTTGTATGTTGTAAAAAATGCATTCTTAGGCAAGGCATTAGTTTTGATAGATATGAATGGTAAGACATGCCACATCCCATCAATTGAGATTCAGTTATAAAATATTTTACCCAAGTATCAACCAAGACTAAAATGAGTCGATCATCAACCACTAGCTAAAGGCAAAAACACGATAAAGGAGATTAAAAAGGATGTAAGATATAATCAAAAAAATAAGACTTATACATAAAGGCCCATCTAAATAATGCTAAAGAGATCCCCAATGGGACATTCGAACCAAGTTTAGGCTAAGTTATTATTTATACCAACAATTTTTATTAACCCTCATAACACTAACCTTATAATCTTTTGCTACTTTATATCCAAATATGTCATTCTCTTTAATTACTACATATAAACTAGTTATTCCATGAATAACAACTTTTTTTTAACCTTCACACAAATGATATTGATGTGATCATACTTATTTAGTTATCATATGCCAATGAACATTCAAAGAATAAACATAGTATAGATTGCATTATTTTGTTTGAGACTTTCAAGGATACAAGGAGTTCTGCCTAATGCCATGTCCTAAGCCCTTAAGCAACATCAATAAGTAAGGATGGATCAATGACTTAAGATTCCTTAAAGGGTTAAGAATGAGGAATGCATAAGCTAATGAGTAAGGTATTTCATAGTAGAAAAAAAAAAAAAACCAAGACTCTATAAGGCTCCTAGGTATAAACATTTACTCTAACAACATGACATAGGGAATGTTTGCATCTCTCTAAAGTAAGATGATTATCCTAAAAGCAAATAAGTAGAAATATTTTGTTGTTATTCCAATCATTTTAGGCTTGGGCAAGAAGTAACTTGAGAGATACGAAGAGGATATACCTAGCTGAGAGAAAAGAACACATAAAGTCTAGGAAAAATTCCACATGTATGATATGCTACAAGCCATAAAAGCTCCAAGTAGCAAATTAAAATTGAAATAGAGCAAAGTAAAATCAAAAAGTGTGATGAGGAGTGAGAAATTGAGAGTAAGGAAAAAACATCGACTATGATAAGTTAAAATTAGAAAATATTTCTAGATAACAACTCTCACCATGAAAACATTTGGGAGAAAATGCAAACAAGAAGTCAAGATTAAAAAAAGCAAACCCTCAACAACATAATGTTAATGCAAGCATATATGAAAAACCACAACCAATGAAACTAAATCATAATAGCAACTTTGGATAAGTTAAAGTATTCTTCACATTTACAACACAAGAAAAAGGGTAATGTAACCATTTTAAGCAATTTTAAGCAGTATGTCAACTTACTTTTGAAATTTCAACGTAAATGGTAGTTGGAAGTAGCTTTGGATTAGCTTGAGTAAGCTTCATATTGGCAACCTGAGCAAAAGGGTAATGTAGTCATCTTAAGCAAGTTTAGGTAACATGTTAGTTTACTCCTGAAATTTTAATACCAGTTAGAAGTAATTTTGGACAAGCTTAAATACATTTTGCATTCATAACTTAAGCAAAAGTGTGATACAACCATCTTAAGTAAGTTTAGATTACATGTCAACTTCTAAAATTTCAACGATAAATAATAGTTAAAAGCAATTCAACATGATGTTTGAGAATGCATCATGCATTTTGCATTGGCAACCCATTTGAAAGGGTAATAAAATCATTTTGAACAAGTATAGGAAACATGTCAGTTTACTTTAGAAAGTTTCTTATTAAATGACAATTAGAAACAGTTTTGCTCATGCTTAACAATGTGTTCTGTATTGGTGACCTGAACAAAAGGGTAATGCAACTATCTTAAGCAAGCTAAAAGAAATATCAATATATTTCTAGAATTTTGACTAACAACAATAGTCAAAAACTTCATTTTGCACTAGCTTAAATATGCCATAAGGTCTTCATATGTCATACAAATCAACCCCTGGTGAAGTGATCAAATGGGCATAAAAAAATCCCAAGTAAAGAATAGCATGATTTCTAGTAATGTCATAAGCCCTTCGATAAGGTGTTCATATAATCATCACGAGCAAATTCACCCTTAGCATGCAAATGATAATTAATTGCTTTTGAGCCATCACAACACAAATCATAGGTTCATTCCTTAATTTTAAGTGCACCCTTAAAAAAGTATGTATGGACTGGTGGCATCACAATGTAAAAACTCAAAAAGTGGGTAAAATAGAGATCCAATAAGATCTTTATTCATTCCTTTGTACAAAATAACTCATAAAGAGAGATAACTGTTACACCCATATTTTGTTCGCCTTTAAGACTTCACATTTGCTCACTCTCATGTAAGATTAATTTTGTGGGCTATATACAATACAATTGGATCATGAATTGTTCATTTGGACACAAAAAAAAAAAAGGATTAAAAAAATAAAAGAAAGAAAAATAAAAAGAATTAAAAAAAAAATTAAACGGTTACTAATGTCTAATGTAAAATTAAAAGTCCAATGTACAAGATATATCCTGCCCCTAAAAGGAAGATCTAACAACTTATATGTCTTTAAACTAAATTTAAAGTTAAAAATATTACTTTTGGATATAAGTTACATTACTAATCTAGAAATGAGGGTCTTCCCATTCTTAAAAACTTTAAGCTAAGCATTTAAGTGTAGTAATATTAGTCTAGTCCTCTCTTGAAGGTTTAATGTTTTGATCTAAGTGCAAATCCTATAAGATCAAGACCTAAAAAGTATTCAATATATGCAAAAATGATCCTAATTGCTCAACAAAAAGGAAAATCAATCTTACTCATTCAATAAAAGGCAAGTCAATTCAAACCATCTACCAAAAAGCAATTAAAGATTAATGGTCAAAATCAAGCCAATTTTAATATAAAAAGAGTTAGGAAAAGAAGGGGAAGGGCTAACAAAAATCCACTAAAGGAGCATGCAAGAATGAGTGAATAAGCCCCATTAATTGAGGGATAAAAGAGAGAGTTAGAGGTAGTCTTTGACACCCAAATAAAACCAAAAAAGAGCATAATTAAGAACATCTAAGATAATGTAGAATGGAATAAAGAGAAACATCATTACTAAATGTCAAACATGTAGTGGCAACAATTTAAGAGAAAAAGTTACTCCTTTCAATTAATCTTTAATTAATAATGGTAGGAACAATGGTACTAATAATAAAACCATAATACCTTTTCATTTCCCTTTCCATTTTGCACTTTTAAGGATATAACCACACATAAGTGATTCATATTAAGTTTAAAATTATGCTTAGGTCAAGAAATAAAATTAAAATCAAATCTTAATGGTCAAATGTCTAATCAAAAGACATTATTTCACCTATGAAAGGAGCTTTAGTGATCATTAAGGGGAAGCTTTAATTAATTTAGCACTAAAAATGTCATATTTAGCAAAAAAAAAAAAAAGAACTAAACTAACAACACCAACATAAAACCACACAAAATAACCAAATTAGCTAAAAAGAACACTTATCTTTAATAGTAGAGCTTTTCCTTCATTCTAATTAGAGATCCTTGCATAAGAAAAGGTAAAAAGTAAGCACATTTCGTTGTTGTTTTTTTTTTTAATAATTTTTAACACTTAACATATACTGAAAAATTGAAAAAAGAAAAGGAAAATGCAAACAAAAATACAAAAGCAATAAAAAAAGGTGGAAAAAAATACCAGAAATTAGGTATTTTGCCTTATGAGAACTCATTAAAAGTTTGCTAATACTATCGTTGGCCATAAAAAAGTAGCATTAACACCATTAAAGGGTCCTCTTGACCCAATTTACGTGTCATTGGAGGCTATATGTCAAAAAAAGGTCAAGAAACACACAAATTAGCGAACAACCCAAGGTTGGTTGCCACATCAACGACACTACCCCATTTTAAAACTAACACCATTCAAAACGTTAAGCATCAATTGGTCCAACAGTGCCCTTCACATGTTAACCAGGGCATCGTGTAGCGACGACAGTCGCCTTAAAGGTTGAATTCATCATTTGCTCCACCTCCTACAAATGCCATTTTTAGCCATCGACACTACACAAGACCAACAATGATAGACTCAACGGGTGATGATCTATTTGTTGATACCTCCTATGCACCGATTAGATGTTAGTGATGCCTCATCACCAGTGATTACTGTTTTTTTTCTCTACCATACCTAGTCTACAAAACCAGCCAAAAATACCATTTTTGAAACCAAATATTTGCTTTCCACTCCAAAAATTACCTCTAAAAGTTGTGATTTAGGTGTTTTTGAGCCTAAAAACGTGAAAAACAGTCATTCAACTAGTCCATGTAGAAAGAGGAAGAGTTTGTTTTCGGAGATGAGGTTTTTGGGGCAAAAGAATTGGGAGGGGGGGTTCTAGGAGTTGAGAAAGGAAAGAAAAAAAAGAAAGAAAGGGAAAAGAAAACCAAGAAAAGATTCACACAAAAAAAAAAAGGAAAAAGCAAAGGCCAAAAAAAAAGGAAAAAAGAGAAAAGGAAAATCAAAAAATGGACACAAAGTTTTTGATAACAGTATTAGTTTGAGATGTCTCGGGTTAGCCCACAAGCACAAAACTACATTAATTCCTCCATTAAAAAAGAAATCCTTTTTACTATTTGTCCAAATTCTCTAAAACCCTAATGTGTGTATTTTCATGACAAATTATAAAAAAGAAAAAGAAATAAATAAAGTATCCATAAGAGAAGTATAGAAGTAAAAATAAATAACTAGTGGTACTGTTATATGCGATTGACGTTTAGGTTGGTTACAACTATTGCCAAACATAGTTATACTCCCAAATCACAAAAAAAATCCTAATAAAGTAAACCAAGTCACTAACAAATTACAATTACATATAAAATAATTAGTGAAAACTTCAAAATCAACATACACGCTTTACAATACTCTTTAATTACCCTTCAATCCCAACTAAAAGGCGTCAAATGCCACACCCTATCTTCTGTGTCCATCAAACTACACCCTCGCTAAGAAAGCCATCACAACACTGATGCTACTTCAAAGCCAATCCAACAAGCCAGGAACAAGTAGTTATAATGTTATTACACAAAAATAGTTGGAGATGAGTCCACAAAAATGTTTATGTAATGTCAAAGTGAGGCCAAGAAGAAGCAAATTGGAAAAAAAAGAAAAAAGGAAATGTTGGAGATAGAAAATGGGATGAAGAATGAAGACATTTTTCGTGAATTGTTGTCAAAGAGATTGGTCATGATTTTGTTTTTGTGCTTAGCCATTATTGGTCATGTATTTTCTTATTAATTTTAGTGATTGTTTATATTTGGCGGTCACTATACTTTGTCAATTTGGTGACTCAACAGATTAGGCAATTCATATGCCTTTAAATTTTTTGGCTTGTGGACTTGAACTAGTACTTTGGCGACAGAAGAAGTGTATTGTACTTTTGTTTTTTTTTTATTTATAAGTTTTTTAGAGAAATAGAATCACCTACTTTAGCAACAAAAATGAGATGATTGTATGTTCATTCTCTTAATTTAAATTGAACAATTTATTGTTCCTCATATTGCCAATATCACAAAGCTCGCAAAGTGGACCAATTGAGTGAAATCATACGGCAAATTACTACCCATTTAGGTTACACGGTACTGCCACTTTAAGTTCAACTTCATTGCAAACAAAAGGCAGTTTGACTACAAAATTTATGAACTGAATTATCATTTTTTATCCTACAAGCACAAAACAACCAGCATGCAATTCTTAAATCCGCAATTGCAAGCTACTTAACATAATTATTTGCAACCCAGGTTATAGCATTACCATGAAGTCAATCGTTGTAATAGCAACAACAATTCACAGAAGTATCAATTCCATCCTGTACCGCCCTTGTCCCCCCCCTCTCTCTCTCTCTCTCTCTCTCTCTCTCTCTGCAGTGCTTGCCCTCCTTAACAATCGAGAAATAATTAACCGTGATCTCTCAGACATTAGAGAATCAATCTAATGAAATATACTACCATCTTCATCTCACTGAATATAAAAAACTATACAATCTCGTGCAAACTTTTATTATTTAAATAAATAAAAAGTCATAAATATTCTTTGAACTCTTACACTGAACAACAGCTCAAAAGATACAAATCTTTTTTTTTGGGTTCAAGTCAGTCTATGTTGTTTGCATCACTTCTTATTTACCACATTGTCACAACATTGCCTCAAAACTCTTTCATCTCTTTCTACAATGTATGGATGCTTCAAGAAATTTAAGCTAATGGGACATGATTTCTAGGAATAAGACAGACAACTGTGTGAAACAGATAAAATTTAGATCACAATGGGGTCTAATAGGAGGCCAAAAGAAAGATCAGCAATTTTTGGCAAAAAGGTTAAACAAAGATTTTAGAATCGGGGAGGTAGGCTTAACACAATTTGACAAAAAGTCAAATCAGACACCATATCACTTAGTAATAGGTTAATTGTCACACAATTTGACAAATGTACAAAATCAACGCAACATCCTAACACTCTCGAAGGCAAGGAGTGATCGAATTCGTCTAAAACAGAAGACATTGGGAAAACAGAAGAAAAAATGAAAAAAAATAAAAAACAAAAAGCCCCGGGCTTAACAAGGTATTTATTATGACGGTTATAACGGTCTCACACTCTCTCCCTCCCTCTTTCCTGCCCTCTCTTCCTGAATCACAAGCTCTCTATGTCTCTCTCTTGCGGGAAGGCTCTTGGCTGCAGAACATACGTAACAATTGTGGGGATTGAACCTCAAAGGTAATGACCATCAAATCTTTAATCATTTCCCTTATTTTCTTTTCTTTTTTTTTTTTGGTTTTTTTTTTCTTTTCTTTGAAATATCAAACTTGAAAAGGATCTTGTATTTCATGACAATTATGTGTATAAAATTCCCATACTCTCAACACATTTTCTTGAATAGTTCGTTCTTTCTTTTCTTTTTTTTTTTTTTTTGTAAAATGGGTTCTGTTGTTGCCTCTAATTGATGCTGTTTTCCCTTTTTTTCTTTGTAATTTCTCAATGGAAAAATTGGTTTTGGGTTAAATAATAATAATAATAAAAGGCATAGAGATT
This sequence comes from Bruguiera hainesii, assembly GCA_023213295.1. Lineage (NCBI taxonomy): Eukaryota > Viridiplantae > Streptophyta > Magnoliopsida > Malpighiales > Rhizophoraceae > Bruguiera > Bruguiera hainesii. Next base: position 6,097,845 of record JAHOYR010000003.1, read on the forward strand.
GCAAAACCGATTGCAGAGGAATGAATATTGGTTTGAGCTTGGCCTTTATGATGAGTTATGCATGGGAGCATTTAAGATTATAATGCCTGATCTCAAACTGTCCAACCATATGTGGAAAGTTGATATTGCTGTTGAATTGCTGGTGATAAACATAAGTAATGGCAACATAGATTGCCAATAGTTATTCGTAATGCTTGGCCTTTATGATGAGACAAAACTTGATTTCTAGGTGGTTTTCAATCTTGGGGTCTCGAGGGTGAACAAAGTAAGGAGAGAACTCTGGAATTCTTGAATGACTTTTTCTGTTTTAAGCTTTCTTAACAGATCACATATATTTGTGGTCTGCCTGTGGTACCATGCAGTTAGATGGAACTATCTCAAAATTTCAACATATCAGCCTGCTCAATCATTGTAACAAGTGGCTTTTTGATTATGTTCATCAAAGCTCTGTGCCCATGAACGTTAAGGAAAGTTCTGCTGAGGAAAGTTTGGTGTCTAATCTAATGAATAGTGTCAAAATGTTATTATGGAAACAAATATGAGAATTAAATTCTTGCAATTGCGGGACACAGATTGCAGGATCATTTTGGAGAAAGTAGACTACCCAAATACGAAGGATGGGTGAATAGGTAATGCATTCTACAGACAGGCGGGGAGGACAATCTGAACAATTCTGTTTTATCTAATTCCCCGGCCTGTATGTTTGGAAATCCCTAAGCCATCAAAAGTTATGCCAGTAGGTTCAAAGAGGACTGTACATTTGTTGTAATATTTCGAGTATGTTGGAATCAGCCCTCTATGGTTTTAACTTTTAAAAGGGACATGGTGACTCTATGTTCTTTCTTTGCCAAAGGGTTGTTATATCTTGTAATCGTGATGGCACTGCGAAGCCTGCAACTGCATTGTTAAGTTTTTGGAAGCATTCTGGACTCGTGGCCCTTACTGTTAGAATGCCTCTGAGGAAAATATGTTCATAGTTGAAAGAATTGGGTTGAGAAATAGCAGAAAAGGAATAAATTTAGGACACCTCTGGCGGAGTAATCTGGCAAACCCAGAGCAAGACTTGACACTGAACAGCAGTGGTTTTTCTTGCTTTGGAGGAATAACCAGAACAAAGCGATTTCATGCTGAACTGTGACATAGACATGCAGTCAAGTTTCAGAGTTTCTATGTGTCAAAACTTTCTCCCAATTCATCAGTATCTTTTAACTTCTTCACTGAAAATACCAAAATTTACATATATCAAAAAACATTCAAGTGAATTTGTTTCCTTAGTTACATTGTTAAATTAACGATTCAGATTGTTTATTCAGCAAGGATACCACGGTCATACATAAGTATTTTGAAATTTGAAGCAGTGCAGGGGTGTAAATTTCGCTCCTTAAAATTTTAGGGACCTTTTCATATCCTTTGATGGATAGGATGATCATGTTTTTTGTGCACAAGTATTTTCATGGCAGATGCTGGATTTGTTTATTTGGCTTTGCAGGAGTTCACGTTGATGATGCTATCACTTGCTGGTTCAGAAGTTTTTTGAAAGTATCTATGCATCCTATTCAGCAAAATGTTTGATTGTGGTTACAAGTCTCAGTATATTGGTGGCCAGAGGGAGAAGTTTGTAAGGTGCAATGAATATAAATTTGTCGTTCCCTTAGCTTCATTCTCAATGCTAAGCTCCTTGTATGTATTTTAGGCCTACAATCATATGTGTTATTACTGTGAATTTATCAGTTCCAACAATTTGAGTCACCATTCTCTCTTTAATTAACTTTTTTTTCTTTTTCTATTTGCTGTTGATTTTGTTGAAACAGTAGGAGTGATGACAATTTAAACCTGATGTTGGAAAAATATGCAACTGTAGGTTAGATGATTTGGATTCTACCTTATCAATGAATCCCAAGCCAGGTGGATTAATGAGGAGATGGGGAATCAATTTAAGGGGCTTCTCCCTTACAGGAAATGCAAAGAAAAATCCATCCAAATCTTTTAGATTTGGAGTGCAGAAGGGATCGGAAGGACTAATTACACTTGGTCGATCGCTAAGAAGTGGAGTCACCCGTGCAGTGTTCCCAGAGGACCTTAAAGTATCTGAGAAAAAGATATTTGACCCTCAAGACAAATCTCTGCTTTTGTGGAACAGGCTTTTTGTCATTTCTTGCATATTTGCAGTATCCGTTGATCCTTTGTTTTTCTATCTCCCTGTCTTCAACTATCAGATGGGTTGCCTTGGTATGGACACAAATTTAGCTGCAACAATTACAACCGTGAGGACAGCACTTGATGTTTTCTATCTGCTTCGCATGGCTCTTCAGTTCCGCACAGCCTATGTTGCACCATCATCCCGGGTTTTTGGACGAGGCGAGCTTGTTATAGATCCTGCACAGATAGCAGCCCGATATTTAGGCCGTTATTTCATCGTGGATTTCCTTTCTGTATTACCCCTGCCACAGGTCTGATAAACCATACTTCCTGTCACTCATCAAAATACTTTTGAAAAAAACATTCTACTGTGATTCTGTGAAGTTCTTGCTATTATTGAGATCGTCATTGCCATGGTTCTTGCTTTTCTCCTTCTTAAATGAATATCAAGCCATTGTTATTTCCACAAGTGTTAGTACCTAAATTATATTGAGTTTTTCTTTATACCAAATATTTTCTGCCATGCATAAATATTGTATCTTCCTTCCCACTGAGTACCATGGATGTTCAAATTTCAGAAATAGAAATAATTTTATTGAAATTCCAAATAAGTTGGCAAATTAGATTGGTTTTGAACAGCAAAGGCGGCATAGCCCGACATAAATTCAACGTGTTCCACGAAGCTTGATGGAAATATTTTATGGTTTAGATGCACATTGAGGTAAATAGTTGCATAGATGCTGTTAACGAGAAGTTATTTGAGTAGGTTTCAGACTTTCACACTGGGACATCCCTCTACAGCTCTGAGAGTGCTGTTATCAGGTTTTAAACTTTTTCGCCAAGAACAACGGCAATTGGGTATCAAGAAAAATATCCTTCAGAAGCCCTGGAAAGTTTGGTGGCACCATGCTACCAGGGACAACCTTCCATAATTGGATTCTGTTCAAATGCCTGAAAAGATTGGCTTAGAAGCATCTGTTTTTGGTCAAAATTTTTATCCTGCCAAATCGGTTGGAAATTTTGAGTTAAGTTCCATCTTTAGCACAAATAAATTTTCGATGAAAACATGTTTTCTCTGGGTCATGTGAACATAATAACAACATTTATGACAAATATTTTGGAGAAACTGCATTGTGTTTTGCTTTAACATCGTGGTTTATGGATGGTTTTCTCAGTGTTAGCACGAATACACTATTTTTATCATGTTGTTATGATACAAGTCCCTTTACACGATGAAATCCATTGATTGAGATTTTTGGTTTTTTTCTTCTTGTTTCACCACCCTCACTAACACATCTATTCATTTGTGGGGGCAAAGCTCATCTTATTGTGTCCTTGTGCATTTATGTTGCTTGCAGATTGTGGTGTGGAAATATCTTACTAATAAGAAGAAGGGGTCAGAGGTACTGGCTACAAAGCAAGCATTATTAATTATTGTCTTTCTCCAATATATCCCAAGGTTTGCCCGCTTTTTCCCTCTAAGTTCGGAACTGAAAAAGACCGCAGGAGTTTTTGCTGATAGTGCTTGGCTTGGTGCTGCATACTACTTGCTTTGGTACATGCTTGCAAGTCATGTAAGTACTTGTTGTATCTCTGCATACACGTCATGTTATAGTTTTGTTTGTATACTGGCTGACTATAGAGATAGGAACAATTGATGTGTTTAGTATATTGGTTAATGCTTCTCAAGTTTCTTATCTTGCTTAAATGGAGTGTGTGGGCAGACTCAAATCTAACATAATGGACTCAATGAAATAATCATGGGGAAACATCTGTTAATGATTCATTATTGTTGGAACCTCGATTTTACAGCCCTTTTCGTGCTCCAGATAATCGGTATCAGCATGATGTAATGATTCTCTGAAGCAAAACACTTAGCTATCCTTTCTGATTTATTCACAGATAGCAGGGGCTTTCTGGTACTTGCTAGCTCTTGAACGTAAGGATGCTTGTTGGCGCAAAGCTTGCATGAAAACTGGAAAATGTAACGTAGACTTTCTGTACTGTGGCAACAAGAGGCTGCCAGGTTTTCATGATTGGCGAAGGATCAGTGACTCAGTTCTTGCAAAGACATGTGCTGTTGATGAGGATGGAAATTCGCCCTTTAATTATGGAATCTATACCCAGGCCATGACATCAGACATCGTTGCTTCCAGGGTTTTTGTCACCAAATTCTGTTACTGTTTATGGTGGGGTCTGCAAAATTTGAGGTACAGTATACATCTATCTTCCGTGTTACAGGAAAACCGTGAGTATGCTTACTTTTTGTATGTCCTTCTCTAAGCATTATGAACAAAGCTGGCGTTCAATCTCCCTTGATGATGAATTTTTGTACTCTGAAAAATTTTGTTTATTTTATTTATTAAGGCTTCTTTTACCTAATCTCTAACAAATTAAGTTTACATTCTTTTGACAGTACTCTTGGCCAGGGTCTTGAAACCAGCACCTATCCTTTGGAGGTTTTATTTTCCATAGCCATAGCCATTTCCGGGCTTATCCTCTTTGGGCTCCTAATAGGAAACATGCAGGTATTCTCTAGTTTTCACTTGTATGGGAGTTTACGGATGTGAAGATTTCTTCAGCTTAATTCCAGCGTGCAGTAATGGGATCATATCTAATGAAACTTTTGCCAGTTTTGTAAGAAACAAAAAATACGCAATTGTCAAAACAAATAGATTTTTCTTTTCCATAACTCCATTTGAGTGTTGGATGTAACTGAAGCTACAAAAGGACGGTGGTACTGAATTTGAGGTATCTTATGCTTGCAACAGACGTACCTTCAGTCTCTGACAGTTCGCCTGGAAGAGATGAGAATCAAAAGGCGTGATTCTGAGCAATGGATGCATCATCGCTTGCTTCCACAGGACCTGAGGGAGCGAGTTAGGCGCTATGATCAGTACAAATGGTTGGAAACTCGGGGAGTGGATGAAGAGAATTTGGTCCAGAGCCTACCAAAAGATCTCAGGAGAGACATCAAGCGACATCTTTGTCTAAACTTGGTCAGAAGGGTATGTATATCTAGCTCTACTGTTCAGAATTATCTCCCATCGCTCCTCTAGAAATCTTTTCCTGTGTACACACTCAACAGTTTGAAACGTTTTTGTATAAGAACCTTCATCCCAGGGAAGAACAGACTTGCTCGTTGAATAATGTTGATGCTTTCAAAATTGTTTAGAGAAAAACATGAATAAACAAGAATGTTTCAGTACTTGTGCCTTTATAACAAACATCTGCAGCTATGCCTTGCAGCCTGTACTCAGGCACAGTATGAATGTTTAAAGGCTTTGGGTACACAATGCGTCTGAATCTTTTTGCATAGTTAGTAGAACAGCAATGGCTAATTCTCTTAGCCTCTTGCCATCCTCATTTTGACATGCCAGGTATAAGAAATTGTCAATCTCGTGTCTGTGTTTATTTTAGGTACCTCTGTTTGCCAATATGGATGAGAGGTTGCTGGACGCTATCTGTGAGCGGCTGAAGCCAAGTTTATACACAGAATCCACCTACATCGTACGTGAAGGGGACCCGGTTGATGAAATGCTTTTCATCATTCGTGGCCGCATGGAGAGTGTAACTACAGATGGTGGAAGGAGTGGATTCTTCAACCGAGGATATTTGAAGGACGGGGACTTCTGTGGAGAGGAGCTCCTGACCTGGGCACTGGACCCCAAGGCTAGTGCTAACTTACCATCATCAACTAGGACAGTAAGGGCCTTAACTGAGGTAGAGGCATTTGCATTGGAAGCTGAAGAGCTGAAGTTTGTTGCATCTCAGTTCAGACGTCTTCATAGTAGGCAGGTCCAGCACACATTCCGTTTCTACTCACAGCAGTGGAGGACTTGGGCAGCTTCCTTCATCCAAGCTACTTGGCGTCGTTATTCCAGGAGGAAAGCAGCAGAACTTCGTCGCCTAGAAGAAGAGGAATTAGATTATGACGAGGAATGTGATGATGAAACAGCACTAGTTGGGCAACATGATGTATCATCACAGCTTAGAACAACAATATTTGCATCCCGCTTTGCAGCAAATGCTCTCCATGGCCATAGGCAACGAAGCAGAAGAGGTTCCGTTGGCTTGATGAAATTGCAGAAGCCCCCTGAACCTGACTTTGCTGCGGACTAGAAAGTAGATGGATAATTTAGATGACTGAAACTGACAAGATGACTTTGTTTGCTAAGGTTTTGCTTCGGCGAGATTATTTGGGTACAAAAGATGCAGAAGATCACCTCCTTGTAATCTTATCTGGAATTTGTTCCATGCTTATAAATATTCATGCAGCTATGCACTGTCTTGCTTTTAAAACCGGCTTAACAGCTTAAGGGCATTAGGCGATTGAGGCACTGTTCACCATCAAAAGGCTAGGAAATTTCTTGATTTTGTAACACAAACTAGTTCTTTGGTTTTCAAACTTGGCTCTTTTAGAGAAGGATGACTGTAATTATCAAAACACAGAGCCTCAACTACAAAGGCTAGAATTAATCTTAACATTCTTACTGCAAGCTGTTCCAATACCCTGCCACCTAAAATATAAGCACCCATGAAATTACTTGGTCAACTATTTACCAGGACAGAAAAGCGCCTGATAGAAGTTCATCAAGGTAGAAAATTGTAGCATATAACTGATCCATAAACAATACGATATCATTCAAGCAACATGAGATTATTCTTACAAACAAACCACTAAAAAGAGCCAAACCTTTGCATCAGCAGCAGCTTTTGCTCTGGCTGTTTAAGGATGCCCCTTAACTGCAAGGTGGGAAGTAGAGAGTAAACTCAATGAAAGAGTGAAAAGGCATAAAGTAAACACTTGCAACTCAATCACAAATACAAGAACTGCTGTGTGCAAGCGGTGGGCTGCTTCCACACCAGCCTGCTGATATTTGTTTTGCAATGACTGCAGTCCTCCAGGCAACATATTCGGAATCAAGAATGGATTAAACCCAGAGAAAAGAAAAGGGGGGGAAAGTCATCTTTTTGTCTAAACTATCATATGACATAATATTCAATGGAGCATAGCATATCAACACCATCCTATTATATTCAAATCAAATTAGGAAACAAAAAACCTTTACCTTCATTGTGCTTAAGCACAAGAACCAAATCAGAAGCAGAAAATCTTAGGAGTTGCTATTCAAAATTGAAGCCAGACACTTTAAGAGGTACCAAAAAAACAAAAAAAAACAAAAACACAGAAGATAAAAAAACAAAAAGGGAAAGGTGCCAAGAGCAACAACAACAACATAGACAATAATATTGGGAAAAAAGCCGACTTTGAAATTCAGATACTGGGCCCATACACGTACCAGCTCCTATGCCAAGAAATAAGTTTTCATTCATTAAGCAAGACAACAAAATAACTGAGTTTCTCTGCATTGTTGGATTCTGTGTGACCCATTGCTTTGATAAATAAGAATAGTAAGAGAGTGTTACATATAGAAATGAGATTTCCATAAGCAGAAAAGATAAGAAAATGAAAAATAATTCTCCAACTTTTCAAGCTCAAGAATATGTACAATGAGATCTGCCATCTTTTGATAAGGTTCAAGTTACACTGTGCTGCAATCAAAGTTCCTGATTTTTCTGAAAGTTGTTGCACTGCTACTTAACTACGCCATTCAGAAGATTTTTCCAATTCAAGATCTTCTTCCCACCACGTAGCAGTCTGCAAACAGCAGCACATGGTTCAGACACGTTTTTGCCTATCTTTTCACAGAGATGTGTATGCACACATCCGTGTGGGCATGAACACCGATCAAGAAAAGTGCAGGAAACTTCATGGCCCAGTTTCAAATCAAGACCAAAGATGAGACGAGGAATTATGGTTTTCCATAAAGGAAAGAAAGATTGTGATGGCTATCGAAATAGCTCTTTATGCAATGGGCCAATTAACCAGTTGAAAGATTTTCAACTACTAATTGGCAACATAAAAGAAAACTATTGTATGTGTTTATGCATATGGGTATGTATGAACTTGTCTGCTTGTTTGCTGACTACAAAATTGAATAGATTCATCAATACCATGCATCCTAATATGTCGTAGCCTAAATCAGGGAAAGAACAAGACACAGCAACAGAACGACAATGCTATTTCAAACAAGTAATTAGTCCATCTTGGTTGAATAACTCAATAGTGAGATTTTTGGGTTTGAAATATCTCCAAACTAAATTTAGAGAGCATCTATGAGTAAGGTATGGGACATTAATATTAATTGGCATATTTTTCTTCCTAAACATTTAAGGCATTCTTAATTTTGATCAAGCATCTAATGGATAATGACTACCATATTATAAACCCCACTGCACATGCACTATTCAATAAGCCTACCACATTCGCTTTTCAAGTCACTTTTTGTGGAAGCTAAAAGGGCCCCTATACAAGGCCCAGACTTAAAGCATCTGGAAAGCCAAATGAACCAGAAAAAAAGAAGAATCGATGAAAGTTGGACTTTTGTAGACAAATAGTGGTGAAAAGGCCAGTGCTTGTTCAACTCCACTTTTAAAACATAACTGGGTACTGAGGTTAGAAATTTACATTAGAGAAGAAGAATTTGCATATTGCAGATTACCTTATAGCCTCTACGAAGAAATTCCAGTGAGCTTCCTTGTTCCTCTTGCAATCCGAGGACTCTCAATAGTTCTTCTTTGGTCTGGGAACACAAAGTTGTCAGTCCAATGCACGTCATACCTTTGATATGTGCAGGAAACAAATGGAAAATGTAGCATAAAATGAATACATACCTCACCAAGGGTAAAGCGGGTTGCACTCTCTGCAATGCAGGCATAAGAACCATCTGCTTGTTTAAGCATCACTTGCCAAGGTCCTGCACGTATGAAATCACAAGGGACAACATAAAGGATAATCTACCCAAAGTTAGGTGATTAGAAATCTGAGTATTGATAAAATTCAAGAGTTACTATTGTGTAGGCAACAAAGATTGAACATGCCAGAATAATTGAGGTTGTGTTAGTTCCAAAAGATGCTAGCCAATATGTTTAGCACGGAATAATCATATAAGGTCTTGTATAAAATGTCATTCTCATTACCCATCATGTGGGTAACAATTACTACAAATTAGGGTTTATCTGTTTATTAGAAAATAATTTGTCTTTGAAAAATATTTTTAAAGGAAATTTTTTGCAGGTTAATTTCTGTTGTTCGGATGAGATACTAAAAGAATTTTCCCTAGTTTTGGTAAATATGTAGGATAATTGTGAAGTTTTTTAAATTTATAATACAACATTCTCTCCCTCTCTTTTTCTATCTCTCTTTCTGTCTTTCTCTTTCTTTCATCTCTCTCTCTCTTTTCAATCACTGCATCTCTCTCCCTGCCTCTCTTTTTCTTCCAACTCTTTCTTTCTTTCATCTCTCTCTCTTTTCAATCACTGCATCCCTCTCCCTGCCTCTCTTTTTCTTCCAACTCTTTCTTTCTTTCATCTCTCTTTCTTTTCCATCTCTCCCTCTCTCTGTCTCTATCTCCATTTCTATCCTTCTCTCTCTCTCTCTCTCTCTCTCTTTCATATCTCCATCTCTTTCCCTCTCACTTTCATCTCTCCATCTCTCTACCTCTCACCCTCTCTCCCTCTCTCTTTCTTCGATCTCTCTACCTCTCTCCCTCTCTCTTTCTTCGATCTCTCTACCTTTCTCTCCCTCTTTGTCTCTTCCATCTCTATCTCTCTCTTTCATTTCTCTCTCTATGATCTCTATCTCTCCCCATTTGCCTCTCTTCCATATCTATCTCTCTCCTTCCCTCTTTCAATTTTTTACCTTTCTCTCTCCCCCTCTATCTTTCTCTCTCTTTCATCTCTCCATCTCTCTAGTTTTGACATTTACTTTGTTACTAGTAAAAGACATGAAAAATAACTTACAAATTTAAAATCCATATGTTGTTTTTTTGAGAAAATGAGTCAATTTTAGGTTGACTAGGAAAACATTTTTTTGTTGACCTATAAGTAATGAACTAGAAACCATCACTATAGAATCTATTTCTCAACTTATTATGCAAGGTAAAATTTTGGTTGTAAGATGTAATATAATGTAACCTTTTGTTGCATAAACTTTTTTTTTTTGCATATTTTCCCAATGATATGTACAAATATGCTTGTGGGGGATGGGATGCATGTCCTGCTTTGGTTGCCCAGGAAGGGTATTTACATTGCCAATCATCTTGTTTGGATATCTTAAATAATGTAAATTTATAGAGCACACTTTTTTTTTTTGGTGCCTCTCATCAAACAAGGCCTAAATTCTCACTATGGACAAAAAACCTAGAAATTACATCAATTTTCTCATTGCTATATGTTGGAACATAATATATATAGACAAAAAACCTAGAAATTACACCAATTTTCTCATTGCTATATATTGGAATATAATATATAATCCATAAACTGGGCACCAAATGATCATAAATTTGGCTTTCACTACCTTTACATTTAATTGTAAATTAATTATGAATTTCTAATTTGTCCATACTTTAAACTTGAGTAATCTATATCTTTAATTTTACTTAACAGCTAAAACTTTTAGATGAAATAATTTCTTGACAGAATCTATCTCTCTCTTCCAGAAGCCAATTTCTCTTCCCTAGTTGCATATGACTCATACATAGCTTCTTGATAATGAGATAGTAGACAAAGTTTGGCAAAGAACATGTACAATCATTTTGTATGCAAATCACAATGTGATCAAATTTATAGGCTAATCAGATAAGGACTGTCTGTGAATGAGTAGGCTGCAATGGTTGTTAGATTTGTTCCGGTATATTTGGGATTGTCCAGAAGAGCTTAGTTGAGTGTGACCACAATTGACTTATATGAAAATCATCTATAGAGGATATGTGAAGAAATGCACGGTCTCAGGACAGAATAACAGCCTGTTTCCACGATTTCACAATATTCAACCAGGGTTGGCCTATTGCTAAAGCCAAATTCCTTTGATCTGTGAATTATGCTTTTCATAAGTGTTGTTGGCACAGGCTTGGTAGAGGCCTTTCAGTTGTTTCTATCTAATTATTGCTGCCTTGGACAAGCTCCAAGGATCATTTTTGCACTTTTGCACTGTGACAGAATGGTATATGTATGATTACTGTGTTTCCATAATAAATCTTATGCTCATGATAGTTGCACAATTTGTGTAAATTACTCTTGTTTGCTTATGAATACTACTTCTGTCAACCATTCTTCTATAACTTGCTCATAGCAGTCGATTCCCTATTTCTTCATCCATAAATTTAAGTTTCCCCATTATGTTTCACAGTATTGCATTATCATTGAAATTACTTCTGAAAATTTCTCAAAAAACAACAAATGAACTATATTTCACTTCTTTAGAGTACACAGTTCTTAGTTGAGCATTCTATTGGATATCTATATATGAGATTGTGGCATCTTTATACAACTTGAGCCTTAATACTTCGGAAATGGTTTAGATTGATATGACTTATTTGAGATGATAATGTAAACTTTTAATTGGATATTCTCTTCAATTTGCTAACCAAAACTTTCGATTACTTGGAACAAAAGACCAACCTAATATTTTCATAAAATATGATCAAAGCAACCCGACTAATTGGGCATTGTTAATCATATATATAGGGAAGGTACGCATGTTGGACCTTGGTCTTTGATTATGGAATACAGTTTTGCTGGAGGCTGTTGACACCCACAGGTGTATTAGATTGGATAAGAATTAGTTACTCAGGCCATCATGCCTCATGCATCCATCTAACAGTTAACTCACCTCCCATAATTTTGTTGTTTACTTAAATTCTATTCTTACTGTCTAAACTAGCAAATTCAGGTAGTCTTCATTAGCAAATGAGAAAAAACTTTGAAAACCAGAAGGCAAAAAGTAACCAAACTTAAAATTAAAAATAAAATAAAATAAACAAAAGTAGGATTAGCATAAATGACTTAAAGAAAATTAGTTTCCTACCAGGGTATTGGCGAAACAATGCTCCATTGTAATTAACAATATAAGGTGCTACTGCAACTGTCTTGCCTCACCAAAAGCAATAGTTATGGACATCAATTCAAAAGTTATTGAGAGCAATAGGACAGAGATCAATGGAAGAAGAGAAACCTTTGAGTACTCTCTGGTTCGAATATAGAAGACTGGTATGAATTGCGATAGAAAACGATACTGCAAATCCTTGGCTGGAAATCCCAGAAGACCCAAGTCTGCACTGCAAAATGAGGCCACATTTTATCAACTAAGAAGAGAAAAACATAATGGTATGGCTCAAAGTTAAGCCAAGAAAAATGGTATACCGCAATGTGTCAAGCTCAAGATTGAATAGAAGACTTGGGGTTGACATTGCAAATTTTTCCTGCACATTCCAATTTTTCTTAAAATAGGCCGAATATCATTTGCAGCTTGCAGATGACAGTGTTGATTACCAGTGATGAGTATATAAGATGAAATAACTACATTATATCTCTTGAGACAATTCATCATAATATTCTGCAGTTCTTGTTGGGTCAGGGTTGCAGTAACTAAGAGTCCTCATATAGACCATACAAAAAAATTCAAAACTAAACAATTACTAGCGCATGAGACAAGAAATTACCCTACAAAGGAAGACTATTTGGTTAGAATGTTTATCACCCAAACACACCAAGGGAGATGAATGCACGTGTACTGGAATTTGCAACTTTAAAGAGTTAAATAATAATTTTGATTTCTAGAAACCTATTGGCTTGAACCATGTAATGATAGGGAAAAGAATCAATCTGCAGCTAAACATGAAGATTTTTACTCCAAGAAACAAAATTTCAAGAAATTCATAAAGTACAAGATTTTACAGTTTATAGTTATTGGGAGAACCTGAGTTGAATATTCTTGCAGATTTAGACAGATGTTTGGTAACTGCCTGAGTTGCACTAGGGAAAGAGGTTTCTTCTATAGACTTGATCTAAAACAATCTGTGAGCTACACAATACCCATTGGCAGAAATAATGCAATGATTAGCCTTTATTAGGAGAAAACAATAGGTAAAGGAAAAGCAAGAAGCAAATGGTGATGGTACAATGTTTTGAGTCCAGGATGGAGAATAACCAATAAGTAGGAGACAAGAAGTCTGCATGCGAGCACTTATACATGCATTTGTTAACTTTAGTTATACAATATTACATCAAAGCAATAATAAAGGAGCATGCCTACAATTTAATGTCAGTGACCCAAGATAAATGTAGATGAGAGGAGTATCCATGTTTGTTGTACCATCAGTAATAATCCTAGGAATCATTAATTGCATATGAAAGGAAGAAGAACTTGTAATTCAGAAGATGAGACCAAAAACAAAAAGTGATCAATATAAAATTCAGTTTAGAGATTTTAAGGAAGAAATCTTACCACATACTTCTCTAGAGTAGATAGTTCACGTGTGCTACAGTTAATAAATATATAGAGAGATGGTGGCTCCTTGGACTGCCAACGACCTGCAAACATCAGTGATGACAATTATGCTCAAAGTTTCTAATTATATATTCATCTCTACATTAGACAGAAAATGAGGTAAAATAAAATTGATGTTTGTATTCCTTATATTTATGCAAAAATATGTCTTTTAAAGCACCAGATGACCATATACATAAATAAATATGCATGAATAAATATGTTATCCGTTGCCCCATAACCTAACAGTATGGCATCAGCTATCAAAGCTTAGATCACAGGATTGAGCCTAGCCACCCCATTCCCTGGTAGAAATTATTGCTGGTTTCAGAATTCTGGATTGATTTTGGAGACTTGTTTCAGATTTCACATCTAATAGATAGAGCCTCAGTGATTTGGCAACTGAAATATCTTCCTGACCCATTTTCTTGTAATCTAACTAGCAACAATGAAAATAACAAAGATCAATTGAAGCAGCGAGTTCTTGAGAAAAAAAGGAAGAGGGGAATCTGCATTTCAAAGGGCAAGGTGTACACTAATAAGCTGCTTTTTCCTTTTCGAAGCCTTCATTTCAAGGAAATTTGTAAAAATGAGGACGGTTCTCTGTGTCAAAATTGACCATCAAACCAAGAAATGTACTAATAACTGCTTCACAAGATGAAGAATCAGCAATCAAATAACAATTCACATTATATTCAAGATGCACAAGTTAGATGCTACACGTTCAAAGTTGATAACATGGTCAGCATATGTTGTTAATGCTCCTTTTTACATATATAGTAAGCAATTCAACCACTTGTTCGTTGCAAATTCTGCAGAATGAAGATCATATAAAGCAGCATCAAGTTCTGTCCAGGGAAGGACAATGCCATAGGAGAGAGCATGATCACCAAAAGTTTCAGCAAAGGAAATGAGCATCAATTTTTCTTCCAATCTTATGCAAAAAATGACAAGCACCAATTTCTCTGGGGCAGGGCATTGTGTCTGAAGGGCAGGGCAGCAGAATCTTCTAACAGGGTAGCTATAGCCTACAACAAGCAAGTCCAGAGTGTTCTATTCCAGTGTCAGGTGATTCAGAAGCAGTCAAGAATTGAGCTTGTTCCATGAAGCTAGGGGACATAATGACTGAAAGGAAAACAGAATACACTTATCTCTATTTTTGGATTCATGCAAAAGTTTGCTCTTGGTTCTGTCTTGTCCCTAGGCCTGATCATCCAGTTTTTTTTTTTTTTTCCAGGGCCGAGAAATCATCAAAAATTTCAATAAATGAAACAAGCACCAATCTTTCTTCCAATCTTATGCAAAAATAACAGCTGCAACAATGAGAAGCAAACCTTCAAGAGTGATAGCTTTAAGCCTCATCCATCTCATTTAGATTAAGTAACTCTCTATCTCTTTTTCTATACTCTGTGTTGGAATTTACTAATGCTAGATTGAAGTGACAATTTTTCCTTGTAATTAAGCATTTATGTTTCACATTAATTTGAGGACTTTTCAATGTTGTCTCAATGTTCTCACTGTGGAACTCAGTCACCTTATTACTGGTGCCTGACTCCAACGTTAACTTGTCTCTAGCTACAATTGAAGGTGATCCTTGGAGTCCTGAATATGTGTTAAGACATGGAAAGTAAAACAGATCTCACATGGTTGAACAAAAACAATCAATATCCGAATATCAGATTTCATTAAAACATATTCATATAAAAAAGAGAAAAAAAAAAAAAGTAGGCAATGAAACAGAAAACTAATTAAATCCAAGCAGAGAAGCAAACTCTCAAATGCAGACTGGTAGATTTTGACAATTTCAAACTAACCTTCATTGTCATCTTCAAAATCAAAATCTAACGCATTCCTTACAGACTTGAAAAATGTTGTAACAGGTCCGCTGGGGACATCATCGAGAGAACCTAAGGTTATGCCATCAACCTGAGCAAAAACAAAGAGATAGCAGGTTGTGTGCTACATCAATTAAGGTTGCCTAATTTCTGAAACATTTACATAAAGAAGCTACAATATGAGCCAAGAATCTAAAGAGCCATTGAACAATGACTTGAGGAAGAAAGTGCAATTAAATTCATAATGTCATTCCCAGAATGTCGATAATTGTAAAATTGAGTAAAAGCTATTTTCATTCCTCATAATTACCCAATTACTCAAACTGCATCCCATAGGTAATTCTATATACTAAAACAATGGGCTTAAGAAGGAAGTTCTTATTTAACCACTAAACACTCAAAAGAGCTGAACCCCACTATTTAAAGAAGACCCAAAATCAACTTCATCCTTCCAATGAAAAAGTTGCTCAGAATAAAGATTGCTTGACTTAGACTTGGCATTTTACCGAATCAAGAGCTGTTTTGAAAAGTTGAGAAGCTCTGCGCTTTTCTGGCTTATCAGGAAAAACCTGAAAAGACAATAGCCATCTCACAAAGCAAGCTCCGGTCTTAAGCTCATATGTCAGGGTCAAGAGCATAAACAACAGAATAAAAGAAAGGTTCTCACAACGCAAGCTCTTGTTTCCTTTTTCTCTTGGAGCTTCTTGATAACTGCCAAGGCAAGTTGAATATTGGCATCAATGAATTCATCTGAAGATCCCTTCACACGATCAGAAACTAGTAATTATAAAACTATGAAATTCTCTCTTTTTTGTTTGTCCTTTATAAACAACTGAACAGAACATGAAACACAAGTATCAAAAAGTACCAAGCCGCAAATCACATTAGCCAAATAAGAATTTGAGGACAAGAAAAGGCTACCTTATAAGAAGAAATGTTGCTAGGCAAGGGCCTGAGACAAAAACCAAGGAGGGAAATTACGAACAGACATGATAAGCACAAAACAACCCGTCACAACAAGGCCAGACATAAAACTAACTCGATGTTATAAACACC
The DNA here is from genome assembly GCA_023213295.1 of Bruguiera hainesii. Classification (NCBI taxonomy): domain Eukaryota; kingdom Viridiplantae; phylum Streptophyta; class Magnoliopsida; order Malpighiales; family Rhizophoraceae; genus Bruguiera; species Bruguiera hainesii. Next base: position 6,114,270 of record JAHOYR010000003.1, read on the forward strand.
ATTTTATTCACATTCTCTTGTCTAAATCCCAAATGTTCCATATTTTGCATTGAAATTTCAAACCATGTTGGATAACAATCAGCTTGTTCGTGTCTAAGGTTATATTGGTCTCATTGCAAATTATTCTTAAACTTCCCTTCAAAGTTTGCCACAGTAAATCTCTCTTTTTCTTATTATTTATTATTTTTGGTTGTTGTTGCGTACAGCAGCTTATCATACCAGCATAACCAGCATTTCAGCAACCGAATCTGCCAGTATATAATAAATAGAATAGAAAAAGAAAAGAGTTCAAATTCAGCTTCAGAAGCACGAAACAAGAGGCAAAGCAGTCAGCGCCTCGAGCACCAATTCAACAACAAAACTAAACACACAAAACTTGCTTTCAAAAGCATAACGACAACGACTGACATAAAGAAAATGAAAAGCAGAGAGAAGGGAATCTCTAACACTGAGAAGGAAGGGTACTGATATGGGTGGTTGAACGAAAGAGATAAGAGCGACATGCAAAAAATAAAAAATAAAAGAAAGAAATATAAGATGGGGGGGTGGGACTGGAGAAGAATTTACGGGAAATCAATTTCGAGGCGGGTTTTGCCGTCGTGGAGGGCGTCAGCGAGAGAAATGGCAGCATCATCGACGAGTTCTTGGTAGGAGCCCGGCTTGTAGACAGCCACTCCACTCCTTGGCCCGAAACTCGAGGTGGTGCTGCATTGGACTCTGCATCTAGTGGACTTGGACTGATGATGATGATGATGATGATGATGACGATGAGCGTGTCTTCTTCTCGTTCGACGAGAAGAAGAAGAAGCATTATTACCATCATCATTATTATGATGATGATGCTGAGACAAGGACGAGCTGGGGAGTGGGTAAGTGTTCAGACAGAAGGAGGTGCGAGAAAGATGGGTTTGCTTCATCCTTGTCTTCAGATTCATCTTCATCTTCATCTTCATATTTATGATGATGGGTGGGCATGACATTGGCATTGGCATCGCCATTTCCAATCAATCAACCTGTGAGGGTGTGTGTGTGTGTGTGTGTGTGTGTGTGTGTGTGTGGATCACAGCGCCTCACCTGCAACCTATCCCCACGCCCCCCAGGGACAACTAGCCAGTGGCTTCTTACCAATTATCATCGTACATATGATTTTCTCAAATATAAAAACAAATTTAACTTGCTGTGAATCATAAACATTTTATTTTTTTTATAAAAATTAATCTCATTTACATCATTGCATATTTAAATCTCTTACTATTAATCAATTGTTAAAAAAAAATCATGTAATACATTAATTATATGTTATATCAAATGTCAAATTATAAAAAAAAAATTGTGACTTGTTATTTTATAAAAAAAATAAAAATTTGAAAAAACAATCTATAATAATTTAAAATTTTTGAATTTTTCAAAAAAATCAGAAAAATTCCAAAAATATGAAGGAAAAAAAGCCTGAATTTTTTTAAAAAAATTATTAAAATTCTAAAAATTGCAAATTTTTAAAAAAATTCAAAAAAAATAATTTTTCTTAAAAATTAAAAAAAAAAAGAAAATTTCAAAAAGAAAGAAAAATTCAATATTAAGAAAATTTTTAACTCCAAATGTAAGACAAATCTCTAACCTTTACCCAGGCTTTTAAAATAAAATTACAGATTATAAGTAAAAATTTAAAATTTATAGGGAATTGTGACTAATCATTTTTTGTAATTTTGTCTTACTGTAATGTGGATTTGATCTTGAACGAATGATTTAATTTCATTGAGGGTCGTTAGGGTTTGATATTAAGTAAAGAGAATTTTAATTTCTTGAGGCTATTGAGAATTTCCCATACACATTGAAAATTTCCTAGAAATAAAAATATGATGCATTTATACTATGTATAGTTTATGTTGGAATCATCTTATGGCTTCTTATCCCATTAATTGAGTTTAGTGGTTGGTGGCTAACTTTACATTTATACAATAAGAGAATATGGTTTGCGGATTTATAATTAAGATAAAGATTCTCAAATCAATTGATCTGAGTAAAAAATTTCTAAAATTCATATAAAAACTAAAAATTATGAATATGTGACAAAATAAAACTAAATAAAAAAAATACATTGTTGAAATATAAAGTGTGGGAATAATAAATTACAGCATCATACTTAGGTACTTATGCATTTTATTAGGTTATAGATTACAAGAAAGTTAGAAGTCCATGCAACTCAATTGTCTTTATTCATTTCCATTTATTCAACTAATCCATTTTGAAAATAGGGCACCAAACTCCACATTGAAATCTCCACATCTACGTAATTGATTATCTCATGCGTATGTCCACTTTAAATGTGCTACTCCAATCACATACACATCTCTAAATCAACTCCCACTTCAAATACCTCAAATTTCAAACTAGTCGATCAAATGTTTCACACAAATTTTCGACAGAAATGTTTCACACAAATTTTTGACTTTGCGATAACCTTAACACCTATCCACTAAGAGATCCCTTGCTCTGCAAGACCCCCTCCGACAATATTCTTAACAGTATATTCAATAATAAAGCAAACAATGCCAACAAACATACTTCAGTTAAATTCAATTCCAATTATGACAAACTCCTTCATTTATGCAAACATGTATATTTGGACAAGATATTCATTAAAATGGGATTCAACGGCGACAACCACTATTGTTTCCATATTACATGTTCTACTCTCCTAAGTAGCTCTACGAATATTTTAGAAAACAGGGTAACACAATAGACACTTGGTAATAGTTCTAATTTCTACTTGTTTTGTGTAAACAAAATTTGAATCCAAAAGAACATGATATAAGAGAATTATATAGGGCTTTCAATGTTGTCCAACATGAGCAATAACAATCACTCCCATTGTATTTTTATCTTTTTTTCCTACATGGACCTTGTGCATCGAAAGCTATACAATGAGAGCCCACTAAAATTTTATAAACATCCAACTAATGTTGTTCTCTCGTATACCAACCCAAAAAAAAAACGCATTCTATTGGAAATTTCTGTATTCTAAGCACTTATAACTTGCATAGAACCATACTTTGCAAATGCATTCCTTGATATTAACAACTTAACTCTCGTTCCACAAACATTTCACCACACGTTATCACTTTACCTCTTTATGAGCATCCTCGCATCTATGTTTATATTGCCTCTACATTATCGGTCTTACACATCTAGTCTTTGTCGTCTATTTTTCAATTCCTCCTTGTCACAGGCCAATGATCATGAAAACTAGCCTACCTCTCAATTTTTAAATCAATCAAGTTTAATTTTTGTAGTTTGAATGTTAATCAACGTAATTTAGGTAATTAACGGAGTACTTTACATCTAGTTTCTTCCCCAACAGCTTCTCAAACTCTAAATTCATTCTGCTCAGTGACCCTTTACTCTTGCCTCTCACAATGTTTACAACTTTGCAATATGACGAGTTCAAACAGTTACAATCAATATCCTATTGTCACAGAGTTAGGCTTTAGACGTGCAAACTCGCGCGGCACTTAGTCGATCTTGCGTGTGAAGACGAGCTAAGTAAGCCTTGAAGAGTTTGAGAGAATTAACGAAAAGCGTCAGGCGGCAAGTAAGGACTTGGAATTGCAAGAGGAAGAAAGAGAGCACAAGAGAGATTTGCAAGTGAGCTTGTATTGAGTATGCAAAGGTGTGTTTACAAATGAAAGGAGTGGCCTATTTATAGCTGCTCCAACTCCTTAATGTGTGGCTACAAATGACTATTTAGAATATTTACAATGAATGTTCTAGAGAGAGTATCTAAGGAGATCCATCAAGAAGGTTCTAGGTGAGTTTCTTTGCTGGAAGTCTCTAGATGGGGCACTTTCAGGCACTTCAAGACTCTTCTAAGACCTTCCTTTTGCTGGATTTGGGCTACCAAAGGGGCTGGACAATGTTGGCACCCCATAGAGGCTTAATTTGGTCCTCAATTCTTGTTTCCTCACTTGCTGAATGGGATAGGCTAGACTCAGTGTCCACGTGACACCCTCCCCCACTTAATCCTGCAACGTCCTCGTCATATTCTTAGCCTTATATTGCCGAATGTGGTCAGCAAACTGCCAAAACTGGTCCTCTCGTTCCCAACTAGCCTTTTGGTCTAGCAGATCTTTCCATTTCACTAAGTACTCGTGGTAGTTAAGAACTTCTCTTCTCCGGATCACTCGATCAGCAAGGATTTGCTTCACCTCCTTGTCAAATTCGATAACCACAGCTGTTGGTGCGCGCTTAGACTCGCTTCGACTTGGATCCTCGTCATCTCCATGAAAAGGCTTAAGAAGACTTACATGGAAGACGTTGTGAATCTTTAGTTTCAGAGGGAGTTAGACTTGGCAGGCAACCTTTCCTACACGTTTGATCACAGGAAACAACCCTTCGTACTTCCTTACCAAGCCCTTGTGGACATTACATAGAGACTTGAATTAGTTGGGTAGCAGTTTCACCATCACCATGTCTCCTGTTGCATAGTCCTTTGGGCGTCGTTTGGTGTCAGCCCATCGTTTCATTTTCTTGGCCACTTTGTCAAGGCAAGCCCTCATTATGTCCGCTTCCTCGTGTCATTCTCTTGCAAACTTAAAGGTAGACGGGTTGTTGCCAGTGTAGGGAGAGGCAATTGCACTTGGCATGAGCGGTTGTTGTCCCATGACAATCTCAAACAGGCTTTTGTTTGTGGCCTCACTCCTTTGGAGATTGTATGAGAATTGGGCAGCATCAAGTAGCTTTACCCAATCTCGTTGGTGAGCACTAACGTAGTGCCTCAAGTATTGCTCGAGCAAGGCATTCACTCGCTTGATCTACCCATCACTTTGAGGATGGAAACTTGTTGAGAAGTTCAGGTCGGTTCCCAGCAACTTGAATAGCTCACGCCAGAATTTGCCTGTAAAACGAGGGTCTCTATCACTGATTATACTATTCGGCACACCCCATAGCTTTACTATGTTCTTAAAGAACAAGCGAGCAGCTTCGTCCACCTTGCAATCAGCAGGTGCTGGAATGAAGATGCCATACTTGCTGAACCGATCCACCACTACCATGATACTTCCACATCCCTCCAACTTTGGTAGAGCTACAATGAAGTCCATTGAGACACTTTCCCATGGCTTTTTGGGGATGGGTAGTGGCTCAAGTAGACTTGCTGGTTACTACTATTCTACCTTGTCTTGTTGGCAAACCAAGTAAGTTCGCACATAGGCCTCGACATCTATATGCATATACAGTCAGAAATAGTGTTGTTGGACAAAAGCAAGGGTTTGTGTCATACCTGGGTGACCAGCCCATAGGAAATCATGACATTCCTTGAGGATCTCCTTCCGTAAGTTTCCCCACTTAGGCATGAAGACTCGGTTCCCGATTGTCATGAAGACTCCATCGTCTACCCAAAATCGATGAGTCTTCCCTTCGCTAGCCAATCTCACCAGGTTGTTGGCCAGGCTGTCTTGTCTGGTACCTTCCTTGATTCGTTCAAGGAGGTTGCTCTTAGGTGTACTAGTGGATAAGGCAACTAGTTCCGCCTTCCTGCTCAGCGTATCAACGACAACATTGGCTTGCCCCGGCTTGTATCGCAGAGTGTAGTCGAATTCTACCAGGAAGTCCTGCCAACGAGCTTGTTTGGGGTTGAGTTCTTCTGGGTCTAAAAGTAGCTCGTAGCAACATTGTCGGTCATGATTACGAACTTACTTCCCAAAAGGTACTGTCTCCAAGTACGCAAGTAATGGATGACGGCAATCATCTCCTTGTCTTGGATGGTGTACCGCCTCTCCGTGTCATTGAGTTTGCGACTTTCATAGGCAATGGGATGCCTATCCTGCATTAGGACTCCGCCGATGGCAAAGTCGGATGCATCGGTGTGGACCTCGAAAGGTCCTTCGTAGTCTGGCAGCACCATAATAAGTTTTTCGAAGATTGCTTACTTCAATCTCTTGAAGGAAGCTTGGCATTCACTCGTCCAATGCCAAGTGTGGTTCTTCTTGAGTAGGTCGGTTAAGGGTGCCGCTATGACAGAGTATCTCTTAATGAACCGACGATAATAATTGACAAGCTCCAAGAAAGATCGTAGCTCCGAGACCTTGGTTGGAGGTTCCCACTGTTGGATGGCTTGCACCTTCGCTGGCTCCATCAGCAATTTGCCATCCTTGATCCGGTGACCAAGGAAGTCCACCTCTTGCTTGGCGAACGAGCACTTCTCCTTCTTGACGAACAATTTGTTCTCCCGTAAGACTTGGAAGACTTGCTTAAGGTGCTCAACATGCTCCTCAAGTGTGTTGTTGTACACGACGATGTTGTCCAAGTAGACTACAATGAATTTGTCAAGGAATGGATATAGTACCTTATTCATGAGTGTGCAAAAAATGGCTGGTGCATTGGTGAGGCCAAAAGGCATTACTAGGAGCTCGAACACTCCGTAGCGTGTTACGCAGGTCGTCTTTGGCTCATCACCTTGTACAATTCGAACTTGGTAGTATCCTAAACGCAAATCCAGCTTGGTGAAGTACCTTGCCTTGCCGAGTTGGTCGAAAAGATCAGCTATCAAGGGTATTGGATATTTGTTCTTGATAATGACCTTATTCAAGGCTCAGTAGTTGATGCACATCCGCAACGATCCGTCCTTTTTCTTCTAGAAGAGGATAGGGGCACCGAAAGGGGCTTTTGATGGTCAAATGTAGCCCAAATCGATCAGATCATGGAGCTGCTTCCTCAGTTCAACGAGTTCCGAGGGTGTCATGCGATAAGTGGCTATGGCGGGAGGTTTAGCATCAGGTTCCAGTTCAATGTGGTGATCCACATCTTGTTTTAAAGGAAGCTTCTTGGGAAGCTCGGAAGGCATGATGTCCTTGAACTTGTTAAGGACTGCCTGGATGGGTTGCAACAATGCGGGAGTGGGTGCTGCTACATCTTCCCCGTCGTTTAGCTCCCTTATGATAGCCATATAACTTGGACCTAATTTTAGACTCCGCTTGAATTGCAAGGCAGAAATCATTAAGGGTTAAGACTTCTCCGTACGTTTCAAAGGGACTACACGGATCTTGTGATCATGGACAACCACAAGAGATCTTGAGGCAGGAATAGGAAAAGCCAAGGCTTCGTAGAAAAATGCAAGACCTAACACCACTTTAAAGTCATCCATGGGAACGACGGTAAAGTCCAGCTTACCAATCCATTCGCCAATCTGGACAGCTACTCCTTGTGCTATGCCTTGGACCAACTTTACTTCCGAGTTCATCGCTTTGATGGTGCTGATTCCTTTCGTCAGTTTAAAGCCTAGTCGGTTGGCCTCTTGCACATCCATGAAGTTGTGCGTTGCCCCTGTATCAAGCATTGCACAGGCTGCTTTACCTTTGATGGCAATGTCAACATATAGCAGTCCCTTCTCCTTAGAAACTGTTGTCGAGGCATGTTTAATGAAATTACCCAATCGTTGGATACATCCCATGTCGACTTGGGGCTCTTCGTTGGCCTTCTCTGGGTCAAATACCATCATCATAGCGTTCATTGTCTTTCGTTTAGGGCAGTTTTTCACCCAGTGTGGTCTGTCACAAATGAAACAGGGTCTAAGGGGATTACCTAGGTCGCGTGTACCCGCAGACTTCTTCTCATGCTTTGAACGACCATTTGAGGGTCTTTGCTGTCCACCCTCGTTGTGGCCAAAATCCTGCTTCTTCTGTCCAATTTTCTCTCCCCCACTTTTCCCAGAGTTTGACTTCTTGCTCTTAGAGTGGGCGGAGTAGTCAACGAAGGTCTCTGCAGCGGCAATGGCAACATCCAAGGTCTGCACATCACGCCTCTCCAACTCGACTCTCGCCCAATCTTTCAAGTCGTCTTTGAAGTAGAAGAGAAACTCTCTATCGGACATCTCGATTTCAAGTATAAGGATAGTGAATTCTTTGATGTAGTCAGAAATACTACATATCTGGCATAGGCGACGTAACTTCCCCTCTCTTCGCTATCTGCATTGTGAGGGACAAAGTATCGACGTACCTCAACCTTTAATTGCTCCCAAGTATCGATGATGCACAAGCCCTTCTCCCTTTCAGAGTACTTACATCTCCACCAGAGTTAGGCAGCATCTCTTAAGAAAATTAGGGCGTTGCCCACCTTGGCAAGGTCGTCAACAACACTCATGGCGTCGAAGTACTGCTCAAGACCAAATAGAAAGTTCTCCACGACAGTGGCGTTACGTGTGCCATTGTACATGGCAGACTTTGAGACCTTCAATCCACATACTGTCGTGGCGCTAGTAGTGGCAGTTGTACTAGCGTATGAGTTGTTTCGGCGCAGCGAATTCATCTCCCTACTCAAGTCGTAAATCTCTCCTTCAACGAACTCGCATAGACTGGACAGATCTTGGTTCAAGGAGCGTAGTTCTCCCTTAAACGAGCAACCAAACTCTTCGATCATGATTTTGGCAACCCGCGTGATCTCTGCATTCTCATAGATCAAGTTGTTGACTTGATCGCTGAGGTCGCCCATAACGGAGCTTATATCGATGACACTCCGTTCCAAGCCAACAACACGAGTGTCCATGGTTTCCTTTGCTGGAGCCTTAGACTTGCTACGCTTGGCAGGGGCACGCTGCACCTCACACCCACGAGATTGTTCCCCCGCATGTTGCTCCTCCATAGTGGTTGCAACAAATCCTTCTTCGCTTGCCATGCTTGCAATCTCAGCAAACAACGAACAGACAAGTTTGGACCCTGACTCTAATACCACCTTTCACAGAGTTAGGCTTTGGACGTGCTAACCCGTGCAGCACTTAGTCGATCTTACGTGTGAAGACGAGCTAAGTAAGCCTTGGAGAGTTTGAGAGAATCAGCGGAAAGCGTCGGGCGGCAAGTAAGGACTTGGAATTGTAAGAGGAAGAGAGAAAACACAAAAGAGATCTGCAAGTGAGCTTGTATTAAGTATGCAAAGGTGTGTTTACAAATGAGAGGAGTGGCCTATTTATAACTACTTCACCTCCTTAATGTGTGGTTACAAATGACTATCTAGAATATTTACAATGAATGTTCTAGAGAGAGCATACAAGGAGATCCTTCAAGAAGGTTCTAGGTGAGTCTTTTTGGTGGACTTTGCTGTAAGTCTCTAGATAGGGCACTTCTAAGCATTTCAAAACTCTTCTAGGACCTTCCTCTTGCTGGATTTGGGCTACCAAGGGGGCTGGACAATGTTGGCAGCCCGCAGAGGGTTAATTTGGCCCCCAATTCTTGTTTCCTCACTTACTGGATGGGCTGGACTTAGTGTCCATGTGACACTATGCTGTCCAAAAACAAATACCTAACTCGCATTACTCACTTCTTTTTTTTTTTTTTTTTGCCCTCTTCTCCTCTTCCTAACCCCTCCATTTCTCTCTTTTTCTTGTTCCCTTTTTCTTTACAAATTTGTTCATTTATTCTTCTTAATGGGACTCTCATTACTTTATTCCATAATTCCGCATGGGATGTGCAACTCCTCTATCGCATTCTTTAGTCTTAAGGAATATTTTTGAAAAGCCTTTTAGTTTAAAACATGTTAGAAGGGATAGGAGAAATTGGACCTAAGTTAACGTGGATCAACCATGATTATTAATTGCAACATATACAAAATGGAAACACTACAACCAACTAATTAAAATCAATCATTATAATTAAATCTTGTCCATTTTTATGTTTGAATCTCTTATTTTAGTAATAGAATTATTTTAGTTTTACCCTCCAAATTAGCTTCAATTGTAAGCTTTTCTAATTCACTTTTCATGTCTTAATTAGAAGTCCCACCCACACTCGTCTTATTCTTCAGGTTGAGGCAGTATTAGACATAAGCATAGTTTTGGGTTTTATAATGGAAGTTTGAATTTTATATAGAACTTAGAGCTTATGTAGTTAGTAATAAGTGTATATACAAATATAGCTTAATATTGTTAATGTTATTATTTATAACATTAAAATAAGGTTAATTGAAATAAAAGGTAAGAATACTAATTATATTTTGTTGGGTAAATAAGTGTCTGATTAAGCTTTTTATGTTTTTTTTTTTAAGAGAAAAGATAACTTTATTTATGAAAAAACATTCAATACATCCTTGTCAATTAAAGAAAAAACTAGAAATGAACTATGTCTAGTCCATATAGTTTTGCATGGTCATGAAAGACCCTTTTTTGTTAGGAATTGAGCAACTCCATTCGTTACTTTATACATATGCATAATAGTTGAAAAGAAGGATATGATAAAAGTTACCGAAAGGAAGAATAAGATAATAATTTTTATGTGTATTTAATTGTAAAAAATTATACCTATTTATTTATGAAAGAATGTACAAAATAAGAAAGAATATTAAAAAAAATTAATGAGATATTTATTAAATTATATCAAGAAAAATTCATATATATTTTTGATATAATTGCAATATATCTATATAAAAAGCTTGTACTTTATGCATAACTATCTATTATAATTAAACAATATAATACTGAAAACATTTACCAAATTATATTAAAAGAAATTCATATAGATTCTTAATATGATTAGGATATATATATATATATACCATAAACTTGAACTCTATATAATACTATATATTATAATTAAAAGATTTTAATATTCTCCCTCAAACTCAACATGTTAATATGGCCAACTTGGGTTTGGAAGTCAGATCAAAGAACCACCTAGGTGGAATTAGAACTTGAAGTTGAGATTTGAACACTAGGCACTAGACTTATGAATTTTGAAGGTAATTGGTGATTTGGCATGATTTTTGATAAATTCAAATGTATTTAAGTTTTGAAAATTTTAAATTAGATGTTGGGAATAGTTAAAATTAAATATTTAAGAGAGGATAAGATGATTAGGATTGCAAAATTGACTTGAAAAATGAATAATTATTAGTTGCCAACAAAGAGATTTGGCTATTAACGTCATCCATTAATAAGGTTTATATTAATAAAACATGAATACATTATTTTAGCTAAATTACAATAGGTTAGACATTTTGAGAGGCAAAGTAGCATTTTGTATTGTCTTTTAATTATTTTATTGACATTAATTTAGTCTCTCATTTATAATTTAATTATAGGATTAATGGATACCATATCATTATCCTTTCAATCATAATGCAATAAGAATTTTACTTATGATATATGAGTGGTTATAATATATATAATTTACTAGGTGTATTGTTTTGAGGTATATATATATATATTAAATGTTTATCATTTAGTAAGAGAAAACTATTTTTTTTATAAATTCAATTAAGTGGCAAGTAATTAACTTAATAATTATTTCTAAAAATAAATAGAAGCTTCTTAGTATAAGAAAGTGACTTATTTGGAATCGAGTTATATGTATGTATGATTAAAGGTTTACTTGTTTACTAAAAAATAATTTATTTATAGAAAACATTTACTACGAAAAACTTTATAAGAAAAATAGATTATTTTTCACTATTTGGTTATATTGTTAAAAAATATTTTCATAAAGTCGATAGTTTTGACATAAATTAATTATTATTATAAATAAAAATGTAAAATATATATATATATATATTTATTTATTTATTTCTTTATTTGGCTAATAATGGTGAAGTTATGCTATAATCAACAAATAACATTGGTAAAAACAATAATAAAGTCAATTAATAACTGGCAAAACTATCAATAACTCAAATGTGACTTTTTATCTCTTCAACTTACGTTCTTTCTCTCTCTTATCTATCATAAAATATATGGAAAATGACTTATGCTTATTTTAAGTGAAAGTCATTTTTCATAAAAGACTATTATTTTTTATTGATTTTACAATTATTTTTCATTGACTACATCTTTTTAATTTTCCAAATACAAAAAAATAAGGAGAAAATTTTACAAGAAAATATTTTGCCAAGAACAAATGAACCCTAAGTCTCTTTTCACTATATCTGACTTGTTGGTTTATGGGATTTTTGTCATTATTAGAAACACTAAGGCATTTTTTAGTTAAATAGTTTGACTTTTGACTTTATTTAAGTTTGGCATATAATGATTATTTATTAATTTACAATTGGTTAATATTATGAGATTGAAAACCCTAGGTAACTTTTTTTTTTTTCAAATATAAGGATGATTAATGCTAATTAGAGAGAGACATTTTTATAATTAAAATGAATCTTTTAAATATAAGATAATGAAAATTTATTTGTTCATAATTGATTGATTTTGTTATATATTAACCCTTATAGACATATTTGGACCGAAATGTGATTGTTAAGACTATTAACTATCGAATAAGGTAGCAACTAAAGTGCATATTGTGTTTATTCGTTATACGCTTAAATTGTTATACACTTTTAGGTGATGTGAGAGATTTAGGTATAAATGATTAGCTAGCCATGATATGGAATGTTTATATAAATATTATCATATGGTTATGATATAATAGAAGTGTTCGTCTTTGTCCCTTTTATACATTTATGTTTGAAGTTTTGCTTAGTATATGCGTAAATATACAAGTAGTATCCAATTGTATTTCTAACTTTATATTTACTTTTTGTTATATATATTTTTCATTTAATATAACATCATATTTTATTGTGTTATTCTTATTTGATTGAATTTGTATCTTATATTATGTATATTATAACTACTCATTGAGTTGTCATACTTATTTTATAATTTTTAACATTTTTCAACTAGCTTATGATTGATGTAGCCATCCTCTAACATTCTTGAATTCTTAATAGAGATGGAAATACAACTTTATCTGATGAATGTAGACACTTACTTGCAAACAAAATTAATAGCTTATGAGTTGGAAGATTTTTCCTCGAACTAGTATAATGGTTGGAATGAGACTTGAGCCAACAAGGGAACTAAAGCTACTTAGAATAAGTGTCAAATAACTTTCTTTGATAGTTTCCTTTTTTAGAGCATCAAAGACTAAAAAGCCTTAGAGTTTATGACTTTAAAGTAAGGGGCTAAGATAGTTGATGAATATACATATGAATTTCTAAAGTTAACCAAGTAAGCTCCTTATTTGGTTTTAGATGAGAAGATACAAGTAAAGAGGCACTCTAAGGTTTGGATGTTAGTATGTTCTGCTTTTTATCTATAATGAAGTGTTAACCATTGTCTTTTGTTATTAATCATACTAGAGTCATAAAGAGAGTGAGTGAGAAGAATAGGAATGCATTCAACATCATAAGAATAAACAAATTTCCTTACCTAATAACAATAATTTGAAAGGGGTTTTAGAAGCAAAGGAGTTAGCAATAATTTTGTTAGTCAGAGTCAATTAGGACCACATTTTAGATAGATATGATAGCAAAGTAATGGATATAATGGTAGGTCATATGCTTTAGGTCACACTTAAAGTTCTAATCATTTTAGTGGGAGACTCAATGCTTGTCATTTTTGTGGCAATCAATATATGGGTCCATACACTCCACAATTTAGGTTTTGTTTTTGTTGTGGACAAATGAGACATATAGTCAAAAATTATATAATGAGAAGGCCTTTAGTACCGTCAGGAATTTCCCAATCATTGGTTCCATCTCCTTTTTATATAAGATAAATTGGTGGCTAATATAATGGGAATAGAGATAGTGGTATTATTGCATCATCTAATAAATAATCTAATGGTTTTAGAGGTTGTGGAGATATGAAAGCTAATAGTTCAAGTAAAAAATAAAGCAACAAAAGGTAAGTAAGAGCATTTTCTATGACTCTGCAAGATGTAGATGCATCCAATGTCATGGTAACATGTATCATTCTTATACAATTAGCCTTTGCTAAAGTTCTTTTTGATATAGGTTTCATACATTTTTTTGTTTCATGATTCTTTATCCCTTGATTGAGAGTTAGTTTAACACTTTTAAATATTCCTATAGTGGTTTTAACCTTCATAAAGGGAAGTCTAGATGCAAACTTGGAATATTAAGATTTTGTGATCTATATAAATGGCAAGGAATTAGGGGTAAATTTGATCCCATTAGATATGATAGACTTCCATATCATTTTGGGTATGGATTAGTTAGCTACATATCATACATCCTTAGATTATGATGGAAAAGTAGTGTATTTTGAGATTCTAAGGTAGTCTACATTTTAATTTTAAATAAAACACAGTTTATAGCTTTTAACTTAATTTTCTATATAAGAGTTAACAAATTATTAAAGAAGAAATGTTTAGAGTACTTGGCTTTAATTTTGAATTTTCAAGAAAGCATTCTTAGTTTGAATAATGCACCAATAGTTAATGAGTTTCCAGAATTATTTCTAGAAGAATTACCAAGGTTGCCACCTAAAAAAGAAATTGAGTTCTACATAAATGTTATTCTTGGTACTTAGTTGTTATCAATGTCACCATATCAGATGACACTAGTAAAGTTGAGAGAGTTTAAGACTTAATTACAAGATCTTATGGATAAATGATACATTTAACCTAGTGTTTTGCCTTAGGGACCTCCAATATTGTTTGTGAAGAAGAAGGATGGCTCGATGAGATTATGCACTGATTACTGATAGCTATACAAAGTGACAATTAAAATTTAATATCTCTTACCACAAATTAATGATATCTTTGATTAACTCTAAGGAGTTCAATGCTTTTTCAAGATTGATTTTTTGCTTAGGCTATCATTAGTTGAGGGTGAGAAAACAAGACATACCAAAGATGACTTTTCGTACAAAATATAAGCATTATGAGTTTTTGGTGATGTTCTCTAGTCTTACTAATACTCTAGTTGCCTTTATGGACTTAATGAATATAGTGTTTTAATCATTTCTTGATTAGTTTGTCATTGTTTTTATTAATGATATTTAAGTTTACTCTAAAACAGAATAAAAATATAAGTAATATTTGAGGATAATATTTTAGACAATAAATGATGAACAATTATATGAAAAATTCAATAAATCTGAATTCTAGTTAGAGAGTGTGACATTCCTAATATATGTCTAAGAATAGGATAAAGGTGGATCCCAAAAAATAAAAGCAGTGAAACAATGGTTAAGATTGACCTTAGTTACTGAAGTTCATAGTCTTTTAGGATTAGCTAAATAATATAATAATTTTTTTCAAGACTTCTCTGAAATAGTGACACCATTAACTAGGTTAATAGAGAAGAAGGTCAAATTTGAGTAGGTTGATAAGTATCAATAGAGATTTCAACAATTAAAGGAATACTTAACTTTTACTCTAATCTTATCACTTTCATCAAGCTCTAGTGGTTTCATTATGTACTGTGATGTTTCAAAGGTAGGTTTAGGTTATGTATTGATCCAAAATGGTTGTATCATTACTTATGGGTCTAGAAAACTTAAAAAGTATGAGTAGAATTATCCCACTTATAATTAAAAAATGGTAGTAGTAATATTTGTAATAAAGTTATGGTGACATTATTTGTATAGTAAGGCTTATGAGATCTTTAAAAATCATAAGAGTCTCAAATATATTTTTAAGTAACAAGAGTTAAATTTGTGGTAAAGGTAATGGATAGAGTCATTAAGAGATTATGACCTTATTATTGATTATCATTTAGATAAAACCAATGTAGTGATAGATGTTTTAAGCAAAAAAACCTATAAAGAGCTTAACACACATTGATTAAGAAAAATGACCAATAGTGAAAGAATTACGTAGATTAATGCATATGGACTTAAAGATGATGGTAAAAGGGTTAGAAGCATTACTTGCTCACTGCAAAATGAAGCCTAAGCTTATGAACATAATTAATGCAACTTAAGATCAAGATCCTAAATTGTGGAAGGTGATGAGTAATTTTAAGGATGGTTAGACTAAGGAATTCTCACTTAAGTCCAATGGGGTACTAAGGGTCAAAAGTTGATTATGTGTTCTAGATGTAAACAGTATAAGGGAAAAAATTATAAGAAAGGCACATAATTCAGCTTACACAGTGTAGCATGGAGTGAATAAAATGTATCAAGATTTGTATAAATTTTATTAATGGGAAAATTTTAAAAAGGATATAGTTAAATATGTTTTTAAATGCCTTATGTCTCTATAAGTTAAGGGTGAGCACCAAAAATCTATAAGGACACTTTAGCCTCTTCTTATTCTTAAGTGGAAATGAGAGAGTATTAAGATAAACTTTGTAACAAGTCTAACACTCATAAGAGGAAAACATGATTATATTTGGGTCATTATAAATAAACTAACAAGGAGTGCTCATTTCTTAGCAATTCACATGACTTATAAGTTTGAGTGTTTGTCCTGTTTGTGTGTTAATCATAATGTGTGTTTGCATGGGGTGCCAATATCAATAATATCATATAAAGGGTCTTGGTTTACTTTTCAATTTTGGAAGGAATTTTAGAAGGTTATGAATATTATATTGGACTTTACCCAAATTTTGGCAGACATGCTTAAGGCTTGTATAATGGACTTAAAGGGAAGTTGAGACCAATGTTTTTCTTTCATTAAGTTTACTTATAACAATAACTACTAGTCTACCATTCAAATGGCTTCAATGTTAATCACCTTTGTATCAGAGAAAACTTAAAAAATGAAAATAGTTAAAATTGGTTTTAAAAACCATGGTATTGAAGCAAATCTTAAGTAAGGTTTAAATCATTAGAAATCAAATATTAACTACTCAAATTTAGTAAAAATCTTACGCAAATTGAAAGAGATAAAAGTTTGAGTTCATGGTTAGGGATATGACATTTTTGAAAGTTTTCCTATAAGAAAGGTAATTCATTTTGATAAGAAGAAAGCTTAAATTGGGATATATCAAACCTAATGAGATTCTTAAGTATATACGCATAATAACTTATAAGTTGGCTCTTTCACCATTGCATTCTATGTTTTAAGTGTCGATACTTTAAAAATAAATTTATGATAAATCACACATTTTAGTACCACAATCAATTGAAAATTCAAAAGAATATAATTTTTTAAGGAGTAGCTCATTCATATATTGAAGCATTATATCAAAACATATAGACACTTAACCATTATAATATTTGAAAAATTTTGCTAAAGTCTTTTTATTTTTTGGATAAGATTTACAAAGTGAACACGTGAGTGTAAAGTTACAAAGGCATGTTGTTCTAAGATTTAAAGTTTTTCTACAATATTTAACCAACTATTTAATTGTGATTTTTAAACTATAAGTTAAACTGTTAATTTGTAATTTTATAGAAAAATAGACTATAATTGATTTTTTCCTCTTACCCTCAAATTATAATTTAAATTAAAATTATTATTTCTAATTAAATTTTAATTTTATAATTACACCAATTTTAATCTAATTTCAGTTCAAATTAGAACCTTGGGGACAACTAATTAGAGAAAGTCTTCTTCAAAAAGAATGCACCACAATTTAAAATAAGGCCTACCAAATTAAAAACTTGTGATGAGTAATGGGAGGAGGAGACAAACTCTGCTCCACCTAACCTCTCTCACAAAAATTATTAAAAAGGAAAAAAGATTGGCGCACGTGGGGGAGTGGATTTAAGAGGTTTAGATCGTAAAAAGCACTATAGACCCGTGAAACCTGTAAATCAATTTGGACAGTCCATTTATAACGGCAAACATCATACTTACCCCGCGAGGACTTCACGGTGTCCCTTCATAGTTAAGAAAGTCTCATTAAATAAGTATAAAGAAAATTTTAAAATATTTACATAACACATTTTTATAAGAGTCATTTATGCATAATATATATATATTTTTTTATAAGCAATGCAATTAAAAAATATAATGTAGGACGTGGCTTATGCCATGCAGAGCCTTCAGTAGTGTATTTATTTGTATGTATATATATATATATATATATATATATATATATATATATATTTTTTTAAATATATATATATATAAGAAAAATAGAATAAATAATTATATAAAATAAATAATCGAATGTTTAGTTATTGACCCATTTACCCATGCGGCTAATTTAGCAGCAACTGGCGTGGACTCTTGCCTGCTGTTGGGCTTGTTATTATTGTTTGCTTACTTGTTTTTGGAAACTTTCTATTTTTTAGGTTAAAAATATATTAGATAGTGAATCATAATGAGAATAATTTTGTATTATTTTTATAAATCTCTCTCTTTTTTTTTCTCTAATAAGTAAAACTCAAGACTTAAAAATTAAAAATTTCAATTTTTAATTACTAAAACATCTCATAAAAATATATATTTTGTTATTGATTCAAATTGAAATTAGCATAAAAGTTATAGTTTATTGTGCATTAACTATTTAAATATTTGTTTTGGTTCTTTAGTCGTATCTAATCAATAGCTAGAACAATGGGGCTACAGGAGGAGGGGTCGATGGTGGGCAGAGGAGCAAAACAAAGCTGAGTTGAGGCAGAATCGAACATGATTCCCCAGCTTCAGATGGCAGGGATAGACATGAGAGGAAGGAAACACCTAGTTTTTTTTTTTTTTGGCTGTTAATTCACAATGAAAAAATGGAGAAAAACACAAATTATTCTTTATAATTAGGAGCCATAGTTGAAAATTGGAGAAGTAACTTAAAAAATCTTAAAACCCTAAGAATGAAAGGTGCAACCTAAAAAGTCTTGAAATCTATTGATTTTCTTTTTTTTTTGTTGTCCAATAACTCTAATTATGGGAAAAATTGCAAACGTCACTTGGCGGATTCCCAAGTAATATCAATGTCATGCTTCATTTCTACAACGACAAAGAGGTCAAAAAACGAGGCTCTACCAAGGCTAGCATTGAACTCAATATCCCAAAGGCTATTGTCCAACCCCATCATCAACATATCAGTAAAATTGACAGCAACAAAATTATTCCATGCTAAGAGTCACCTTATATTGTAACAACAAACCATTTCACTTTTGATAATTCTTAAACATGTGAAGGATATCACTTTTTTTTTTAATTTTTTTATAAATATATTTACCTTATTTTGAAGGATTTTTGAGATTGTGATATACAGGTTCTCTCTTGACTAACAGCAATTTTAGAGAGCAAGAACTTGTCCAAATTCTCCAAATTACAATTTAAATACTCCAAATACAGAAAACATAAGGGAAAAGAAAGAACAAATAGAGATGCAGCAGGTTGACAAACAATGGAAATTGGGAGAAAATGAGAACCCATCTGACAATCAAGGCAAAAATGTTATTGAAAAAGATTCATTTCGAGGGGTGATCCAGCCCTATACTCTATGCAATGCAAAGAAGCTCTTAGAATTCTGAAACATAATTTTAGTTTCGAGTTATAGTTATATGAAGAAATCTAATTCCCTATGTTAGTCAGTAGCAGTTTTGACAAAGTTCCAAGAGTCTCCCAATTTTATCTTTATGAAATCATAATTTGGTTTCATTAAGTCAATTAAAACTCACTAATAATTAACCATTACTCATTCTTAGGTGAAATTTAAGAGTTAGAAATTGATCATGGAGTTTAATTTTGCAAACCAATGACCACAAAGAAGAGGTGCAATAAAAGAGGTTAGAAAGGAGAAGAAGCCTACCACTTAACAGGCCTAAGTCACAAAATTGGTCTAATAAATAGATATAGAGATGAACAGCTTGACCATGAAAGTTGAGCCAGAATTAATTATTGTGATGTAGCCATATCTGTACAAAATCAAACAACCCTTCCCAACAGTTGACGACAAATGCTATACAAATCAAACACCACTTCCCACTTTGGTCACAGCTGGCAGTTTATCTATCTACATCAGTTTATCTACCTTGAGCCACTGCACTTGGTTTCATGAATGCTATGCTAAGCCATCTTGTGATTTCCCTGAGCATGCTGCTTCCATGGGCACATTTAAGTGCCATTCAATCATTAAAGAACGGGAACCCTTCCACTAAAAAGGAAACCCACCCAAGCCAAGAAAGCCAGAAGGATTCCACAATTGGCATTGTATGTTAGACTCACGGTTCCGTATTGTGTAAGAGATATTAGAACGAACCTCTTAGTGTTCTTTGGATTCTTGTACTTGTTCTCCGAGTGCCGAGGGAAGGAGAGACAAGATCCTCATCCTACATAGAAACACAAAAATCGATTTAGACATGCAACAACACAAGACCACATAGAATATGACAGCCAACGAGAGAAAAGAACGACGTCCTCCCAAAAGAAAACATAGAAAGGAAAAAAGAAATTAAATAAAAACAAATTGAAAAGAAGAAGAAAGGGAGATGGAGGAAGATAAACCAATAGACTCAGCAAGATGGGCCTCCCTTGATGATATCAAGATTGGAAAGATGCCAGCTTTCTACTTTGAAAACCATGGAACTGAAATCAATAGTCTATACACAACAGACTCTTCTACCACAAAAATAAGAGCATGGTGAAATCAACTCACTGTTCTTTACTTACCCGCTGCAACAGTTTTTATCCCACAGCTTTCTACATGTTCATATCTGATTTTGCATATTAATAAAGGATTTTATTGTCTCTAACTACCCCTAATTGTACTGAAAACATGTTTGCATCTTTTGTCATGATAATTAATAGAAAGAATTCAACATCAAGCCCAGCAACTATCACAAATGTCTCTAACACAAGTTTTATAAGCAACGTATATTCCAGTATTCTTCAACAAAGAGAGACAGGAGAAAATTAGATGGCTTACGATATTTTATCTGCTGCATAAAATATTGGAAGCCTTCCCAGTCCCATGCCTTTCCATTTCCTTCTCTGAGTAGCAACAAGTTGCTCAGCCCCTGAGCCTGTTGCAGTCAAAACAAACTGCAAGACACATTTGTTACCAACTTTGCCCACATAATAAAGAAACATGAACATTTCGGAAACAGGAAAAAGCATTTATTAATGCCATGAAAAAGTGGAGTAATCATGTACCAGAGGGAAAAGAATAGCCATCACACCATAGCTCACAAGAGGCGAAAAGAAGAAAATGGCCAGAACACATGGGCTTCCTGTAAGTCAAATGGAAAATTTACCAACATTGGACATGTCACTGCAATTCCGAATAATTAAAATGAAATCGAGCATCACATGATTGGATATATCAACCCCAATGCAGCACTTAAACCCCCAATAGGAACAGATTTAATTTGATGTCCTGTATTATTACAGCTTCTCAGTCTCTCTGCTGAGATTTGTTTCATCATTATTTGTCTGTTGACTATGGTTACTTAGAAGCCAATGCAAGAAGGGACTCCCATTCCTCATTTTCATGTTATCATAAATATGGGGTGACAATATATACACCATTACAGGGGCCAAGAAGAAGCAAAAATGCCATACAAGAGCAGGTAAACATTGGGCAGGATTGGTTAGCACAAGAATTCTCTATGCTTCAATTTTCTGGCTTCACAAGAAAGGGATCCAGGACCACATGTCTTCAAAATTTTCATAAAAGTTTATATGTTCATCACACAGTTGATTTTATGCAACATATCATGTGTATTGTTTCAAAGGAATTTTCTTTGCACAAGGCAATATTAAATGATCAGGCACACTAATTGCAGGCTATAGCTTGTACAAATAAAAATCAAAAGTCCTACTTCCATAATTTTGGGGGATAGAATCAACCAACTCCCCAATATCTAGACTTAAGCTCAAAATTGTAATACTTGCAAAGTATGCTTTGACCATTATGGACAAAAATAATTGTGCAATGCCTTATTGGAGTAAGAGAAATCAATATAGAGTAACAGGTCAAATACAAGTCACACGAAAGATCAACTAAAAAGAATAGCTTCATTACCAAAACCAGAGAAAAAGGCCCAATTGGTTTCAAAAAAGTCCAGCCTCTTGTCCAGAGCCACTTCTGACAAGTTCCACTTGTACCTAACAAAGTTATACATGCACTATCAGCATCTATTCAGCCAGTAGTATGTACAATGCAACAAATAGCATATAAAATATCCATCACCTACTCGAAGCAGTAGTAAGCATACATCCAGGAAAGAAGTACAAAATTGATTGCCTTTCCCACATAAGGTACAAATCCTGTAGCATAGACCTGCATATAATTTTCGAGCACACGGTAAACCCAAAGTGAAGTGGCAACAAATTCATAGCAAATTAAAGATTATATGCTAGGAAGACATGAACACGGGAAAAAGAATAAGAAATGTTGGTGTGAGAACCTGGACAGAAGACAGATCATGTTATGAAAAAGAAGGAAAAGAAGAAGCGGAAGAAGAGAGAATGCAGAAAACATATTTGTAGTAAATATGCAACGCCAAAAACCTCTAGAAAGAAGAAGCTCAAAAGCAGTGCAGAGTACACTTGCTCTCCAATTCCAATCACAATCCTGAAAGAGAATTACACGACATGGGGCAGTCAGTTTATGGATAATCATATGACCATTCACTGCAGCAGAGCGAAGAGGTAAAAGTTGGATAATTACCTTCCTAGACCATCAGGCTTCTCCTGCAGTGCTGCATCTTCTGGCATTGTTACCTCATTCTTGCTTGATGGTTCTGATACATTGGGTTCATTTCTTTCCATTGCAGCATATCCATGCTTAGCAATATCATTGTACCTTCATTTGGACATTGGTTTAGAATATCAGACATTTATAAACATATTAGACATCGATTGTGTTGCACATGTAGCACTAAGATTTGTATTTGCAATATAAAACACTGATGAAAATAGACATCTTAGTTGTTCCATCTCCGCTTGAAGAATGGCAGTCACCAAAGGAAAAACTTAATTCAATAGGATTATATTGCATTCTCAGACCTTTATACCTAGGCAGAAACATGCTATATCATATTTTCACCAAAGATGTAGCTCCATAATAACATTGGCAGATATTTTCCATCCCATATCCAACTCATAACTACTGTTAAACTATCTGAAACAATAGACAAATGGAAAGCCAATTCCAGAAACAATAACACAAAGGCAAAATAAAAAGAGAAAAACCCTACCAGAGAGTGCTAAGAATGAAGCTGAATAGGTACAAGGGGTAGAACCAGAAAACCTACATGTAAAAAGCAGATAGAGAAATAAGAAGACAAAAGCAGAAAATCAATCATCTCCATGGAAAACACATAAAAGCATACATGCATAAGAGGATAATTATATAAATATGTGTAATTTGAATATAATTGCAAATTTGAATGGAAATTTCTCTTTGTATAGAATTCAAACAGACCCCAAAACAACTGTTTATCATATGAACCATTTCAACTTAACATAAGAATTCCTGACTCTTGTAGTCATGTTGATATTTTTTAGGAGTGCACACACTTCCTTATACCAAGCATATCTTGTGTGAGAGAACAGTTCAAGTTGTAAGAAAGGAAATCTGACACAAGGCATGGTGCAACAAACAAAGAGATATTCAAGAAAAGCAAATTTGAAAACAAAAAAATTAAGAGTAGGGTTTGTCATGTGGGATTCCTTTGTGACCTTACAT
The DNA here is from genome assembly GCA_023213295.1 of Bruguiera hainesii. NCBI lineage: Eukaryota > Viridiplantae > Streptophyta > Magnoliopsida > Malpighiales > Rhizophoraceae > Bruguiera > Bruguiera hainesii. The sequence continues at coordinate 6,137,583 of JAHOYR010000003.1, forward strand.
AGCATCAATTAGCTATTTTATTTTATTTTTCCTTTGTTCAATTCTGGATTAAAACTACTTTACCGAGATATGCTGCTAACTCTATTTATAAAGCCCAGGGCATCCTTGTCAATTCCAGCTCCATTGGATATGAACAATTAAAGAAGTTGACCTCTTAGCTATGTTATTGGGTTTAAAGGTAAGATCTTTAGAAAAGGGAACAGTCAATAGAAATTTTATGCTCTCCATATATGAAATTTTATCCTGTTATGGTTAACTGAAAAGGAGATATAGAAGACTAGAGTTTTGCTTTCTTTTTCTCATTCCTTAGTTTTTCAAGAAATAGTATGTCATAGAGGAGATCAATGATTAAGTGACATCAATGTCCAGGAACCAAGACAACCATGATGAAAGGAGGTTATGTTGGCACCAAAAAGAGATACAAAACCTCCACAAGTTTGGTCTACTCATTAACAATTCTGCTTTAAAAACTAACCCACAGCAAGACTCACACCATCAATCTAACTAGCCAAAGAAATCACCCAGAGAAGAAAATAAGCATGAAGTCCTTTGACCTTCTAAGCAGCAGTAATAAAATTACTTTTGTAAAGGATTACAGCTTAGCAAGCTGAATATATCATGAACAATAATTCTTCTATTTTCCCAATATCAACATAATTAAGGAATGCCATCCTAGGATAAGAAAGAAATTTTGAGAAGTTGTAAGTGATAGCACAAGGTGATGATCACAATCTGAACTGCACACTTACATAAAAGAGTTGTATAAGTCCAAGGCGTAAGTAAGAAAAAAATGTCAAAATATTGGCCAGTGAACATGATCCTTGAGAAGCAATTTCTGAGCACTGATCAGGCAATATCCATAGTAATGTTGGGATGACAACTGAGTGTAGGACAAACATACTGCACTGGGAAAATAATTGATGAACTAGAAGTTAGTGTTCAGCAACCACCAAAAGCATTACCTAGTACATAGAGTTAGTATAGAATGATCACCAATAGCACATTATCATATGAGCAATATAAATCTCCAACTACAGGTACCAATTTGTAAGATGATTCTGATGAAGATACAATAAATGACAATGTCATCAAATACAGATATTCCAATGTTGGCAAGAATGCTGGGTCTATGAAGCTAGTGTCGTGACATAAGATACCTAGATAGCTTTCACACTGTTTATCACAAATGGACCATGGAGATTATGCTAAAAATATCTGTAATTAAACTCAAAAGGACTATTAGAAGATAGAATGGAGCAACGCACAATCACTTATATGGTATAGATGGACCAAATGTTCACTCTCTGATATCTAATCGTCAGATAGAGGGCCACAGATATCCAATTACACTGCCCTGCCCTCAAAGAGTTACTAGGTCAGCTATAAGCAAGTTTGTCAGCACTAAGGAATGGATAGGGACCATGAGATGTTACCAAGATTATTGCTAGAATTTTTTCTCATCTCTATCCTGCACTCCTCCATTCTTAATCTGTCTCCTATTTCTTCCTCCACTTCTCCTTAGTTCATCACAATTTCACTCCTTTCTAGCTTTCTCTTCCATACTATTTTTTGATCAATATATTCCATACTACATTATAACTCTGACCATACTGCATCTCCTAACTTGGAATCATAAGAATATATATTCTAGTTTGGAAAACAGCAACTTCATTCAGAATCACCAGATAAGCTACACACCTCTGGTTGCACTATTTGGTTGGACAAACTCACAAAATGAAATTGCCAAAGTGCCATGACCTGAGCGAATCCCAATTAACAATAAATTGTAGGTCTGGCATTTTTATGACCCTTAAACTAGACCTTAACTCTGCATGGAATCCTCTACTAGCTGTTGCATTCACATGGAGCAAGTTTTCCACATGCTTAACTGCCAGGGTCTTTCCCTTGATTTTCTTTGGATGCATTAGGGTTTTTCCATTGCATAGTAGCTTAAGGTCCCCATCTCATGCACTTGGGGCTCGATATTTCATCGAACACTAGATGGTCAAAACCATTAGCTTCACTAAACAAAACCTTGACTTTACAAGCTCTTGTGCATCACTCACCACCAATGACCTACTGTTGGAACATTACCACTATGCCCAAAGGGGATTATGCTAGATCGTGGAATAAGACACCAACAAAAATCGGCCAGAGTGAGCAGAACAAGAGTTGCATTTAAACTCTTCTCTTAGAAACCAAAACCCGCAAGGATTAAGGGCCCAATCTTCAAGTCAAAGAACTTATAATCAAATGCATCCAAGGAACCATTGAATCCTATATCTTCCAGATCGAAAACACTGCCCATCTGGTGTTATCGCAAATTGCAGCTTTGAAACTGGGACAAATTTCCCAGTTTCTTTGCTTTAGCTGCAACCAATAAAATTGATCAGCCAGAAACAGTTGAATATCTCAAACATAGCCCAAATACAATCTCCGATCACAGCACCTGCTACTTCCGATCCCAAAGCAAGTGCATGAATTAAAAACATGTTGATGCTAGTGTCCCTGTGTGTGTGTGTGGATGAGGCGAGAGAGAGAGAGAGAGAGAGATTACCTCCCTAAGAATATGAAACCATTCAAGAGAAAACACTGCCCCGTTCTAATCAAGAGCTTTCTTGACCTGCCCACAATCACTTTAACAGTCATTAATTCATAATAATTTTTTTTTTTTTAAAAGGGAGAGATTCTGGGCTATATTCTTTTGCTTCTATTCCTGGGCACGGCAATCGAACAGAAAGCAAAGCGATTGTATAAGCAGAGAGAGAACCTGAAACAGAGAAAGACGACTCTGTGAAGGCAACAGGCCTCTCTAAAACCCTCAAGCCATAGCAGCGAAGCTTGCTTCAACTTTCTACCTATCAACTCCATCAGCTCTCTTGTTCTTCCCACCATTGCTTGCTGTAAGGAGAAAGGAGAGAGAGAGAGAGACAGAAAGAGAGAGACAACGTTCGAGAGAGACAAGATACAGGAACATACGTAACTTAATAAGCACTTGTGCTTGACACCTTGGATGTTTTTGGACAAATAAGGCAGCGCTTTAAATTTACTTAAAATTAACTTTATTATATTTAAAGCGTCAATTGAAGAGCTGGAATAGGAATTAAAATTGTAATTAAACGTAATCAAAACCTAAATAATTAATTTAATAATATATTAGATTTACTCTAAAACCAAAATTAGATTCTTTTTAAACTTATTTGATTCAGTATATACTCAAACTCAAAATCAGAATTATTTTTTCAATAACTTAACTCAATTGAAAGTAAAAATTAAAATATGATAAAATTAACATACTTTTAAAAATAAATAAAAGATTTATTTTAATTACATAAATTAATTTCATTGATTTGTATAAATATAATTCTCATATAAAATTTCCATGTTTATAAAGAATTTTGTCTTAAAATTAACTATATGATATTTAACTTCAAATTAATTATATAGTAGGTTTGATACTATAAAAATTTTCTTATTATAATCTATGACAAATTAGAAGTATTATATTAGTTAAAACATAAAAGAGTAGTAATCTATTAACCCTTGAAATTATTAATCCCTATATTTTGGTGCTTTTAATATTCAATAATTATAATTTGTGATTTATTATAAAATACTAAAATAACAAGAAAGTAATTTAAAAATATAATTATAAAATAATCATTAAATTTTCATATTAATTCTTAAGATGTTATATTGAATTTTTTTTTTGTTATTTTCTTTGTAAAAGAGTGTAAATAATGATTCGGTCCAAATATACTAGCTTTTATAATATGAAAAGAAAAAAAAAGTCAAATTCATATTAAAATTTTAATTTTATAAAAATTTTAAATTCATATAAAATACTATCAAATTAAATAATTAAAGAAATAAGAACAATAAAAAATTTTAAAGTTTCTTTTATGTTTTATACTTTTCATTTTATTATATAAAATTTTTGATAATTATTAATTAGTTAAATAGAATTCTACTTAAAATTACTTTTATATAAATATGTGTATATAATTAAAGCAATTGTATAAAATAAAAATTGAGTGATAGATTGAATTTGAGTTTTTGATTATAATTGTTATGAGAGTTTTTTTAATATTCATAAAATTTAAGAAATTTTAATTTAATTAATATTAGAGTTTTCTAATATTTTTAAATTTGAACAATATTATATAAATTTTCTAAATTTAAAGAATTTTGAAAATGACTAATTTTTTTTTAGTTCAGCAATGTAATTATACATTAAATTTGAGCTCTTACACATTAGGGTGGTTATAGATATTTAATAAAAAAAATGTTAATAACAAGCAATAAATTTACTATTAAAAAATCAATTAAATTAATTTTATTTTTACAATGAATTTAATTTTAAAAGAATAGTTGAATAAAATTAAAATTATATTAAATTATTAATCCTAATTATTACTTTAGATAAGTTATTTTGGGATTTTTTGGATAATATATTTAGAATAAAGAAAAAGTCACCATATAAATTTTTTTGATTTCAAAAATTATTGAGAATTAATAAGTTTTTCTCTCAACTTTATTAATATGAATAGATGCTAGAGTTTAGATTTTTCTTTTTTTATCTTCTTATATTAGATTGTTTAGAATTTAAATTATGAGTTTTTTTTTTAATTTTCCTTTTAAAGAATATAACAAGAAAAATTTATTTTCTTCTTGCTACTTTTAAGGAAAAAAAGAGGAGATAACAAAAACAAAATCCTTTTTACCTTTTTAAAAAATAAAAAGAATAATTTAAGAGTTTTTTTTTTCTTTTAAGAAAACAAAGAAAGAAAAAAAAAGGATATAAATTATGAATTTTTGACCTTTCTTTTTCATTAAGAAAATAAAATCAAAATTTGAAATTAATTTTTTTGAAAGAAATTTAGAGTTTTTTTTCCTTTTTAAGAAAATAAAAAAGAAAAAAAATGAAAGGAGATTTAAATTATGAGTAGTTTTTTCTTTGTTTTTTTTTTATAAGAAATAAAAAAAATTGAGACCAATTCTTTTTTTAAAGAAAATAAAATAGAAAATTTCAAATTATTTTTTAATTTAAAAAAAGGTAAATTTGACAAAAGTTCTTTTTCTTCCTTTTCTTCTTTTTAAGAAAATGAAAAGATGAATTTAAGAGTAATTTTTTTTACTCTTATTTTCTCATTTTATTTCTCTTAATTAAAGAAAAGTCATTACATAAGAAAAGGTAATGATATGGATAAAAGAAAATAAGTTATATTTTCTCTCAAATTTGTCCATATATATATTTGTTGAAATTCTTATGTGATGATAATATTTTATTATCAAGTTTTAGAAAAAATTTTGACCCTTAATTTATCAATTCTTAAGAATATATTTATTAGTTCTAAAACTATAACTTTAACATATAAAATTTATTACAAAATTTATCCTCAATACTTAAATCAAATATTTTGAGAAAAACTCTAAAAGAATAACTTTTATTAATAAGAATTAATTTTGATAAATGTTATTAAATTGGTCATAAGTTATTCTTCTAGAAAAATCGACTTTACAAAATATTCAACTATTCAAACAAGTTATTCTCGGTACAAATTATTCAAGATGATAAAGGTAATACCAAAGTAATATTTCTAAATTAAAAAGTTTTACAAGTGATATTTTTCAAGATTTAAGTCATTTTTTTTAAAAGTAGATTTTAATAAAAATACTCCTCATTTTTACTATGAAACAATGAATATTGTTGAAGAAAAATCTAATAAAAATAAGTCACCTTCATTGCATATAATGAAATACAATTTTTTAGTTAGTTAAATATGATCATATGTGATAGTTTGTTCAAAATAAAAAATTATTAGAAAAATAATTTTATTCAAAAGAAAAAAAGAAAATAAAAGAAATTGAATTTTTACTAATTACTCAAAAGAGAAAAGAATAATAATTTTAGAAAAATATTATGAAAATCTTCATAAGATTAGAATATATATATATTTTTTTTTTGAATGGTTTGTGATATATAATTATAAAATTGATGACAATATTAGTATAATTAAATTTCAAAAACAAAATTAGAACACTTTTAAAAATGTTGTACATCCATTTATGAAAGAATATAAATGTATACATGTTAAAAAAATTGTAAGTGTTTTTCTTTTTAAAAAATCAAAAATAGATCAAAATTCAACTATTATTAGACAAAACAATATTATACAAATAAAATGTTACATATAATAGCACAACAAATTCAAACAATAAAAAATTATTTTTTACAAAAGTAAGAGAAAAAATAAATAGTTATTTCTAAACCCTTATTTACCTCATTAGAAATATTTATAAAAAATAGAATAAAGATAGGGACAAAATACAATCTTATAAAACAAATGACTAAAACAATAGAATCATTAAAATCAAGACTAAAAATAAAGAGTTACATGTATTAACAAAGGGAGAAGATTCAAAACATAATATAGCAAATTTGCAACAATAATTCCAAAAATATTTAACGTTGAATAAGATTTATATAATAATAATAATAATAAATACAATAAACTAAAAATAAGACATTTTTATAATAAATTGGCAAGTTATTTTGTGACTTTATTATTCTAGGCCAAAGCTGGAGCACATTCAAATTCAAGTCCAAAAAAATGTGAAAACAATTATGTCTGAGCAATCACACATGCCTTTCTCTGGCTTAGGTGAGCATGCAAGAACGAAGTCTGATCGTTGCATGACCAAACCACCATTTATTGGTTCTTGCAGCTTGTTAAAGTAAAACATGTAATTCATATTCTGGATTTCAGTTAACAATTGAAACTTTTAAGTAAGGTAGCTTCTTGTTTTTATGACCAAGTGATTATAAATTTGAATTAGGCTGCCCTCATGGGAGACATGGGGTCCTCACATTCAGGGGAACAGGCTTTCCTTTCTTCTTTTTACGTAGTTGTTTGTCTTGCAATATCAATTTCAACACTACTTGTGTATGTGTGGGTTTCTTAAATGGTTTTATGATGTCAATTTTTGTTTCAAAGAATTAGTAATAATCACTTGATCTTTTCTCCAAAATTTACACTAAAATGCCCTTTTATCAGTAATAAGCTCCAGTCTTTGTAGGGAAAACGATCCTTAATGTATAATGCATGAGTTGAGACGCGCCATTGATCAGTTTCAACGTGTAGTAGTCAAGGCTTTTTTGTTTTTTTGTTCGAGCCCTGATAAATGAATTGATCTTTAATGTTACTATTATTTTCCAACAATATTCCTTCATGACCTCCCTGTTCTATAATACATTGGTGACGGGTGATTACAGCTCTTAGCATTAGAAGAATTGATCGTTAAAAATCACCGTCTTACCACAGTACGAACCGTTAAGTTCATAACGTAGTAGTTCTCTTACTCATTACATGGGGTTGGTGGGAGGTGGTGGTGGAGGGGAAAAGAGAGAAAGAGGAGAGCATATGGTCCTGCAAGAACATAACGTTATAGAATCCATTTCCTAGAGGGGAAAAGCAGCAAACGTTATAGAATCCATTTCCTAGTTAGTGCTCAAAGACGTCCTCAATTGTCGAAACTGATGTCAAGGTGCTCAATGCTAAAGAATGAACAGTAACGTTTAATGTTACCAAGATGATTCAATTGCACAAGAAAATGACGTCCCTAACTGCAGAAGCACAAAATCAGCAAATAGTTATATAATTCATTTAATCATCAGTCCTAAGAAATTTCCTTGATTATTCATAAACAATCTCAATGTTTTCATTGATACAAAAGTACGCAACACTGAGGTTACAAAGATGATCCAATTGCACAATAAATGAAGCCCCTAACCTAATATACTAACAAGAGCTACAAGAATGTTGCCTCGAGGAAAATCTCCCCTTGTCAAACTCAGCTCATTCTCTAAATGTGTCACTGTTGTGCGACACATCTGCCAGAGTTATAACATGGCTAAATGTAATTACAAGACAACTAAAGGGCATCCTAGTATACTAGACTTCCACATTGTGCAGTCTCGGAAAGGCTAAAATGGACTCTTTTGTGCAATTCCAATATTTGACCCTTAAGCCACAGTGGAGTGATCTTAGCATCACACCAGAGCTCACCCTTCTTGATTACAAGATAATTATATGCCTTTATCAGCAACTCTCTTCCAGAGTGAAAAATTTAAAGTCATAATTGATTATGGACTGGTTAGAAAGCAATGGAGAGAAATTGCAGAGGTCAAAGCAGCATCTTCCATTCATTTACCTAAGGAGATAACAACAAAAACATCTTCAATAGACCATTTTCTTAATTCTGATTTATCTGGAGGATTAATTGTTGCACCATCAGCGCTTGCTAGGCGATAGCCAATCACAATTTCACGTCTTTGCCGGCCCCTGATCATTATATCATAAAAGCAAAGTTCTTCCTGGTCAAATAGGTAAAACTCTGCAGGTTTGATACACATCTCGTTCCCCTACAAAGAGAAACAAATCATATAGATGTAGAACTTAAAATATTTTCTATCCTTGAGCAGTAAAAACAAACAATCTCTTATTCTACACGGCAAGGTTCTGAATTGTAATCTACCAAACCTAGGTGACAAGCTGCGCTATGTCAAAACTACCTCACTTGTAAAAATTAAATTCAATGCTAGTACCTTATCAAATTGGCTAACTTCAAGACTCTGATTCCTTTTTAGAATTAAGGAGAAATCTCAATGAATTCCCTTTCTTTTCCAATTATCTCAATGTTATATAGGTAAACAATCAATTTTTCAAAAAAACCTATATGTATCCTTCATTAGAAATCCTATACATGGATTGCCATATTTATGAAGTTCACATATATAAGTGCTCATGAAAAAAGCAGAAATTAGGCTAAACAATTGATAATGATGTAAATGCTTGGTTAAGACATGGAAGATACCTCCTCTGCAAATAGTTCCTCGAGAACACGATTTATTTGTTTGTCTTCAGCCACCATTGCCAGTGCCATGCTGACCAACTCATTTGACAACACATAATCACTAATTCTGGAAACAGAGACCAAATTTCTAGTCCTAGAATCCAGGATTTCACTTATAATTATAGATTTGTCAGAAGCTTGCTGCATTTCACGGATCCAAGAGCTATGAGAGAACCCAGCAAGACGTAAAGTTGTTGACTTTGTGTCTTTGTGAGGGAGACGCTTTGACTGCAGTCCACGAGGCCAGAAAGACACAACTTCCATTAGTTAACAGTTCCTCACATAAGCAAAGTGAGACTGATTTAGAAGTGAATAATTAAGTGGCATGGAATATCAAGCAGTAATCATCATCAATGTAAAAATTGTTTAAACACCCTAAAACCACTTAATTTTGCAAAAAGAGCAGCTGATCATCTATATGATGCTTCATTGTCTTTACTCATACATCTGTCTAGACAATGCTGTGGATAGAACAATGCAAATAAGTTAGAAAAATAAATAAACTTGCAGCTTTAGAAATCTGTCCATGTGACATTCTAGAGAAATTCGTGTGGATAGCGGTAAGATATCATGTTATTGCAGTTGCACACTCCTATTTCAATAAGTACTCTTAATCTACACGTCAATACGCACTATTATTATTAAGTGCTGCTAAGAATCAAATTAACATTATTTTGAATCAGATGGAATAATTCAAAAAAAGTTTATATAAGAAATCCATGTCCTGGATTTTCTTAGTAACTTTCAAAGGGTTCTTATATAACAAGCACGTTAAAAAATGGGAAATTGGTCAATCACAGTCTGCAATTTTGTATGCATCTGTTATAACACAAGACAAACAATTCAAGCAACTGAAATTATATATAAAACCCTATCTGCAGGCCAACAACTAAGTTTCAATACCCAACAGAAAAATGTTCTGCTCAACCACCTGAAAAGCAATCAAATGTTCTACAATACTAAAGTAAAAGAAGAATCCACATTTTTAACATTTTGTAGGTCCTAATTTCAAAGAACTGGTACATGCTAAAACAAAATCATCCATAGGGAAATTTTGTGTCAGCTGCAAAATTAACTTCAAAAGGAGGAAGAAGAATGTTATGTTGGTTTCCAATCATTGATTAGTAGTGAAAGTCACAACCACAACTACAATGAAGAACATTTCATGTTCTTTACATGTCCCACGTCCCCACATCCCTTGATAATTTGAACTAATTGTCATTCAGGTAAAATAAAAGAAAAGAATAAAAATTTGTCTCAGCTGCAAACTTAACTTAAAATAGAGGAAGAAGAATGTAAAAGAATAAAAATTTGTCTCAGCTGCAAACTTAACTTAAAATAGAGGAAGAAGAATGTAATGTCAGTTTCCAATCGTTCATTAGTAGCAAAAGTCACAACCACAATTACAATGAGGAACATTTCATGTTACTTACATGTCTCACATCCCTTGATAATTTGAACTAATTGTCATTCAGATAATATAAAAGAAAAGAATGAAAAAGGGAAAAAAGATTTCAAGAATTTCTTGAGCTGGTAGAAGAGATAGCAAGAAAGAAAAGGAAAACAGAATACGGTAGCTTCTACTTCTCTGAAACATATCTTATTCAACAAAAGAAGTTGTTACAACAGATCACCATTACAAGAACAGTAGTGAGAAAATGAATCCCAGTGGAGTCATAGTATCAACATAGTGATGACACGACCACAAAAATTTCCATCTGCTCTTCCAAAATCACCAGAGTCAAATAAAAGCCTATGTTACCTTTTACCGCACAAGAAACATGATACATCATAGGAAGACCAATGAAATGTCCTCCAAATATAAGGGAAAAGAAAGATGCAAATCCATCCATTGTGATGGTTTGTCAGATCTTGAAGCAAGGAAGCAGCATCAGTAGTTACCTGTATATCTCGAATTAGGAGAAGGGTAGCAAGAGATCGCGAGTCAGAATGCACAACTGAGTCTTCCAATGACTCATCTGCAAGAATTAATATCTGTTGTTTTAGAGTTAGTATCAGCCAAGGATAGGTCATTAGATTGACATGCCTTTTAATTAAATAAGACAACATTAAGTTTAAGTCTGGGTACTTGAAGGGTAGGTTGCTAAAATGGTTCTCCACTATTCCCACAAGGCATTATTAGTAAAGTGCAAGGTGCAAGGTGCAAGGATGTTCAATTGGACAATTAAAGTAGTTGGAGTTAGAATCTGCAAGAATTAATCTGTTGTTTTAGAGTTAGTATCAGCCCAATGATAGGTCATTAGATTGACATGCCTCTTAATTAAATAAGACAACATTAAGTTTAAGTCTGTGTACTTGAAGGGTAGGTTGCTTAAAATGGTTCTCCACTATTCCTACAAGGTATTGTTGGTAAAGTGCAAGGTGCAAGGATGTTCAATTGGACAATTAAAGTATTTGGACTGAAATCTCTAATGTGGTACTAAAATCTAACTGATACCATGGTGTAATTTGTTGCTAGTGTTCTTTCCCTAGGTTCATTGATCACCATTGTAGTTCTCATTTTCAGGTATCCTGTGCTTAATTGATTCTGTTAAACTTACATGAGAGGTGTTGAATAACAATACATTGGTCAAATATAGGTCTAAGGTCTGTACAAACTTGTATATTGAAAAATAGATCACTCTTAACCGTTGGTTTGCCACTTCCAACATCCATTGGGGTCTTTCCCGTTTTGCTTTATTAGTTTATTTTTCCCCTCATTCTAGGCGTTTCTTATGCGCTGATTTTATAATTGGAAACCTCTTTCAAGTTCTGCAGGGGGTAAAAATGATGTCTTAAATAGCAGTATCAAGCTGCCTCTAAACTCTTCTTTGGTCCCAAACCAACATCATTGGAAGGCTCAAATGTTAATTCTAAGGCATACGCTTCTACTGTAAAAATTTTCCATACTTTTATGTAACATCATTTCATAGTCTTTATTGTGATTAGTGCTACCAATTAACCTCATACTACCATGGTATATCAGGATTGACTATCAATTCGTTGAGTCTTTGGTGATTATATCACAAGTCCTGACAAAATGTGTAGGCCTTCATTTGAGATCAAAAGTTGATTATCTCCAATTTTGTGCTCAGACATGGGGAAAGTGTAAAATGTCACACAACTTACAGAATCAAAAGTCTCCAGAGGAAGATTCTCCAAGTGCCGTTTGACGACAGCGTTTCCTTCCCGATGAACAAGTTTTATGTTCTCTAGTCTGGAAATATCAAGCCCGCCATCAGTAAGCTTATTTTCTCTTTCTTTTTCTGGGACCTCATTGAACATCCAGAGTTCTGAACCAGGAGCCAGAAATGCCTCTAGAACCTAAGCACCACAATACGAATGTTTACGGGTCTCACTTCCTTCTGCCAGTTATGTAGACCAGATATACAAACCATATTTTGACAGATAAAAGGAAAAAGGTAATTTCAAAGAATGCCAATGACAGTCGATTGAATGAACAACTTGCCATTATCATGTCATCAATGTCACGGCGCCAGCCACAGAACAGTATCTTCTCTGGATATTTTGGAGGATCAGGTATTTTTGGATAAAATCCCCTACGTACCTGAAGAACAAATGCAGCATACATGAGATAAGAAATAAGGCTGAAATAAAACTACCTCGAAGATACAGCAACGAAGAGGTGATAATTAAAGTACACAAAAGCTGGTTGTGCATTCAATCTTGCACACTCTCTATCTTGGAGTGGAAGCATAATTAAAGCATGAATCAAAAAATAAAAGGAAGAAAAAAGAGATTCTTAATGAAAGCATAAGAAGACTCTCATGATATATTTTCTTTTCCATTTTTTTAAATAAAACCACATAATTTCATTAAAAAAAAAAAAAGAAAATTTGGACAATATGGTGAGAAAGATGAAAGTAACACTAACTTTATGTGATGGCAAAAGAAACAAGTAGGTATGTATTTTATGTACAATTCTTGTGACATATGTTCTTTGCATTTTGAATGAAATCAACTCATAGGCGGGGTTATCAGAACAGAGGTTATTTTGTAGCTTCCAGAGCCAAAATTCTTGAACTAAAACAAGCCCTCACTCCTAACAGATGAATCACTAGAACAGTTTCCAAAATGTTGGTTCATTCTTTTGCCCTAGCAAGTGTGCCAAGAAAGATAACCTCTGGAAGAGGACCTGGAGCATAAGTGTCATCATCCTCAGCTATCACAAGAACTTCATCTCCTTCTTGAAGTACATAGTTATCATCTGGATTTAAGTTTATCTTCCCACCTTCTGCAGCAACCTTAACTCCACAGGGAATGGCATCAGGAAATGAGACAAGCACATCTTCAAAGCAAAGACCATCCAGCTGGGGCCATCTTTTGATGTAGAATTCAGCATTCTCAAACCCCAATATGTCTTCCCAAATCTGTTGAAAAGGAGGGAAAAAGAAACTATTCTATATCTGCTGGAACTGAGACAAGTGCAACCTGGAAACTAGAGCAGCTGAGATGCAAATGAACACGAAGGTTTCTACCTTTTTGAACAGAGAACTTAATGGGTGCAGACATAATATAAGATTTACAGTTGAGGAATTTCACACATGCAAATAAAAAGAAAAAACTATCCAGGTATAGTCAATAAAAAGGGGAGATTGCACACAGAACTAGAGCAGGGTGAATTAGTTTAGTGTTCAAAATTGAAAAGTGGCTTAAAACAACCAGGGTAAAATGTATCACTCCAATAACCGAAGAGAACTTGATCACTGGAAAAATGACAATTGGCATATTTGGACCACAGATGCTGCTGGGATAAGGAAAGGGAAGAAGCATCACAAAAAGGCATTTTGTAACAGAAAAATGATAAAACTCCAGATCCTATAAAATTCAAACACCAACACCAGCACATTTTCAGAATTGTAACCCAAACTCACGCAAGTAACCTGTGCAAGGCCAGGTTGCAACGCACATTGTATCATCAAACGCCCAATCACATCATGTGCAACAACAGTTTCAATCAGTTCACCTCCAACAAGCTTTACTAGAGGTTCATTATCGAGATCACTCATCTCCACAACAACATGACCTCTCAAACCCTCTTTAACTCCCGTCAGGCTGAGAACAACTCTCAAAGCACGTGCATCACTCTGGTAACAAAAACTATAAATGTTTCAGTGCCAATTAAGATCAAAATATTCAAGTTGTGAAGTTGCAGATGAGATTGAGAAAGAACCTGATCTGCATTCTCATCAGATGCTAGTACAATGACAGCACGCGCTTTTGAGACTGAAACCTGTGAATAGTGGATAAGAGAATCAAACCAAAGCATGAGCTAAAAGGAAATTTAGATAAAAGGAAAAAATGGCATACCTTTTTTAAGTCAGCAAGAATAAGAGGACTGCCACTTCTACATATAACAGAAGTACCCATAAAGTCAAATTCTAGCTTCGCTATATCCAACTCCATTTCTTCCTTGTCCCTTTCTGCCAGCACAACAACCACCCCACCACCAACACTCTTGTTTGCTATCGCTAACTGCTTCAAAAGTGAACCCTACAATTGAAACATCATTTCTTTTAAAATTTCTTAATATGATTGGATGTGAGAAGCCAAATAATATTTGATCTACAACATGTCCTTCATGAATAAAATGTAGAAACAAACAAGGAGGCCAATTTCATAGAAACCATGAGATTTGCATATTTTGTAGGAACTCATGTAATTACCAATTTGTCACTCCATCCAAGAATCAGGACATGGTTCTTCTCAATGACTTCACTCTTCCCTTTTCTCAGTGAATCTACCTTTTCTGATATGGCATCTGAGACAAGTCCAAGCATCATAGCAAATATCAACATGCCTCCTGAACTTATAGAAACAGAAACAATCCTTGGACAAGTGCCAACTCTATCTGCATGATTTCCTGAATCAGCTACAAATGTCCAGGAAAGCCAAAGAGCTTCAGCCAAACTGCTATCACTGACTGCATATAATGCCAACCCCCCAAGTCCTATCAGCAATACGGTAGCAAAGAGGAGTGCAAGTAACTTTGCATATGGATAAACTGAGAAACACACATCCACCATATATGCAATTCTCTTCTTCAGCGGAACCTCCTCCTTGTTTTGCTTCATTCCTTTTTTGAGAGTCTTAATTTGGGGAAGATAATCAAGAAATTTGTAGAATATAAATGGCATACCAAGAGCAAATATTACAGTGCACAGAGCAACAGTTCTACCGTCAGCATTTCCAAAATGGACTGAACTATCTTCAAATGGCATAACTTCAATACTGCCATCGCCTACAACGTTTTCGTGACTACTCACTGTACGAAGGTTAATATTTTCTTCCTGCAGGAAGAGGAGCCAGACACAAAAAGATTGGTTCAACCACAAAACAACAGAATTCAACAAAAGAAAAATGCAATCTCAAAATCTTCCAATAGAGTTACCTCTAATTTCCTGACTTTATTCTGCAGATAGACTGAATAACATACGGATAATGTACAGGTGGAAATGATCTGCAGGAGAAGATTAGAAAGAAAATCAGGACTAGCGCAATGTCGAAACACCTTGCAGCCACTGAATCAAAAATACAAGTAAAAGGAACGAAAGTAAACATTATCCCTTATAATGTGTTTTTACCCTACACTCAGCCACCTAGCCATTGTCAATCTCAACTCATCTTTTCTCTTACAGTTCTTGCGTACCCTTTAAACTTACATTTCTCACCAAATATTATGAATCAACACCACAAAATGGGAGAGCCCTTTACGTGTTCCGTGTTAGGGGAGGGGGTAAAACAATATAAAGTGAAGATGCAATGCTGAGTCCCGTGTTTCCGGCACAACTGACTGGGATACCCTTGTTGAAATTTATTGGTTTTGTGTTCGAGCCCTAGTGATTTTGTTCTCTTTTACCGGCCTTTCAACCGCCCTTGTAACCTAACAAGAAGTAAACTAACATAAAATGTAATGCTGAAGAAAACTGAAAACAAATTAAATATCTAATTTCCCTCCACTTTCTCAGAAAACGACCAGAGACGAAAGAGAACAGAACGTTATAGAAAAAAAAAAAAACGGAAAGTACCAGATATGACATGAAGCAAGATTTCAAACCCTGAATTCTCCTTGCAGTAGACTGAGTCGCAAACCTCGACTGAGTCACCAAAACTTGACTCGCCGATGCTTTGACTTCCTTCTCTGCACCCAATTTCCTGTCCTTGTGCATTTCTGGTTCTGGAGAATTATTACTGTAGAGGGACCCAATCCTCTGCTTTCCCTCCACAGCTTTACTACCCTGCATCCCACCACCAGCACCAGCACCACCACGGCGACCTATCACCGTAACCCGATTTCTAGTCACGTGGGGCCCAAGAAACGAGGGGTACATCCAGTCCCGATGCGAGAAGCTATTATCAGCGTAAAAGCCAGAGGCACTGCCACTGCTGCAGCTGCTACTGCTCCTAGTGTAATTAATATTATCGTGGTTGTAGGAGGCATCGGCTCCGCCGCCTGAGAGGCAGAGATCGGACGGCGGGGAGGTGAGGTGATGAGGAGCGGGAGGACGGCGGACGGCGGGGAAGAGCGGGCCGGGGAAGTGGGTGTCATCCGAGATGGAAGAGGCGGTCTTTGTTTTCTTGGCAGCTTGCGGCCTCTCCGCTTTCTGATTGGAGGGTGGCGGTGGTGATGCTGACTCGTCGCCGCTGCTCTGTGCCATTCTTTCTTTTCTCAACTCCTCCTTCTTCGTCTTCTACAAGTCATGGGCAAGGCTTTATGCAGATTTAGCGACAGGGAGGGATCCGACAACCCGTTGAGTTTGAGTGCTTTGAATAAACTATAAGTACGTATGCGCCCATCTTCTAGAAGTCCAACCAAAGTTAGGACTTGAATGCTTCAGAAAAGGTTTAAGTCCTTTTGTAATTGTCTGATTGGATTGAGTTCGAAACAGTTTGATGTAATTTGGTCTTTTTTTCTTTTTTTTTAATCTTTCTAAAATTCTGAAATCTCTTAATTTTTTAATAGATAAAATTCGTATGACCGGTTATATCAAAAATAATATTTATTTTATTTTTATAAAAAAAATTACATATTTAATTGACAATTTTAATTTTAGTTTAAAGTCGCTAGTTAAACTAGCAGTCAGTGGTTTTTTTAGAGAAACAGTAATCATGTCTACTGTGTAATGATTAATTTTGCTTCTTCTTTTTTTCTTTTTCAGATAATTATTTGTATGTACAATAATGAGCAACAATTATTGCAATTACAATGAAATACAAATACAATAAAAATTCATTAATTTTATAAAAAAAAATAAAAATCTGGCATTACAAGAAATTAAGTGAAATAGAATTGGTTTTTCTGTTAAAGGTGGGCTTGTAAGGTTAAAATCTTAGGTTTATATTATATCTCAAGAATATTTATTTTTTGTACAATAAAATTAAAGCTTGGGTGTGGTTAAAAAAATTAAGAGTTAAATTCATGACCAATAATTTTTCTTATTAAAAAACTTATTCAATCGTAAGATATGCAATAAAGTAATTTTTTTATTTTTATAAATTTTCAATTTACATTCTTGATATTAAAATTTAAAATATTAAATATAGAAATCTAAATTATTAAAGCCCCGAATTTCCGCTGAGAGCCCCTGGGACTATTGAACGTAAATATGTGCACTTGAAATGTTATAAATGGAATTTCATAAACAAATTGAAATTCTGGCTTTTTTTTTTGGTGCAAAATATGTAATTTTGGGAAGTATCTATTATGTGGGTTGGCACACTTTCAAATAATATTAGTAATATGAAAAACTTAATGATTTGTAAATACATCACATTTTATGACAATAACAAAAATACTATAATATTTATTTAATAAATATTTAAAATATTTGTGAGCTTAGTTAATTACCTTATGTCAACTGTTTATTAAAATATTTGTTCTCATCTCTTTTTTTATTCCTTTTAATTTCTCTGCCCCTTTTTTCTTTTCTCTCTCTTTTATTTTTACATCTCTGTCCCTCTCTCACACACTCTCTCTCTCTCTCTCTCTCTCTCTCTCATATTTTTATATTTTAATTCCTTCTTTCCTTTTTTTCCCTCCTTCTTTTAATATTTATCTCTTTTCTTTTTTCTTTTTAATATATATATATATATATATTTTTTTTAATCTCTCTCTCTTTCTCTTGTTTTTATCTCTCTTTATCAAAGGAAATACATTTTTATCTACCAATTATTGACTTTGTGAAGTGTTAAAATTAAAGAAAGGAAAAAATAGAGAGAGAGAGAGAGAGAGAGAGAGAGAGAGAGAGAGAGAGAGAGAGCAAGATAATCAAAGAGATAAAGAGAGAGGGGAAGAAGAGATGAAAGAAAGAGATAATAAAGATGAAAAAGAGATAGGGAGAGAGATGACAGAAAAAGAGAGGATGGTGGTTAAAACAGTGGCAATATCTACTTCTGATGTTGTGTTCAGTGAGAGTTTGTCTATCTGTTCTTTGTTTTTCATTGCACTTTAACTTGCAGAAGAAGACTTTTTTTTTTTTTTGTAAGTGGAAGTCATTTTTTGTAGAAAATGTCTCTTTTTTTTTTTTTTTTTACCTTTTTATCAAAATTTGTTTTCTCTTAACTACAATTTTTCAACATCCTAAACATTGAAAATTGTGAAAAATATTTTTCATAATACCATTTTCTATGAAATGAAATGAACCTTAAATTCTTAACAAAATTTATAGTTCTCTGTTTCCTTTTTCTATAATCTCAAAACCTTCTTTTTAACTTTCATCTTCTCGTAATATTCCTTAAAAGTCAAGCTCTTTAGATTAGGATTTTTTAAGGTTTTCAAATTTCCTTTTGTAATTTTCTTCTAATATTTTAATATTTCAGTTATTATCCTACTCATGTGCATCATCAATCCTTTTTGCCTTTTGAATAACAAATTTTGTTCATAAAACCTCATTAAAAAGGAATAAGGAGCTTTGCTGTCATCATCTGGAATCCTTCACCACTGGTTCTTCTCCTCTCTTCATGGTCAATTTCAAGGTTTTAAGGAAGTTAGGGTTCTTCATTCAGTTTTGGACATTTGAGCATAGGAATGAGGAGGGCTGGTGTTACACAGATAATAGAATACTGAAAGGTCAACACTTAATTGACCCTTCAAAAGGTTTTTCAAATACATAAAAAATAAGACAAATAATTTTCTAACTCTTGAAAATATTAATTGATAAGAAAAAAAAAACATTAATATCAAAACTTAAGCCTAAAGGCACTATTAATAATATTAATCAAAACTCCTAATTAAGTTAAAATATTTAAAAATGAATAAATAAATTCTAAAAGAGAATAATAAAAATTTACAAAAAAATAAATATTAAAAGATAAAGAATAATCTACACGATGCATTCAATTGATAGTAATAGTAAATCATGATATTTATTGAAACAATTTTCAAGATAGTGATTTAATTTTTAATTTGCTTTATACAAAATGTTATCATAGTATTTAGGATAAAAGTCCAAAATGATCAATTTATGCATATTTTACCATGATTAAATTTTAGATTTATCTTATTGAATTCAATATCGTTGAATTTCAATTTACCAATTACTTATACCATAGTTAATTTTGCTCCCACAAAACATACATTTTTTCTTCATTAGTATTAAGGAATTCAAAATGAATTTCAATTTTCACCAACCATCATATAAAATGTTATATTCATAATCCCAAGAAATTACTTTGATAGAATATTTTCTTACAATTAACACTGTTAAATAGATTGCTTTGGACTTTATAAGACAATATCAAACTAGCTAAAACATATTTTGATACCACAAAATATAGAACATAAGTATAAAAAATAGGATATTAAAAAAATCAACACTCTCAATTAAATCTTAAAGAGTTTCTCAAATCCAATAAAGAAGAAAAAAAAAATAATTCTCAAAAGTGATAGTTAAAAATTAAGTTGAAAAATTATGGCTTGATTGAATATTTGAGAAAATCTAAATTCCTAATTACATTATTTTTTTTAACTTTAGAACATATTAATTGATAAGAAGAAATAAAAATTAATATTAAAATCCCCCAAAAAAATTTAATTTGGCTAAAATATCTAAAACATAAGTTTTTTTTTTCTTTTTTAAGTCATAAAAGGATACATAAACACATATAATTTGATTGAATAAGAATTAATTCATCTTTATTTATTTAAATTCTTTTACATTAATATCTCTTCTTGTAATTTTTTTTATAATCTTGAATGTTTAGATTAATTTTTTTAATGAAAATGTTAAATGTTTAATCAATAGTTTTTTTTATTAAAAAATAGATCAAAACTATTATTGGATCAAAATGTAATAGGTCGAGAATTGAAATTTAAGTAAACAAAAGTGCAATAATGGTACAATTTATTATTATTATTATTAATTAATTAATTAATTCTAACTACAACTTAAATTTAAAATTTTTAATACTAAAAAACGGCTCCGCCGCCGGTGGATTAAAGTTTATTGATTGGAACGATTTTCGCACGAGAGAATAACTAACAGTTGCGAATTGGAGCCGGATTTGGAGCGGACCAGGTCAAGTCTAGAGGAGCCCCGAGCCCAGAAGTCCACAGCAACTGCGGCGGTTGGATCCTCGCCGTCGCTCCCGGACGTCGAAAGTCAGGGGGGCCAGAAACTCAGAATCCCATTTTTGGAAGAGGAATTCGGTTTCTAAGAGATGGGTGTGATAGCAGCAATAGGAGTGGTATTGCCATTCCCATTCTACTACTGGCTGTGGACATGGCCGCAGACATGGGTGGACCTATGTGGCAGAGGGAGGGACCCTTGTACGGTGATGGCCCGCGTCTCCCTTTTCCTGAAGCTGCTTCAGTTCGTTTCTCTCTACTCTGTCTCCTCTCTCTCGTGGCCTCCCCGTCTCTACTTCTGGCCTCTCTTGGCCTTTGGCCAGTTCCTCAATATCAGGTCAGTCACTCACCCCTGTCCACCCTCAACTTACAAATATATATATATATATGGCATGCATTGCATGCATGCACAATTGAGGTGGCGTTCATGGGCAGTGTGTAGTTTTAGGGGGTCTTTTTTGGCTAGTATTGTGTTTGTGATCACTTAGGAACGGGACTAAGGCTGCCTAAATCGTACCCTTTTCCGAATGTGTGGGAGTTCTGGTGCAATGGGAAAGTTTTTTTTATTTTTTCATTTTTTATTTTTCAGGAGGGTCTATCTTTGTTGGGATACCTAACCAAGGAAAAATAATCAGTAATTGTGTTAATCATAATTTATGCTACTGCCTTTCACCATTGATCACAATTCTCAAATATATCAAATAGCCCAAATTATTCCAAGAGTGTGAAATTTCAGTTTGCAATGTCTAGCTTTAAATTGGTCTAATTGCATTTCTTAACAATATTACATTTTGATGCATATTGCAGAATCTCTTGACTTCCTGAAAATAATGCATTGTGAGTTTGACGAGCTGAATTTTATTTTGACAAAAGCTGTTTTTGTTTGAAACCCTTTTGCCCAAATTCTGGGGATCCTTAGTGGAATTAGCTCTCTACTGAGCAACAGACTTTTTATACACTATCCACTGACTGACTGCTTGGAAGATTTCATATTCGGTTATGTGCTATGTTGCCTGCCATAATCCGGTCAATGGGAAATTGTTTTTCTACAGGTTTTTGTTTTGTTGGCTGCTCTGATAGTTGGAATGAACTATCTGTGCATTTGATGTTAGCTTGCTTGTTGAACTCTCAGCACTTCAGCCACATTTATATTCTCATCTTTTATCCTTCCAAAATATGTATGAAACAAGTCAAGCAAACAATGAATATGTTCTTGAAAGTGTTGGATTCATTAAAATTCTCCTTCATGCTTACTCTATTAGCCTATTTTAACATTTGGCCAGTCTAAATGCCTAGATTCTGTGAGAACTCTGAGCTTAGTTTTCTAATCCAAATGAACACCAGCTAAAAGCATCAGTGTTGGACCAGTTGGTGCAAAAACTGAGATATGCTGCCTTAGATCAGGTATTTGTATGATGTAGATTCTGCCTCAGCTTTTGACTATCAAAAACAGCTACATATGAATTTTGGCTCAGGTTCCTCCAGAAATTTAACTGAGTTTTTTGCCAATCTGCAGTCCAGATTGGCCTGTTGCAGTACAGAAATGGCAAAGAACTTTGATCCAATAGACTATTTTAGGGTAAAATGAAGGTTCTGATTAACTTTGTAACAAGGGTGTTAGGGGTCAAATCTCTGCTCCAAAGTTTCATTTGTGTGTGAGTGCACATGCTTCAGTGTGCATCTGAGTTATGGTAGACTGAAGATGACTTTGCTATGGTTTGGTTGAATATATGGTGTGGGAGTTTCAATTTCTTATTATTGTCAATGTGAAGGCAATTAGTGGCTGCTTGGGAACTCAAGAGATGCATGAGGTTCCTACATTGTGGAGTTTGAAGAAGGGTCAAATATAGGCAATATTACTTGTGTTTTCACTAAATGATTTTTTCTGCGACTCAAACTTGTGGCCTCTAGGTCATGAAGGAGTAAACTTACTGTTACACCAAGAATTTAATGGTATTTTCCTAGTCAATATTATGGCATTTCCATGGAGTATTCATATGATTTTGGGAGTTGACTGAAGCAGAATGTACTTCATATCACTTATCTATCTACAATTAATAAGAAAACTTAACTGTTTGTGGTTCCCTGATGTCTAAAATGTTTGGTTAGTAACAAGCTCAGCTTAGGCACCTAAGTCAATGTTCTAGATAGGCAGGTTAAACTGAAAATTGAAGGGAAGACAAATTATGGAGGACTATCATGTAAGAGTGAGAAAAGAAATGGAGAGCAGCATTAGGGCTCCAATTGTTTGTTGAGAGTCATATTGTCCTCATTTTTAAGCACTTCAAAAGTTGTCCAAGATTTCCATTAATCGGCTGCCTAACTAGTAATCTCAGGGTAAGTACTTATATGTGAAGATGAAAACATTTGAAGTATTAATTTCTGAACATGAAAATGGT
Organism: Bruguiera hainesii; assembly: GCA_023213295.1. Classification (NCBI taxonomy): domain Eukaryota; kingdom Viridiplantae; phylum Streptophyta; class Magnoliopsida; order Malpighiales; family Rhizophoraceae; genus Bruguiera; species Bruguiera hainesii. The sequence continues at coordinate 6,160,485 of JAHOYR010000003.1, forward strand.
ATGGTCCTGATATGTTTCTACTATGTACAGGCCTATGGTTTTATATTCCGGGTAAAGTTTTGTTTGCTTAAAATCTTTATGGAGTCAATCACAGAATAGGGATAGTGACTATGGAGATATATTATTTGATCCGCTGTTAGACTGCTGACTTTCCTGTTTTATCCTCATTTTAAATTGAATTTCATAGACATTACTGCCCTCTAGTTTTCTTAGTTGTGCTCTTTTAATCACCAATAAGTGAATATAAATGGTCAGTGTAATAAACAGATCCCTTGATATTCTAAATAGAGAAGACCTGTTGGTGAAAATTTACAGCCGTTTCATCAAGCATGTTTGTTCTGATGGGCAACAGTATGACTTGCAAAGCGAAAACATTGTTATCATGCATTAAGGAAAATCACTATGTCTGTTTCCTTAAGTATTGTTCACTTGGTTACATTTACACTTAGGTGGAGATGCATAAATTGCTTTCAGTGTTGAAACTGACCCGAGGAATTTTTGTTTTGGCTTCATTCTGGTGCTTTTCAAAAATGCTTTCACTGCCTACCTTCTAAAAATGTTTTCCATAGCACAGAAGAAATGTGTTGCCTCCATCTATCTGCTTATGGTAGTTATGCCAAGACTTTCATGCTACAGGGTATTTCAGTTGCTTGGTGAATCAGGAACTTACTATGGTGTACGCTTTGGAAAGGATATCTCGTGGGTGACAGGTTTCCCCTTTGGAGTTATAAAAGATCCTCAATATATTGGAAGCATTATGAGTCTTCTTGCATGTCTATCATGGGTGCCCTTCCAGTACATTTTCTTGTGGTGTCTGGGCTATACTTTCATGATGCATGTTGAATCGAAGGAGGACTCATCTACTCGAGCAAAGCCAGTATTTTGATCTCAAAGTCTGCAATTCACTAACCAACGATCTCAGAGAAGCTCTTGGGCAGATAGAAGATGGTTCATTAACCTTTAGCTGTAGTTAAAGAGCATTTTAAATTTCAACCGCTTCCCCTCTACTCCAATTTTTCCCCGAAATTTGCTTGACAATTTGTGATGCAAGGACATCAACATTAACAAAATAATGGCTTGCAGTAGGTCGTTTTGGTTTTCCCATCATTTTCTTCCACCCTCATAACTGACAGAAAAGCAGCAGTGATTTGATAATAGTACATTTTCATTGATCAGTATTGCATGGCAATCAATCCGACAGATATTTTGCCTGGAGCGTTGGAGTTCATAGTTTAGCTGCCATTTACTATTGAGACTTGCAATCGCAGCAGGGTTCTGGCAATAAGGATTAGCTGTGTGCACCACCAACATGTGATCAAAATTGCATTTCTTGAACAGCTTTGATCGTCCACGGAATATGGACTGATGCCTGGAAGGATGACCATACATTCTAACCCCCGAGGTTACTTAATTGTTACAGTCCTCCTATATGGGCTATAGCTAGGGACAGCTCAAATATTTGAATGACTTGTTTTACATCTCCAATATCAAACGTCTGCTAGTTTCCATGTCTTGGAAGAGAGAATGGTGCATCTCTTCTCCTCTGCGCCAGCAATAAAAATATTACCGTTTTTCTTCAGCAATGCTGCAAAGTGGCACAACTGACTCTGATTATGGCTCTCTACGTTCCGTGCAACACTTTTAAATTTTATTTTTGCAGAATATGAACAGGACTGCTTTTTCTTTATTTATAATAGCTGCATATTCTCTTAAAATTGCTGCTATTGATGGTATAAAACCGCTGCCATGGATAACATAAAACTGCAGCTTGAAGCTTCCAAAACCACTGCGTATAATTTACCAAACCGCGACAATTGATAACATAAAACCCTCGCTTAGAGTCTCCAAAATTGTTGTGTATGGTTTACAAAACTACGGCTATTGGTAGGTAGGACCGTTGCTTAAAGCTTCCAAAACCGCTGCTTATAGTTTATAAAACTGCTGCTTAAAAGGCTTTACACAATGATCTTGTTTTTGCTACATATATCCTTAAAAACTGCTGCATAAGAGCTAATGAGCACCCCCAATATGCGGCGGCTAGAAAACTGCTGCAACAGACCATATGCAGCAGTTTTCTTTGTTTAAGCAGCAATTTTTTGGCTGCGGCCATAGACTTGAAATGGTGTGGTGGGTATTTCAGCATTTCTCTTCTACCGCCGCATCATGCCAAATATTCCTAGAGCAGACATGGCTAGCACTGATATTAAGATCTCTAAGAAGCATTAGATATTTGTTGCAGAGGATTGCTAGCAACAGTCCCTTTTACCTTCTCTTCTTGCATTGCTCCGCATGCATTCAACACGCGGCACCTTACTTGAAAAGACAAAACTTACCACCGAAGAAAGGAAGTTTCACATGGAATATTAAATGGCAAAGTTTTGATATAGTCGAACTTTAAGATCGAAGAAGTAAGTTTCAAGTAAGATTATTTATTTTATTTGATTAAATCTTTATGCTGTATGTTTTAAGGCTTGGGTGTTTCTCAAAGCATGTACACTGTCCTTTTTTTTTTTTTTTCATTGTTTCTTATGTCTGCTAAGGAGGAAGCCATTGCAGATCTTAATACTTGGCATAAGGTTCCAACTTTGAAATCCCCATCTCCATTTGAAAAACAATTGTCAGCAGTGTATATACCAATGTAATATTTCAAAAATTCCAAGTTGAAATTTCAGGAATTTCTGGATGTTACGCTAAAATGGAAAAGGAAGATGAAACGGCTGTTACATTCAAGGTAGAGGATTTTGAACGGCAAAAAGCATCCTCTGTTGTTTGAAACGGTGTAGAACAAGAAATTTGCTGCTTGTGTCACTCTTTTGGGTATAGAGTAATTCTTTGCAGACATAACTTGTCTGTGCTTCATAATTTGGGAATATTCAAGATTCTATCTCGATACATATTTAAGTAGGTGGACCAAGGGCACCAAAAGAAGAGAAAGTAATGAAAAGATGGGAAGATCATTGAGCATGTACAATACCAAGGGCCATAAGAATTTGTGCTTTTTAGCTGTGAAAATAAATGAGGTTGCATCACTTCTCAAAGAACAGTTTTGATTTTGTATATCCTGCACTTGAAGAAATTCTGAAAAAATGTACTAGCATCAATGAATTTTCCAGATAGCCAAGAAGATGCACTGCAAATGGACTTTATAAATATGATGATGGTGAGAAAAAAAAAAAAAATTGCAACAATAATATTGTGGACAATCTTATAGTACTCGATCCACCTGTTCCAAAACCGGAGGCAAAAGTGCTTCTAAGAGAATTAATAATGATATTAAAAGCAAGTCCAAATTAGAACCACAAGACAAAAGAAAAAGGTACTTTTGGAGATTTATTTTATGATTCTTTTGTCTTTGTTTTTTTAATGTTTCAATGGATTATATTGATTTAATTTCTTTATTAATTGCTTACATTTTTTTTTTTTTGGTTCTTTCCTGTATCTTAGGAAGTTGCTAATTTACTGGCCTCCAGTTTATATACTCAAAAGTTGTCGAAAATTCGCCAAATGGTATAATAGTTTTGTTTGTTATTGACTTACAAAATATGTCATATATCTTAAGTTTAATTCATGTTTTAATCATTTTAAGTGACGGGCACGATGGAAATACTATTTGATGAGAATTGGAATTTGCATTTGCACAATAATAAAGAAGAAATGAAAGATTGAAGGATGGTGCTGATGAACCCATTTCTAAGTTTATTACGTAATAACTCTTCTTTTTGTATTTATTATTATGGGCAGATTGATGTTTTAAATAGCTCAAGATCAGATGATGGAGGCCTCATTTTGGTATTTGGGTTTTGATTTAGAGTTGAATTAAGTTAAAGGAATATGAGAAAAATAGGTGGCTGACAGCCATGGAAGACAAATACTGTTCTTGCTGGCACTAATTGTACTGTCATCTTAAAATTCAAGTATACCACAACATTGCCATTCAATATTTAGTAGAAAACCTGCAATCTTCTTTGCGGAGCTCCAAATCCTTGGATTGCAATTGTGAGAAGCATGTTGATTTCTTTTTGAAAACGAAAATTTAAGGAGATATAAAAATAATAAATTTAAATGAACAGATATAATTTTTATATTATATAAAATATTTGATACGGAATGTAAAAGTTATTTATATTTATTATTGTTTATTTATTTAATCAGATTTTTTTATAAAAAATTTGGGCATCATCAATGGGAACTTCATGTCCGTTAACAGTCATTCAGGGAGACCACAGCCCACTTTTCAGGTTCTTTTCAATAAAAATGCAGTCGCATGATGTAAGGTAAAAGACCCCATTAGGCGCCAATTATCATATGAGTCTACGGCACATAGCATTGCAATGTAAATAAAGATAAACGATATTTTACTTTATAGGCTACAAATCCAATGAACCCTGAAAAAGAAAATTCTTTTGACGAGTCAAAGTAGTGGGCTACAATTGAAGGCAGACGCGATATTCCAAGTCTGTAGTCTTTTCAATCCCGGCAGTCTCCCATTACAGGAATTTGAACGGCATCTTAGTTTATTTTCCCATGAGGTTCCCAATGACTTTGGACGGTAGACTACATGGACTTAGTCAATGGTTGTCCAATCCAACACCATATATATATATATATAGACAAATATCAAGTGGTCCAACCAATGTACCCAAAAAGTCATTCTGCCAACTGCAAAAGCTTATAAAAGTCAATTTAAGGTGGCTATTTGACCAAACAATGCACCAAGATACCTGGCTAGCTCGTCTTTCTTGCATGCCATACATATTTTCTTTGTTCTTTGTTGAAAAAAGAAAATAAAAATGACGAGGGACAAAAGACTACACAACACATTTTACAGTAGTACAAAATGTATGATAGCACGAGGCCATATTAATCGTGCAAAAGCATAGCTGGAGGCAAATCTATTAAGATCAATCATGGAAAATTAATCTTAATTTCACAATGGAAAAGAGAGAGAAACAATGCTCAAGGTGCAAGAGCATGTCATAAACTTAAAACTCATCATATACTCCTAAATTGGGGACAGGTTTATCATAGTCCTGGTAAGATAATGTATCACTTGCTTTTCCCTCAACAGATCAGGTTAAGGCAACTCTCCTGATATTTTGCTTTTCCTTTCTTTGTAGATGTTGTATTTACAAGTACCTTCCGAATATCCAGAATGCTCTAATGAACCGCACAAACTAAATATATGGAAACTCAAGGATTCAATCCAGTCACCATTTTCTAGCATCATTATGGTGAAACACTTTTCCTGAGATGGCTGCCGCTAGTGCTGCCGTGAAATTGGGATCCCTTGTCAAGGAAGAAGCCATCTGCTCCACCAAGAATTGTCTAACTTCAGTCCCGTCCGTTCTTGGTAATGAGCTTCTGGCATCATTTTTAGACTTGGACATTGCCAGGTCTTCACTGATTGTTGATGCAGGGGCTGACCCAAATGTCAGACTCTGGCTTGAGCCTTTTGTTGTCTCAATTTGTGAAGGATTTGGATGGTTGTGCTCCCCTTCATAAGTTGCAACCAATACCGATTGATCTTCCGCATGTCTTTGGACCTGCATAGCAAAAATAAACGAATTGTCTTAGTCTGCAACTCACCTGACTTTTCCCACTAGAAGATGATAAGTCTGATTCAAAAGTCGGTGTTTTACAACAGGATTTTAATAAATAAGCTGTGCTTCAAAACTCCCTCGCTGGTTACGATAAAATTAGAAAAATCAAGCAGTTGACCAAGTAGACTATATTATTTATATTAAAATAATCAATTTCAAAATTTAAAATTAATGTTTATGCCTTTGTTTAAGAAATCTAACAAGATGAAATAATTTAATCTTTTGGCTCACCTTCTTTTTGACAGGGCAGCTTGGAGCAAAAGAGCACTTGAAGTAAGCTCTGGGACAAGGGTTATCTCTTGTCACCTTTTGGCCATATTTCCTCCATTGGTAGCCATCTTGTACAAGCTGCAATTTAGCATCATTATATCAGATTAAGCATTATGCAATTGCCCAGTGAAAAAAGAAATGCATCTGTCAGCACAACCCGGTAAATGACAAAAAGTCCCATAGAATTACCAGGCTTATATCAGATGCTTCAGTCCTCACATAGACTCTTGAAATCTTTTCTTTGATTATTTCTTCTCTTGTTTTCTTGCGCGATTGTAAATCGGTGGAGCTGCTTTCGGAAATCCCGTTCATCGCAACATTTTTGTTATCGTTGTTGTTGTTGCTGCAGCTCTCGGACTTCCTTTTCTTTGATTGACAAACCTCGGTTTCATTTTCATGGTTCTTGCTGGTATATTCCATCATTTGCCTTCTCAAAGCATCGCAGTTCTCACACTTGACAGTTAACATCTCTGTGAGCTTCTTGTTCTCAGCTCTCACCCGGTTCAATTCCTCCACTAAGGCACCAGTCTGATCATCAAAGCAAAGCTAATAAATTGGCTATAACCTTTAAGTTGCAAAAGAGCAGCAAAATTCATCCTTTATTAGCATATGGTCTGTCCTGAAATGAGTACTTTTGGTTCCAATTGTTTCAAGCATGGTTGAAATTTACAAGGCCAAGCAACTGCAGTCTGCCTATCTTTGGTAAACATTGGATATTGGAAGAACCCAGTTGCTGAAATTCATTTTCTGGGGTAAGACATTAAATCTATGTCTATCAACTGAATCGATCGATGGCCAGACAGAAAGCAACAGAAAATTCAAAAGAGACAAAGAAAAAGACCATCAAAATAATTTAACTGACCTCTTCTTTGACAGAAACCTTCCTCCCCATCTCCATAAAATTGATCTCCTTTTGCTCATCAATAGCAAACCTTCCAAGCAAGGGATCATCTTCTCGCACGACTCGGAAAGGCTTAGACTTTAGATCCAAAGAGGTATCTACCCACGAAGAATAATCCATTGTAGCAATAGCTGCCAAAACAATATGCTAGTCCTAACCTATTAACCCTTCAAAACTCGCTGGGAATTGACCAAGAAACCAGTTATACACACACACGCACAAACACACACACACTGATACACACTCGTTTGATGCACCTTGCAGCTATTGATGAGATACAATTGTCCTCGGCTGAAACAAGCGAATGAAGAATGCACAGATATATATATACACATATATGGATGAACAAGTCAATGCTCGACTCGTTTTGGAGAAGCGTGGTAGAAAGTGAGTAGAAAAAAAGGACATGTTATAAGATATAATTATTCTCACGTGAGTAGCTGGCTGCATGGACCCCTTGCTTGCTCGCACTCGTATAGCTCTTTTTTCTTTCTAGAAAGAAGAAGAAAAGTGGGTTTGGAAGTCTTTTGGAATCGTCAAAGTCAAGCCCACCAAAATAATAATAATAATACTAATAACAAACAAATGCGTACGCACATGTGCCTACAACAAGGTTTAGAAGCTTAATGTTGACCAAATGCGCCCTCACAGGCCGATTTTCAGGGGCTATGCTTTCTTTGAACACAGAAAAGAAGGGAAATTTTTTGTGTTTCTATCAAACACTTTGGTTCAATTCATTGTGCGCGCTGCGGATTTATGTGTACTCAAATGGAAAATGTACGTGCATTTACTAAGAACAACCAAATGTTTTTGTGACATATGACTACTCAACCCCGTATGTTGGTTCTTTCCCTGAAGAAGTTCTACGCGAACTTCTTCAACTCATCATTTAAAGTATCACGTCATAGGTTAAGATCATAAACATCATCAAGTATGATTTCATAATTGGCTTCGGATGAATTCATTTTCCCTGTGTCGAAGTAATGGTGGCAAAATTCTACCTCCTAAACGATTTTATCTCTGCGTAATTTATGTCTCAGATTCTCTTTTCTGGTTATAATAATAGTAAGGAGGCCCGACGAAAAAATAGACACTTTTCTATTAGCAAACCTCTTTTTTTTTTTTTTCAACTAATTCTCCCAATATGCAATTTTAGCCTACGTTTTGCAATTGAGAAAGTTTCAACAATTGCATAGAAAAATAAATAAATAAAGAACTTGACACACTATTTTCTTTTTATATACAGTATATAAATATATATATATATATTACTTAATTTATATAATTTTTAATTTATTATATATATTTTATTATTTTTAAGGACAAATTTTAGTATATGAAAATGTTACTGTTGTGAAAAAAAAAAAGAAGTAAAGATAAATACATCTAATAATTTCTTATATCTTATAAATATGAGAATTTCATATATTGGATATTATTTTTTTATATATATGTAATTATTTTATATTAATATTATATTATTTATTTTATACAATTATCTATTTTTATCTATTTAAATTTATAATATTTTAAAAAATTTATCTGCATATCTAAATCTACATAGAGAGCAAGACATAGGGAGAAATTAAGTGAAATTTGATTAGTTCATTATTTTTAAAATTTTATTATTTAATTGTTTTTACAAAAAATAAGAAAAAAAAGGGTTAAACAACATAATAGAATAATAAAAAGTGTATAGATTATTTAATAAATTATATATATATATTTTAATATAATAAAATTTTAACTAAAATTACATCACATCGACCCTGATTATATTACTAATTTTATTTTATTACGTTACTACTACATTTTTGGTATGAAAAAAAACAAAAAAAAACGAAACTCATGAGAAAGTCATATTACACGATGCGGCGTTGAAGTTGACTGGTCAGCTGATAAAGACAAATTAAATTACCTGCAGGGGCGGATGGGCCACCTCAACGTCGTGCCGTCCAGCGCAACTTCAGCGCCAGAACAAGCAATTTGACCTACTTACGTAACCCAGCACCTCCAACACCGTGCGCCGTCCTCTGCGACTTCATCTCCCAGTTCATGTAATTTGACTTTCTCTTGCTTTCTTTCCGTTCTTCCTTTACTTTTCTTGGTTCTGGATAAACTCATGTCGTGCAATCAGCATATACTGATTAAGGAAAACGATATTCGAAAATGTTACGGTTTTTAACATTATATATATATATATATATTTATATATATTTATTTATATATATATATATATTGAGTTATAACACTACTCGTTGATTTAAGAAGTTGATAATAATAATAATAATAATAATGATAATAATAATAATAATAATAATAATCAAACAAGAGATTACTCATATTCGATGTACCTATTAAAAGTACAATTAACACACAACGAGAGGCTGGGGGGCCAGCCTTTAATCAGATGCACCAAGGCAACCATTCGTGACATGCCCTGTTATCTTGTTGGATTTTTCGTTGTTGTTATGCAACTGTATCCTTTTTCTAATATATATATATATATATATATATATATACTTTCAATCTCCATCACACCCAAAATTTTAATTATTTGTTGAGGTGTAATTTTATTCTTTAAAATTTTTTAAAGGTCACATTTAGTATCGAAGGCCTGCATTCATTATAAACACCAACAAAAATCTAATATAATGTTATCTTGGATATTCGTATTATCAGTTTCTAGTCGCTCAACACTACAAAGTACATGGTAATGCCCCGATTTCAAATCTAGGTATATTTACAAAAAGGGGTGGTGCGTAACCACTGACAAGAGATGTTCGTTTGTCCATTAAAACTAAAAGGATGTGATCATGGCTTGCATCTAGACAATCCTAACCCCAGAAATTAAAAAGGGATTTTGAATATTTGTTAAGTTGAAAACTAAATATTCGGTCAAGCCTAATCCTGATGATGTCTACAACCATGCACCATGGCCACACCTACCACAAACAACAAGATGGTGGGTAAGCCCATGCTTTAATGCATAAACTGTCTACAATGTTCTCATTCATATATATATATATATATATTTAATGCATCCTTAAAATCATCTGGTGAGCGAATTGATCTCAGTCGACGGAAAAGTTTGGCTTGATAATACTAGAGTACTCTTATTGTAAAAACCCAAAAATTTACAATGCATTGTAATAATCAATTCTGACTTAACAGTTCTATTCATGGTCAAACAAGAGTAGCGGTCTCATACTAACTTTTCACTTGAAATGAATTGACCTCAATTAGTAATAGAATTGTCCCACGCTTAGAATAGTTGGCAATAAGATTAAAAATTTTGGAAATATTTAAATTATATCCATCTCAATTTCTCAAAAAAAAAAAAAAGTGAATTTTAACTCTTATGCACCAACGAAAAAGAAAGAAGAAATTGACCCCCACCCCCAGAAGAAAGGTGGTCATTTTTTTATGAAATAAATCTCTAAATTATTATTTCCAGCCACTAAAATGGTCATGGATACACACAGACATTATCAGTACATGTTATTATACCAATCCAAGAACTTAAAGAAAGAAGGAAAGCAAGACATCCAATTCTGTGGTCATACTTCTGGAGCGCATGCTTGGACAGGTTGCTGATAATAATTCAACAATTTCAATTCTGGCCGACGTTGATACGGAGGGAGGGGTGGACCACTTAACGCGACTAAATGGTGTACAAAAACGACAGGTAACGGCCACGAAAACCAATATGGAAATAATCTAAGTCGAAGAGTTATGGCGGCCCGATGAACATTGCCAAAAGATTAACCAGTTCCTAACTTCCTACACGTTACTTTTCTTTCACCTTTTATTTTGTCTTATAAAATATTAGAGATGCGAATGCGAACAATTTACAGATTCCATTACACTAACTAGTATATGAACTGATAATGGAAACTATCTTTTATCAATGTCAAAGTCATTCATTTAATCTTGACACTTGACATATGATATTTCAGAAACTGTTTGCGACCAAATAGAAATATAGTCTGCGAGCTACTAAGTTTAAGATTTCAAGTGATATATATAGAGTCTAAAGCTGATAGTCAAATATCTCAAAAAAAAAAAAAATTGATCGCATTAGTTGAACATGTAAATAATTGAAATTATATTGTCCTTCCCATTATTTTGGATATTCATAATTACTATATATATTTATTTGCCAATCAAATAAAGCTAAGGTTTTGTGGGTAGTGAGAGAAAATAATGCCACCTGGGGTATAGGATGTGTATGAAAAATCATGAATTTACTTACGCACAACATACGGAGACGAGGATGAGAATTATTGAAATATTAGGATAGATGTATAAAGGCATATAACTCCTAAAATGTATGTAATTAATTTTACATGTATAATATAACTATTTGATGCCACAATTAATTAGAAGAGTACATATTATTCTTTGTTTCTGCCTTCTGATATGTGTTATAAGGCATGTGTGATTGCGTTAATTTTAGAAATTTTTTCATTTTAAAACAAAAAAAAACTTTAAATGATAATTTGTTAGCAAATTTCATTAAAATGAAGTGTTGGGTATATATGTATCAATTCCAAACTGTTACATGAGGAGTAACATAGAGACTCAATTCCAAACTAACATGTTTGGGCGGCTGTTCCAAGAGGTGATTAGTGTTTTTCCTTTGGTTTTTTGCTTGTTTCTTTTACCTCATTTTCATCAAAAAAGGGGGAAAAAGAAAAGTCAAGTAAGCATAGTGTTCAAACAGAACGTGCTTGTTCTCCAGGTATTTGATGCGAATTGTTACTTACGAAAAAGCTAAAGGACAACGAAGACCCCAACAACAGGAAATAATACTTTTCCCATGAAAGTCAGCCAAATGTTGCCAAAAAGTAGGAGTCATGGCATGCAGTTTTGAAAGAAGAAAAATGGAGAAAATAAAGAATGACTTCAATTGGCCATAGTTGTCATGTACGTAACAATTCATATACAAGAAAAACGATGGTCTCGTGGTTATCAATCTTCGAAACTTTTTTCCTTCTGGGACAACAACTTGGCCCACTTCCACTAGTATTGCATGCGGTTTGAATAATTTAGAATGCGTGCGGCCTATTATGTACAAACCACAAGTTTGACACGCTCCTTTCTTACTTGGTAGATTTAGCAACAATCTAATATAATGTAATCAAAAGTATATTAATAGAATGAAGAACGCAACATACAAATCGTTTAATTCCTTTTTTTTGCAAGCTTCATAGTAAAAGTAAACTTAAGATTGTGTGAATTAAACGTATGATTTCAGTTTCAAATCTAGTACTTCATGTATTAAGTAAGAGCTATGATTAGTAGGACTTCTAGAATTTGCACGAAAATGATTCCTACTGTGTGAGTGTGTGTTTGTGTGAATTCCCGTTGGTTTTTGCAATTGGATGGAATTCATGTTCTAGTTTTACTGTTGATTGATTTTTCTCCTGTATTTGAGGGTCTCATATAAGTACATGTGATGAGAACAATAGAAATAATGAGTGGAACATTTTAATGGATGAAAAAGTTCTATTGTATATTTCAGAAGACCTAATAATACTAGTTAAAGTTTCAAGTAATGTAAGAAGTCTATTGCATATTTCAAAAAACCCAATAAGACGGGTTAGAGTCATAAAGATGAAAAAAGTACTAAATGAGCTGATTAAGAACATTCAAACCCACCAAATTTCAAATTGTGCAAATTCAAACTTGAAAAAAAGTTCAAATCTTATCAATATCATTAGAGTACTTAAAGAGTAATTTGTATCTCTTTAAGATTACTATATTAGTATATAAACAGACAACTCTTATAAGTTCTGAAAAATCAAATCAAACAATTTTGAGTGAAATAGAAAGTGAGGATTTTTTCTCCCTTAGTTCTTTTGAGATAAAAGAATTTATTAAGAGATATTTCTTCTTGTGGCGTTCAAATTGACTTATCACTCCCAATTCCTTTCCTTTCTTAAGTGTGACGTCCATATTTTTCTTAAATACCTTAGGTTCGTGTTATTTCGAATGTTAAGTTTAAAGTTTGTATTATTAAACTTTAATTTAGTTTTCTTGTTATTTTTTGATTTTTTGTGTGCGTTGGGTGTCTAAATCACATTTTTTTGGAGTTTTCCACATAAGTTAGTATCAAAACCTTGCTTTAAATTAGGTTGAATTCACTTACTCTTCAATTTTCTACCTTCTGATTTATTTATTTCTATTCAATTTGTTTATTATGTGCATTACCATTCAAATACACAAATCTGTTTGTTTGCAATCCTTCTCTCTTTACTTGTTTATTTAAGCTCATAAACGTGCTAATTTTAATTCTAATTGCTGTATCTAAGTATTTTATTATTATTTTGTGTTGAGCAAAAGAAAAGGAAAAAAAAGAAAAGAAGGATCAATGAAAAAAAAAAAAAAGAAAAGAAAAGAAAAAAAGAAAAAGAAAGAAGAACAAAAGAAAGAAAACATCGAATTATAGTTATTTATAAAGTTAATAGTTTGGTCATATTGGCCATAATAATAATAAAATTTTCTTACTCAACTCCAATTTTGCCATCTATTTTTCTATCTTATTACTCAAATTTGTCCTCTAAATTTAACTACCATATCTTGATTTTTGTGAGTTTAGTTTATTAAATTCGTTTGCTTTAATATCCTTTTTCGTTTTGTGATTCCTTATTCTCTAATTTGTTCAATTCTATGCCATTGATCTTATTTTGTTCAAAATCAATACTCTTGATTTACATTGTTTAGTTCTTTATAGAGATGAAAGGGGAAATCCGAGTGGTAAAAGGACAAAGTGAAAGTTCATATAAAGAAAAAGATATAAAAGTGTAAACACGAGGGAGTGCGACAATTTCTTTTAAGTGAAACATGTAAGAGAGTGTTCTATGAGGTATCCTAATTATTTTATATAGAAGTAATATTATGACGTCCAAAGATAAAGGTGCAGCTTAAAAGGGAGCTAGTGATGTGTCCTTTATGATCAAAACTATATAACAACAATTTGAGCGCATGAATACCATATTTGATGAAATAAGGGAGAGTATGAATGAGCAAGTTAATACGATAGTAGAGTAGCAAAGGAGATACAAAGAATATAAAAATCCTAAAGTAAGAAGGCAATTGAGACGTGTTTATGACCAAGATGATGATTTTGTGCCATCATCATAGGGTGAAAGTGATGGAGAGGAGTATTTGGTTAATGGAGTAGCTCTCATTACAAGGCGAGCGTTGAAGGTGCAAGTGAAGGAAGAAAATGAGGTGCAACAAGATAACATCTTTTAGACAAGGTGTCTCATCAAAGATAAAGTATGTAATATGATTATTGATGGTTAGAACTGCATTAATATTGCTAATACAACTATGATTGAGAGGCTGAATTTACCTACTATAAAACATCCTAAGCCATATAAGTTTTAATGATTGAATGAGAGTGGTGAAGTCAAGGTAAATAAACAAGTGCTCATATCATTTTTTATCGGAAGGTATTGTGATGAAGTTTTATATGATATTGTACCTATGCATGAGGGCTATATTTTATTAGGAAGGTCATGACAGTTTGACAGACGAGTTATGCATAATGGATTTAAGAATTAATATTCCTTTATAATGAATGAAAAACCCGTAAAGTTTATAAGGATCAATTAAGGATTAAAAATTAGAGTGAACATAAAAGAAAGATTGAAAAAAGAGAAAAGAAAGGAGAAAACGTGAGAACACAAGAGAAAGAGAAGAAAAAAGAAAGTTTCTATACAAAAGAAAGTGATGTCAAAAGATCAATTTTTGTTAAACAACTTATGGTTATACTTTTGTAAAAAGAGACTTATTTTAACACTAACAAGTTTAACTCATTTTTGCCTAGTGTTATCATTGTTCTATTGCAGGAATTTGAAGATATATTCCATGATGATGTCCTAAGTGGATTGCTACCCAAGAGAGGAATTGAGTATCAAATTGATTTCATTCCCGGTGTATCCATCCCTAATTGCCCAGCATATAAGAGTAATCCTAAAGAGACAAAAGAGTTTCAAAGGAAGATTGAGGAACTTATTTCAAAAGGGTATGTAAGGAAAAACATGAGTTTTTGTGCAGTTTTTATTTTACTTGTACAAGGAAAGTTGAACAAAAGACATGTTTTAGTTTTATTATTGATTGACTTTTCTCCTTTACTTAAGGGTCTCATATTAGTACATGTGTTGAGAACTGTAGAGATGATGAGTGGAAGGTTTTAATGGATAAAAGAGATTTATTGCACATTCTATAAGACCCAATAATACTAGTTAGAGTTTCAATTGATGCAAGAGGTCCATTATACAATTTTAAAAGACCTAATAATATGTGTTAGAGGCAGAAAGATGAAAGAAGTACTAAATGGGCTTATTAAGGACATTCAAACCAAGTTTCAAATGGTGTGAATTCAAACTTGAAAGAGAGTTTAGGCCTTATTAATCTCATTGGAGTATTTAAAGAGTTAGAACTAAGTAATAGTAGTCACTACAAATTAGAAGTTTATTTTCTATATAAGAATTTGTCCATTAATAGGAATTCCTCTTATAAGGAGTTGTCTTAAAAAGGAATTTATATCTCTTTAGAATTTTTATTTTAACCTATAAATAGGCACTCCTTATAAGATCTAAAAAATCAGATCAAACAACTTTGAGTGAAATAGAAAGTAAGGGTTTTTTCTCCCTCAATTCTTTTGAGAACTAAAGAACTTATCAACGAGTACTTCTTTTTGTGGCGTTCTAATTGATTTATCGCTCCCAATTCCTTTTTTTTTTTCTGAAGTGTGACATCTATATTTTTCTTAAATATTTTAGGTTTGTGTTCCTTCGAACGTTGAGTTTAGGGTTTGTGTTATTAAATTTTGATTTAGTTTTCTTGGTTATTCTTTGATTCCTTGTGTGCGTTGAGTCCCTAAGTCATATTTTTTTGGGGTTTTCCGCATCAACATGACACAAACTTAGGTGTCAGTAGTTTTTAGTCTCCTAAAATAATAATACATTCAAAATTTAAAGACACAAGAATTTGCATAATTTGACATTTATTCTATATGTACAGTAATAACAGTAAGAAAATATTTATTGAGAAATAATAATAGATTTACAAGCTAACTTAACATACCTCATTAACCAAAATTCCACACACATCTTGACATCTTTATTAGCTCTACCTATAAAGCCTTAATTTCTTCATAAATTTTCAAAGGCTTTTGATGCTCTGTTCTCTAGATGCTGGGGATACATATACACATTTGATATGAGGAAAGGACAAATGGCAAAATAAACTTTAACCAAATGTTTTTGATATTTTGTAAAATTGGATATGTCATCATTTACAACAATAGTATTCGCATATGCCTCAGCCTCCAAACTTCAACTTTCCTTGTCCCATAAAAAACCAATTCAACATTCATACATTGTATTTTTATGTACGCGAGGCCATAACATTGATTTCATTATTATCCCTAAACCATTTAATCATATTTTTTTACTTTTATTTTTATTTTTCATTTTCTTGTCATTCGTACAATTTACTTTTATCCCCAAACAAATTGCTACCTTAATTTAAATTATGTTGAGACTATTATAGTTTATCTTTATTAGACTCTTTTCATACTTTAAAATATGGACATCAATCAAATTCAAATAATATTTGAATTTAATTGTTTGGATAGACATCATTAGGATATATGTAAAATTGTCAACTACACTAATCCTTTTTGTTAATATGACTTTTTGTTATATATATTACAAATGAAATGATACTTGATATTAATGTACTTTATTCTCTCCTAATACTTTTGATTTTTATCAAATATATGAGGCTTTGGCTCTTATAATATACAATAATTAGCCCTTCTTGTGGATGTAGATCATCAATAAGATCTCGTAACCATAATAATTCTTTCATTACTTTTGTAACTATAATGTATTCAATTTTTGTGGTACATAAGACAATTATTTAATTATAAAATTGTCTTTTACCTAATTGTGAATTGAGAAAGAATAAAAACATAACTTGTTAAGGATATCCTTTTATCTAGGTCACCAGTGTAATAGAACTTGATTTATATAACTATATTACAATTGGTATCTCTATTTTTATTGTATACCAAATAAGCATCTATGGTTTCTTAGAAATATCATAGGATCGATTTCATTGCCTTCCAATGGGGTTGACCTAGATTTCTCATGAATTTGGATATAACACTGACTATATGTGAATGTCAAGACAAATATAAACAATAACGTACATGATATTATTATTACCAATTACATTATTGTATAAAACTTAGACCATTTGCACCATTACCTCTTGAGTTTGTGGTGACTATGTTATGAATAATTGAAAGGAATTGCCAATAAAGTGTTAACAAGCTTGCAATTCTACATGTAAATCATTGTAAAACCTTTTTAATATACTTTTGTGATAAGTATAGGGTTTTAATACTTTGATTTTTGTAAGTCTTTACGCCTAATATATTCTTCGCTACTCCTAAGTTTTTCATTTCAAGCTTGCCACTTAGTTAAGTCTTTAATTAGTTGATTTTTGATATGCTTTTTTATAGCTATAAATATGTCATCAACGTTGAGCAATAGATAGATAAACAAATTATTTGGTAATTTCTTATAATAATAAACACAATTGTTATAGTCACTTATAGAGTAATCAATGTCAATTATAAAACTATTGAATTGTTTGTAGCATTGTCTAGGTAACCATTTAAAACCATAAAATGACTTATTTAATAGACATACATGGTCTTACTTTAATGGATATACAAAATTTTTGGCTAATGACTATATATCTTTTCATCAAGATTTCCATGTAAAAATGTTGTCTTGACATCACGTTGCTTCAACTCTAGGTAATATAGGGCAACCATTCTAAGTAACATTTGAATGAGACTATGGTTTATTGTAGGAGAAAACACTTTATGAAAGTCAATACCTTTTCATAGTGTAAAGACCTTTGTACTTAGGTGTGTCTTGTATCGTGCATTCTCAGTTCTTAGAATTCCTTTATTATATTTGTAATCACAGTTGCACCTGATGATTTTATGGCCTTTTAGCCATTTCATTAGCTCTCAACTTTAATTCTTATAAAGAAACTTGATTGGGGATAACCTTTTAATAAAAATTGAGTTTTAATTAATCAATATCTTCTGCTATAAGTAAGACAAATACAACTAAATCTCTTTATACTATATATAGTCTTATTTCCTTTTTCCCTTTCCTTACTATGATATTACAAGAATCCTTCTTAGACTTTGTAGCTTTGATTTGACCTCTTGCTCAAGTTTTGTACCTTTTAATTGGTTCTCATGCTATTTGTAATCATATATTAGTTGGGTTTTATTATCTTCTCATACTAAATTTAAAACTTTCACCTTTGGCTCTACTTACATGTTGATTTTATGATCATTATTAACCATGATAGAATCCTGTATTTTCAGGAACAAAACAAACTCATCAAAGATCATATCCTTACTAATAATAAATATAAGTAACTTTGGGTTAACTTACCACACTTTGTATTCTTTGCTTTTGGCCTAATCTTGTCTTCTTTTTAATGGGTATAAGTAAAACAACCAAATATTCTTAGATGAGAGAAATCAACAAGAGAATCAGACCATTCCTTCTTTGAAGTTTCATCTTAAAAGTCATTGGCGACAATTGATTGACTAAGTGGCAAGCCATCTTGATAGTTTCAATTCAAGATTCTTACAATATATTTGCCTAAGAAAGCCTAAAAGAGCATATAATGAGCTCTCTTTAAGAGTGTTTTATTTATTTATTTTGAATTTTCATTTTATTTTTATATATATCTTACTGTGTGATATTGGATGAGATTTTCATTCTTATAAAATTCTTTAAATTTACTAAAACTATATTCTAGATTGTTATTGGTCCTTAAACTTTTAATTTTTTTTATTAGTATGCTTTTTAATCAAAATCTTTCATTGTTTGAATTAGATGAACACTTCAATGTTCTCATTAGGAAAATACATAATGCTTTCTATGAAAAATAATAAATGAAAGTAATATCATTTATCACCTTTGGACTAGACAGAAGCAAGTCCCTACAAATCATAGTCAATATGATTCATAATTTCCTTGGTTTTGTAGATTGATGTACTAAAATTTACACGAGTTTATTTGCTAAAGATGCAATGCTCACAAAACTCTAGCTTAGTTATTTTTTACCTCTAAGCAAACCTTGTTTGCTCAACTAGGTCATGTCTCGCTCACTCATGTGGCATGGCAATATATGTAACAACAGAGTAACCTTAGAACTTGAATTTTCAGCTAAAATTTTAGCTTTCTTTTCATCATGATCAGCTTACCCTTTAAGACATTTAGGGCTTTAACCTACAGTTGAATACCATTAGCTATGAGAGTATTCTAAAGCCTCATTTGGCATGGGGAGAAAATAAGGTAAAGATAAAGATGCTTTTCTAAAGCCTTATATTTTGGTATAACCTTATTCATCCTATTCTTTTCCAGGATAGGAGTAAATCTAAAGGCTCTTATTGGACTCTTTTTCTTACATAGGCGATTACCAACACAATTACTACACACAACAAACTGACATGTTTGAAAGTGGGGGGGGGGCTTAATGCAAATCAATTGGTTTTGGTTCCAAAAATCAAAGCACCGGAACGATTAATTGACTTCCCTCCTATGTAAAGGTCTGTCACGAGGTAATTTCAAAGATTATTGTTGACAAGCGCTTAAGCCGTCCTGAATGGATGGACGCTACCCAAGCTAGCTTTGTTATATATCGTGGTTCATTCTCATTATGGAATCTGTAACTTCGACATCTCTGAGAATAATATACAACGGTGAATTGACGGATGAATTTAAATCCGCCAGAGGCTTGCGGCAGAGGAATTCTTTGTCCCCGTGTTTATTTTATCTGTGCTGTGCATGGAGCCTCTGTCTCTCACATTATATCCATCAGCGGGTCGACTCGGGTCGGCGGAAACCGCTAAAGCTTACTAGGCAAGGTCCTCCTTTGTCTCTCATCTTTTCTTCGTAGACGATGTTGTCTTGCTCGTGGAGGCTAGTGTTCATCGAATTCAAGTGATCGGGGTGTTACATGGTGGGGTTACATCTAATACCTACAAAGCGATTCTTGAGAAAATACTAACTGCTCTAGTGGGTTGGGCAACTAAACGGCTGTCATTTGCTGGGACGATTGACTCTTGTTAAGTCTGTGAGTTCCTCTATACATTTGTGTTCCATTTGTACGGTTCACATAGAAAATGCTACCCACTTGCTTCGTGATTGTGGAAAAGCTACAGAGATTTGGAAGCAAATTGTTGCTCCACAGAAAATGGTAGCCCTTTTTCACTGTGATACTCAAGTCCGGTTGTCTAGTGTAACCTCTCAGATATTTGATCATGAGTGGGGTGCCATGTTTGAGGTGGCATGTTGGCCTGTTATGGAGGAATTGTCGAACCATTGGTGGTGAGGTGCTGCCTAGCTATCCGGTGCAAAGCATCCTACGTGATACTCGTGATTATTTGGATGCTTGATCAAGGATGTGCTACTATTACTATTACTATTACTATTATTATTACTTGGTGTTAAAGAATATAAAATTTTATATTACTTAAATATAAAGATATTATATAACCTATAATGTTTATACATTTTTTTTTATTTATAAAATTAAATTTTTAAATGAGTTTGATTTACTCTTCTTGTCTGCAACTCTTCCCGTGACGGTTTGACCCTTTTCTGTAGTATCGGTCCAGCGCAACGGGGCGGGCGGTAACTGGCTTGCCAAGTTTGCACTTTTTCGAGGTACTGGTCTCGTCATGCTCAGGAAACCTCCCCTGGGTGTTCGCCAGATTCTCTTAGAAGACATTGTTGGAATTTCTTTTCCTAGAAAAAAAAAAAAAAAAGCAAAATTCATCGAAGAGTGTAAACTATTATTTATTTTTTTGCAATTGAAAGTATAATTTACCCAAACTAAGTCACTTCTAGAAATGGATAAGCAAGGTCTACACAAACACAAGTTGCAAATTGTGTACGACCCATGGATGATAATTTTATTTTGTAGAACAAAGTACATCTTTTTTTTTTTTTTTTATGTAGCTCATCCATATGCACCAAACTTTATAACTTGCTACTTGTTTTGTGACCTAAACATAACTTATAAAACCCAAGTTTAATAGCTAAAATATAAACCTAATATTGATCATCTTCTATATGGATTGAATCTTGTGAATTCCCACTAACTTTTCATGACTAAAAGTATAATTTACGCGATTTATCTTTGATAGTGATCACAATATGCAACTTGAAGTGCTATGGTAACAGATACAGAAATTAGTCTACGAGTTGCAGGCCTTTGGATTATAAAAATTAATGGGGTGAATTTACAATTATTAGTTTATATATGCCGGCAACTGAATATAATTAATGAAACAAAAATTACTGCAATGAGAAGAACCGAGAAAAGATGGAGGGGAGGGGGGGAGAGAGAGAAGAGAAAAGAACAGGACCCTTTTTCCGGGAAAATAATAACATTAGCCATATAGGTTATTGAAAACATAAACGATGTACTATGAGCATATCTTTATGCAAAGTGACTTGATTATTTCATAAAACGAAGGCAAGCATGAAAGCAATTGGATGAAGCTTGCTCGTGTACTCCTTGATTTTGTCTTGCTTTTCTTTTGCTACAAATGATTTTTTTTTTTACATTTGAGTATCTCTCTCCTATTATAGCTACATATAAAATTATTCCTGATTCAACCTAAAAAAGTTTTTGTCTATTGAGACATTTTTAAAATAAAAATTAAATATATTTTTAAATTTATTTGATAGTTATAAATAAAATATTTTTTATAAAATAATTATATTAAAAGAGTCATATTTATTTACAATAAAAAATTATTTTTGTAACCAACTAATCATTAAATCACCATTTATCCTAATTAGATCAGCAAGAGAAAATATATGAAAATAATATTATTTTTTAATAATATATAAATTTTTAAGAGTTTAATTTTAATAATAAAAATTATAATTAAATATATTTTATTTTATTTTATAAAAAAATTTATCATAATTTAGTTATACCTTAATAAGAGTAAATTTTGTTTTTTAAAAAATAATATTAAATATATGATTTGAAATAATTTTTTTATTTTTAGTATAACAGTATTTTTAGTCAAATAATTTTAAAACAAAATTATTCATAGTTGAAATGTTAAAGAAATTTACTTCTAACTCCATGATACTTGGTGAGATATTGTTTAAGATCTAAAAAGATTAAAGTATATCTTTTTTCTTAATTGTGTGATAACATGGAAATTTAATATTTAAAATATCTTTTATGTATAAATAAATTTACGTACTATCAAAACATGATTTAAGAATTTATATTTATCTATTAAACATTCATAGGTGTCCTCAGGCATAATTATAAACTATGTTTATTTGCATGAGACATGTTCTTGTGCACTTCAAGTTTTTCTTTATTGTTCATAAGGAGTGGCCCGCAACAAATCGGTTTTGGATATCGAACACAAAAAAGAAAATCCACTTTATCAACTAAGTCGAATTTTGAAACCAATATGCTGCTCAAGAATATCAAATTCACTTGTTGCAGAACACAAAATTGAGCCAATGCACCCCAATTCCAATAATAGCTCAACTTGGAATCAACCAAGAAAAAACTAGAGTTGCCACTTCAATTTTTTTTTTTAATTTTTAGTTAATTGTTGTGTAACATGTCACGCAATTAATTTTTTATACGTAGATATGTCATACATGCAACCTTGTGAAAACAAACACAATTTGTATTTGTAGAACATTCACCCCTTTTTTCTTTTGCAATCAAAGAATAAATTATGTAACATAATGCCATTTGTAGAAATAGATACCAATAAATGGCATTTGGCAAAATGGGATTGCATTGTTTCTAGGGATAAGTCCATGGTTGTATCACCAATTTTGTGGATTTTATGATTTTGGGTCACAACTTTTAATTTGTCCACTTTTAAGTCACTGACTTTGAAAAATAGATCAATATGGGTTTTATGTTACAAGCCGTTAACTCACTTCCCTTGAATTATACGTGACATCTGGCATGGCGAAACCAGGACTCGTGGTGGAAACCATCTTTTCTAACTCAGTCCTTAGGCATCATATTCCATAACTTACTGCTTGTCCTTTTTCTTTTCTTTTGATTTTTTTTTTCCTTGTAACCTAAAACATGATGGTTACAATATGAAATTCCAAATGCTATTTGGTAACCTAATACTGATATTCTGTATGGATGGATTAAATACTGTGAATTCCAATCAAATTTTCTTCACCAAAAGTATGATTTACGCAGCTTTTGATAGTGATCACAACTTGCAACCTAAACATTATATATAATAACCCCCCACAAAAATTAGTCTTTGAAGGCCTACGGATACGACAACTAATGGGGTAAATTTACAATTATTAGTTCACTAAAAATAATTGCTCAAACGGCCGTGAGTGTGATAACAAATGGAGGAGAGAGCAGAGATAATAAGAGGAGCTTTTTTTTTTTTTTTTTGTGGCTTTTCTGGGCCCGCAAACTGATAACATTGGCTGATTTATTTTCTGTGCTAAAAGCTACAAAAGGAGCTTCATTTTTATGTAGCCAAACGAAGCACTATAGCTGAATGACAGCAGCATACAACTCTTATCACCAAACATAATGCTTAAGAAAATTCCCTGAAGGAATGTCATGCAAGTACAGCCCATCATCTCTTGCTGACCAAGTGCAGTTATTGGAGGTCCCTTTGCCGCAAGATTCTAAAAACTTTGGTCCTACCGAAAAGACTCTGAATTCACCACCCCTGTTGTCACCAAACTTAAAATCGCACCAGAATCGGGTCATCTGGAAGATATCTATGCCAAAAGAGAAGTAATAATATTCATTAGTCGACATCGAATGGTTGCCAAGATCGTCATTCCTAGACCAGCAATGAAGTTGGAGGTTTTCGCCGGTTAGGTCATTGAAGACATAAACTGTGTACTTGCTTCCCCCGCACTTGACTTGATCTGCACATAAAACCAAGGCAAGCAACGACAACAATTGGATGATGCTTGCCCGTGCACACATGATTTTGGATTGCTTGTCTTTTGCTACAAATTATGCTTTTAGATTTTGAGTATTCACTCTCTTGTTATGGCCGCCTATAAATTACTCTTCCTAATCGCCCCTTCACAATGTCTTGACTACATATAATTAAAAATTTAGAAAAGAATATTCCTGTTACTTTCTTCGGTACATTAGTATGGTATAATTGTTTTTCTAAAAAGCCTTGACTATAATTAATTGAGAATTTATTACCTAAAATGTATATACTGCCTAATAAAAGAATATTCCCGTTACTCTTTTTTTTTTTTTTTTTAATTCTTATCATTGGTCTCTTACATTGTGTTTGGGATAAGGGAAAAGGGAGAGTAAAATAAAGGGAAAAGGGTTAATGTATGTCTTTGGAAAATATTTTTGAGGGAGAGAAAAATAGAAGAAAGGAAAATTTATTTTTCTTCTCAAACTACCAAATTCATTCCTCTTAATTTTAGGAGTAAAATTAGTGATTTCTCTATTATTTCTATTAACCCTGTGTTTAAATAATAAAAAAAAAGGGGAGAGAGAAAAGTGGAAGAGAGATACATTAAAAACGAGGAAAATTTTCAATGCTCTATTGTGCTTCGGAAGTGATAATAGGAAGGAGGACGACTAAAATTTTTTATTTGAAAAAAAAGAGAAAAGTGAGAAATTTTTTTCTTATTTAATGAAAATATCAATTTTATCCTTATATTAAAAATGTTATATACATAATAAGGACAATAGAGTTTTTAAATAAAAATAATTGAAGAACTTCTAATTTTTCACCCATAAATGAGAGAAATAGATTTAATGGATCGGGAAGAAAAATTATTAATTTGGTGGGCAAAGAAGAAATATTAGTTTTCTTCTTCTTCATTTTCCTCTCGCCAAAAATATTCCTAATACAAGTATTAATTATTTTTCCTTTATTTTCCCCTCCCTCTCCCCCATTTTTTCTTCTCCCCAACTCAACGTAAAAGGCTCTATTGTCTTTATTATGTATATATAATATTTTTACCGTGTGGATAAAATTAGTATTTTCATACGAGTTATTTTCTTTCTTTGGACTTTTCACCCTTCTTCAAACAACTTTTATTTTTCTTTTTTACCATTTCCCAAACACAAGAGAGGATTAAAAATTTTCCTAACTTTTAATTTTCCTTTCCCTTATTTTTCTCTGTCACTTTCCTCTTTTCCTACTTTTTATTCAAACAGAAGGTTAGGAGTCGATTTAAAACTATAAAACTCCAAATTACTCAATTGTAAAGATTTCACTTGACTTAAAATATTTATGGACCTATCAAGTTGCTACTTTAAACTTTTATGTGAATTTGATCATAGTTTGTATTATTCTTTTATTTGTGCTCATTACATGATATTTTGACTTTTTTCATATCTTTAGTCTAATTAATTTCATTTAGCCTAACGCTAGTGGGATCTAGTACTTGTTGTAATTAGTCCAATTTTATCGTATTACATGTTAATTAAAACTTAACACATATTGAGAAGAAGTGTTAAAAATATAAAATCCCATAAAGTCCAAATGCAAAGATCTCTTATGATTTATAATATTTATGAGATTTTTCACCTATTAATTAGAGCTTTTATATAAATTTAAGGTTCCAAAATGTTATTTGATATATTGAAATATGACCCATTGCTTGCTTTGATTTTTTTTTTCTTTCACTAGAAGGGGACCAAACTAATGATTTTTGAAGAGTACATTAAAATTTATAACTCCTTAACAAACTTCTAAACTAATCTCTCGTGAATTAAATCTAAGAGTCATCTATTAGACATCAAATTAAAGAAAGTCCACTTCATCAATTAAGTTAAATTTCAAAACCAATATACTAGTTAAAAATATTAAATTCATTTGTCACATTTCTTTTAGTGAAATATACTTAATTGATCATATAATGTAAGATGAGTAAAGAATCATTCATACAAAAACTATTTTATACTAGCAAGATAAATTTAATCAAATCTAAATTAAATAAATCAATTAACTGAATGATTTTAATTATTTAATTAATTAAATTTTTAAGAGAAAAGAAATTATAGATGTCATGACATTAGGGTTTACATTTTATTTAATTCAAGTTATGCAATTGATTGATTAATTTAAGCAAAGGCTTAAGGCTTGTTAATAGGAATTACATATGATAGCAAATTTTTCTTCATTAATTAACTAATTTTCTTAAATTAATCCTTCTTTTATTAAATGAATCTTAGTCTAATGTAATTTTAAACAAACAAGTGAGAATTAAATTTTGTAAAAATCTATAATTTAAGAAGGGAAAATTCCTAAATTTCTTCTCTTCTTCAATTTTCACATATTACACTAATTATCTCCTAATCTTAAAATGTAATATACAATCCATATTGCTATTGGTTTAATTAATACAATTCTCTTTTGAGTTCATGTATGAATTGTAAAATCATATGAAAGGTAACCAAACTTTTGAAGTATTAAGTTTCACAATATAAACTCATCATGTGAATAATAAATAGGTCTTAAAATTAAAAAAAAATCAATCACATAAACTAAGGATCAAATTATATGTAAACTCTACCTTAAAATAATTTAGCTAGTTATAAAAAATTCAACAAATTTGTGAAATTTGAAGAAAAAATCCAACAAAAATACATCAAAGAATAAGTACTAAAAATTAAATGAAACTTATCTTTTAAAGATACAAATACAAATATGAAGTTATTGTCATTTTTTTATCAAGCTTGTGTGTTACTTTTTTCCTTTTTTTTTTTCTCTCATCTTGGCATGGTTTTTCTTTATTATTTGTCTTTTCTTTCTATATGTTTCTCCTTTACATGCCTCTTTTTATATTATAACCAATCCACCCCTCTTTTACATTTTCCATTTCAATTTAGTCTAAAAAAATTCTCTGATTTATATATTATGGCTAAATTATCTCTCATATTGAAAGTGAATTAGACTTTAGTGCAAACTAAAGCTATAGCCTTGTCCAAACTTTCTTTTGTTGCAAGAGTTACCTAATTTAAAAGTCTAGAGTGAAACTTATATACAAAATACCAAGTATTGCATAGTTAATTATAGAACAAAACTTTAATTGACCTTGGGTAAGTTTGATAGAGCTCATGTTGTAGAGAAGGAGGATGATGATAATTTTGGGGACATTGGGGATAAGGAATTAGTTTCAAATGATGAGAATGAGTTAGAGACCAATGAATGCTTGAACATCCCCTTCTCTTAGTTTAAAGATCTGTCTCTGCATGATACTCTACAGACTGTTCTTCAAGCTTTTAAGTCTCCCAGCCAAAGTACCAGACTATATGCCCTGCAATTGCCATTGAGATACACACCATCACACTGCTGTCAAAACTAACGGGCTGGTTATTGCACAGCAGCAAAGTATTGCCAACTAGATTACTGTTTTAGCTATGCTATGTTTTCAGGCTACTTACCAATCCGTGGTTGCCGGTTCAAACCAGTGTACTGACAAACAAAAACAAAATTAAAAAAAAAAAAAAGAAAAGGAAAAAAAAGTCATGCTTGCGTGCAAGCAGATGGCATAATGTTCCCTAAGAGGCACATAGCTTGAACTAATTGTACATTACTCAATATGGTTTTCAACCAAAAATATAAAAAAAAAATTTAATTCATTTAAATGTCATCTTTACTGGCAAGTCGTAGTTTTTAAGATTTAGGTTTATATGCTAATACTAAAATTTTCAAATTTCCTAGGGGTTATTATTGGTTAATCTTCCCTAGCTGAAAGCATTACCTGCCAAAAGGTTCTTTTAACGATTTTACATGTCGACGGTTGCTTAGCGATGCCTCCGTACATAAACTTCTAAAAAGCGACGTAAGCTTGTAGTGGGGGTCAGACTCATACTTGGCTCTTGGATTAAGCTTTAAATACTACTCGCTCCAACTAACAACAAATGGTCCACTATGCAAGTGAATACAGCTGGGTCCGTGGTTCAACCGCTCTGTAAATCTAAATTTTGTTTCACGCCTCGTTACGCTATTCATAGCCCTTTGGTTCCTGATTTGAAATACCCATAATTAGCAAGAATTTTGGATGAAATAAATAATAATAATAATAATAATAATAATAATCACAAAGCCGTTAAGGGGAAATCACCAGACGGGCCACAGTCTAAGAAAGCAAAATTAGGCTGTGATTTCTTTTTGTTCTTTTTTTCTTTTATTTTTATTTAATTTTGGCCCCATGGCTAGCTCAGATATCCTTAATTAACATAAGAAGTATTATTATCACAAATATTTATAAAATAACCTTTGAGAATGAGTTTATAGACTAAATACAAAAGAATAGAAATATAAACAAGATATCATTAAATTTCAAGTGCATAAAGAACATCTTAAAATAATAAGACTCAACTATTTTACATTTTTAATTTACAAGTATTAATCCCCTTCACTTCTACCTTTACATTGTTCCTAATATACACTCATCTTAAATTAGCTCCAATTTGATGAAACTTTACATATGCTCCTCATCTTTAACTACACAATCTATAACCCTTAAATGTACAATCCACAAATGATCATATTCAATAAGTAATATTAAGTTGATAACATTAACTAAACAATAAAAAGTAAGAATAAAGGAAACTTTTTTAGCTTAGTGCATTTATGAGCAAAATGACCAATTTGTGATAGTTGTAACATATCATT
Organism: Bruguiera hainesii; assembly: GCA_023213295.1. NCBI lineage: Eukaryota > Viridiplantae > Streptophyta > Magnoliopsida > Malpighiales > Rhizophoraceae > Bruguiera > Bruguiera hainesii. The sequence continues at coordinate 6,189,034 of JAHOYR010000003.1, forward strand.
TTGGTCTTATCTTTGACAATTATTCCTGTTCTTCTTTTTTGGTTTTCCATTTCCTTTTCCTTTCTTTCGATGCTTATAATGTCATTTATGTTTTGAACTAGAAATAGACATTGAAATCCTAAGGCACTCATCCTCTAAAATCAAATGGTCTTAATACTCTCATTATGTATCATATTAATTTTCATGTGCTTCTAGTTCAGAGAAATATAGCAAATGACAATCTAAACTTGTTATTTACCTATAAGGGAATAACTAGTTATTTTGACTTTTTTAATCATATTAGACATCACTCATGTTATAATATGACTTATTCATATAAATATTAAACTTGACTATCAACTTTTTTAACCTAGTGGTTAAAGTACCCCTTTACTTATTTTTCAAAACCAACCATATTATTTAGGTAGTCTTATACTCCTTAAACTTACAAATAAGATCATTCTTAAGCAAATTTATATAAGTTATACGAGTCTTTCTTTTCTAAGCCTTAAAGACCTTTTGGTCTCTCCTTTATTGAGTTGAAAAACCCTTCCTAAGATCCATTATGACATGGTCAATAACTTCCAACACTTTATGCCTTTCAAGAATATACTAAACCTTGTAATACCAAATGTCATAATTTTTACCCTTCAACTTATCCTCCGTGTTAAGCTCATTAATAATTCTCTTTAAAGTCATGGTTATAATAATCTTGAGACATTTATTAATAATTAGTACCAACATTTTAACCATTTATTTTGTACCAAAATTGAAATAGATTAATAATAGTTTAAAATTTGTCAAAGAATCAAAGGTTCACATTATCCCTAATCATTTTCTTTCATACTAATACTACATTATGAGAATCTATGGAGAATTTGTATCCTTTTTTTTTTTTTTAAGAGTGAGAAATTCTTAAACTTTTATCTTTTGAAAGCATTTAAAAAAAATCAATTTCATTAGCATAAATAATATGATTTGCTTACATATTCTTTATAATATATATCTATAGTGAAAATAGAGTCTTAACTCCCTTTAACTTCCCCTTAATAGGTTGGATCAGCCTATCATAAATGGGCTGGCCTAGTCTAATAACATTTACACTTCTTAAATGATCGGTTAACTTAATAACATATATTTCCCAAATTAACAAGTCACAAAATGATGTATGTGAAATGCACAACTTATTAACCTTAAACAAAATGATTATTATGAATCACAAAATTAACAAAATCCTTACGATTACCATCATTGAAAAATTGAAATATGACACAAAAACAAAATGTGCAGGGTATTCTTCATGCAATCTATCAAAACTTGTGACATGAGAGCTTATCATTTAAAGGACACCAACAATTCAACTAAAGACATCAACAACTTTATTTTCCATATTAAAACAATGCTTAAGGAGAAAAGAATACTCATTAAAAAACTTAACCGATATAGCATGTTTAGCATTTAGTTTCTTTTGAAAGTTTAAATAATGGAATACTTGATGATTAGAATATAATACCTCCAATAATGAAGTGACAAAATGTGACATGAGAGCTTATGACATGCTATAAAACAAAATATGCAAGGTATTGTTCATGCAATCTATCAAAGCTTGTGACATGAGAGCTTATCATTTAAAGGACACCAACTCAACTAAAGACATCAATAACTTTATTTTCTAGATTAAAACAATGCTTAAGGAGAAAAGAATACTCGTTAAAAGACTTAACCCATATAACATGTTTAGCATTTAGTTTCTTTTGAGAGTTTAAATAATGGAATACTTGATGATTAGAATATAAAACAAAGTCTTGAGGTAGTAGATGATACCTCCAATAATGAAGTGACTAAACAACGTCATAAAGTCTTTATCATAAATTGAGTATTTTTGTTTTGTTTCGTTAAGTTCCTTACTCAAGAATGCAATGGTATGACCATCAACTCAAAACTCCTCTTATACTGATTCTTGAAGCATCACAAGCAATTTCAAATACTTTATAAAATTCAAGATGCCTTAAAACTAAGGTCTCATTAATATGCTTCTTAGTGTCATTGAAAGTTGTATTAACTTTTCTAGATCATTAAAATTCTCCTTTCTTTAAGTCGTTTATGATAAGAGTCATAATGGTATTGCATCCTTCCATGAACTATGAGCATTAACAAGAGACTTGGACTTATGTCACTCTCTAATAACTCCAAGCCTCTTAAGATCAACAGTTATACCTTAGGCAAAAATTATGAATTTTAAGAATAACACCTTAGATTGCAAGAAATGAATTCTTCTTAATATTAACATACAATTTGGATTTTCCAAAATTAAGGAAAATTGAGCATAGATAACCCAAGGACTTTTCTTAGGTTCTTTTGTAGACAAAGATATCATCAAAAGAAAGTACTAAGAACTTACTTTCCTATAAAAGGCATTAAGACATGAGTCACAGCCCTCGCGAAGGTACTAGGAAGCATTAGACAATCCAAATGTTATGACTAGTCATTCAAATTAAATACAATTTCCCACTCTCCCTCTGGCCAAATGCAAATTGGTGGTTGCCACTACTACAGAGATGTATTATAGAATGCCAATTAGATCCACATCCAAAACTATGGGGCACTGTTTGTAGTAGTTTCAATGAGATCGCCGGTAGAACAGTAGGGCGTGCGGGTGGCGGCAATGGGCAGAGCAGGGTGAGGCATCTTTCGGGGTGTTTGTTTTGTGTAACAGAGTCGGACGGCGGATGACGCGGTGGATCTTGAAAGCAGAAACACAAAAAGCGGCAACATCGAGGCTGGATCCCGACACGCTAGCGGTGGGGAAAAGTATACCGGAGGCCAGCAAATCTTCTTGGGTTAAAGTTTTGGTCACCGATTTTAATTGACGCGGTGGATGAAACCAACGGATTCTCGACGGCTTCTCCGGCATTGCGCCAATTTATTCTAGCGTGTGGATGGCTACAAAGGACACATTGGCACATAGCGAATCGGAAGAGGTGGGTCGTGTGCAGTGATGCCGTTGGTGGCCAGCGACGGCAACGCGTGGGGCAGCACATGGGACGGCGACGGAGGCGGTCCAACGAAGCCCTAGTGACGACGAAAAATATAGATTTAAGAGCTTTTTTTTGTGTGGTTTTCTTTTTCTTCTTTTTTTTTTGGGTCAGATGTTTGCTCTGATACCAACACTAATGTAGGACAACTTATGATAATAAAAACTGATGAAAATTAAAAATAAATAAATAAATGCAAAAAACAACACAAAAAAAAAAAAAAAACGCAAGAATCAACAATCATGAGAAAACTCAATATCAATATCATTTATAGAGGTAAAAGAGTATGGTCATTTAGTATGATTAACCTAAATAAATTATAAATACTTTTGTTATTTTAATGAGAGACCAAATGATAATAAATAGAATATCTCAAATTAATTAATTGCTTAAATTATGTTTCAAAAAAATAAAAAAAAAACAAAGATTAAGGCTTCTGAATTTACAATACTAGCTAATTATTTATGATTCTACATGCGATATTATACAATCTTATTGAAAAATGTTTCTTTAAAGCAATCTAGATCATTGAAAGATTTTACAATTGCAAAATTGATCCTACAATATGGATCGCGATTCTAACAAGCATGATCATACCATCAACAAACTGTTCTAGACCTCTTTAGGTAGAATGGTGTTTGATGTTAATAGCTTATATGCCAGTCGAATCGACCAGTGGATAATCATTTTGAAATGAAATTCCTTTGTTAATGAAATTCTGTTGGATATATGAATTCGATGTGTTTGAACATTGAGATAGGAATGATAAAGAAGTGGGGCAAGAAAGCAGAAGGCTATATGAATTCCCACCCACAAATTAAAATCAATTCCCATCCCAGCCCCCGATCCTCGACGGGACGGAATTCAGAGTACCATTCCCTTCATTCTGCCCCATTTCAAATAAAAACAATGAAAATGTAAAAATAAGGAGAAAAAATACACTTTCTGCCTACATCTTGCAACTTAACGTCAAAAGCTTACATTTCCCTTTTGAGTTGCTTTTGTTTTTGCATAATCTGACGCTGCTCTCTTTGGTGCGAACCCAAATGCATGCCTGGTTGTGCAAAATGTGTTAAAATATTCAATCAATTGGCATGAATATATATGTCAAGTTACAGAGAAGCTGAGAAGGTTAAGTAACCAACATTCATGTGCTTGACAAATCTACCACCCAAGACATGCTTCAAGAGGTTCAACTGTTAAATAAATAATGCGTCAGCCTTCTATTCTCGTCCCAATTGCCCCCTGTTACAAAAAGAACAACACGGCAAATTATTAATTGGATGGTTTCAAAGTATTAAATATTATGGAGAACGATTATGCTTGTCTTTATCTTTATTTAAAAATTAGTATCAAAATCATGTGATTTGTAAGTTTACTATATTTCTTGAGAATTGTACTTTTAATTATATTTTTTAATATTAAAATAAATAATATTTTAATTATGAGTGTATATTTTAAAAAATAAAAAATCAATTTGAGGGTCTTTTTAAGAAAATAAAAAGGAAAGAAATAAAAAAAAACTTAAATTACAAGTAATTTTTTAAGAAAAAAGATAAGTTTAAAAATATTTTTTCTTTTCATAAAATAAAAAGATGAATTTAGAATTATTTTTTCTTTTTTCTTGTGAAATTACTTTTCTTTTTTTTATTTATTTTCTTTAACTATGATTATTTGTGTTACACAAATTTTGACATATTTAAAAAATATTGACATGAATTATATAAATCATCATATATGTTAATCATGATTATATAAATAAGTAAATTAAATAAAACAAATGTATGTAAAAAATTATAAATTAATTATTAAATTAATATCAACCACTACAAATTATAAGAATTTACAAAAAAAAAATTAGAATTTGAATCTTCTTAAAGTTAATCAAATGCCGATGTACAAGTGTTTCTAAGATTATTTTTATTATTATTTTTTAAATTTTGATAATAATAATAATATGATATAAATTCAAAAATCGAAAATTGGTATACCAATCCTCGATAAATTTGCGTTGACACTACTCCCGTCGGGTTGGAGCTGGACAGGCTCGTGCAGGAGCATAGACCATTCTCATCGCTAATGAATGGAAGACCTCCTATACATGTTTTAAGAGCGCCCGCGCACGCCCACACACACACACACACACACCCACACACACACACCCACACACACATGTATATATTTATGTCGGCAAACAGTTCCCTGTTTTGGCCCTTGCCTTGTCTAGAAAGAAACACTTGCCAAACTTATTGATGTTAAAACTCTTATGGAAATCCAGTCTAGGAATGGTTTTTATTTTAAGAAAACAGTCTTTAACGGTTTGGTGAGGGATAGAAAGTTTTAGAAACATCTAACAATCAATCTGCTTCGCCACAATTAGCTCAGATTGAGCATTAAGTACCAGAGATATGCTCTTGGAGAGGCTTTAATCTGATGACAAGCCCTGCTGAATTAGTTTGTATTATTAAATAGGATAAACCCAGCATCCATGGAAATACTTTTCAATGTTTTTTTTTTTCTTTTTTCTTTCATTTTTCTTTAACCTCAGGCATGCCTCTCATTAACAATATTTGGGGCACTTGGTTGGTAGAAATATCACTTGAATTACCACTTCTTCCGGGGTCAAGACAAACGCTTTGGTACAACATCATCCTTGTGGGATAAGGTGTTTGGAACACTTCTTCCAACATTTAAAGTGGACAACAAAGGTAGATAATTCAATAGGAAAGTGTAGACAACGGCAAGGTTGGGGGCTTGTAGAGTCCACGTATCTTCATTCCTAAGCATCCTTTCTTTCGCTGTCTATTGGTTCACAGTGTGTTGGTCTAATTCATGTTATTATTAAAGTAAAATAGATGGAGAGGAAAACACTCGCACAATACTATTGATGGGTTGTGGACCTGTGGCCTACCCAAATGGTAGCTGGTTAAATCCACACTGAACAATTTAATGCTGAATCTCAATGGGATCTTCTTGCTGCCTTGGGATTGGAAGATGGCCCTTTTCCTGCAAGCACTTGACAGTTTCATATAGGCATTGTTTGGCTGGTGTAAAATTCATACCAAGATCCTTGAGCTTTTGATTGGTGAACTTATAGGGTTTCGCCCTCGGGCTCTTCTCGTCTGAACACCTGCAATTATATAACCACCCACAATTTCAAATTCCCAAATGCCAGCAATTTGTTTTTTTTTTTCTCTCGTGCTATTGAACAAAATAAGTTAAGAAATGCATTTTTTTTTGAATCAGCTTTTTTACTTCTTAAAAACCCCTTTTGGAAATCCTTGTAAGTTTCTTATACGCTTAAACTCGGAGGCAAGTCCCACATATTTACTGTCTATTCTACAATATAATGAATAAATGTTTTCCTTAATTACTATCTACTCTTTTTTTTTTTTTCTCTGGATTTGTACTTTTTCTTTTTTTTTGGGAAAAGGGTACAAATTATCTACCCTATGATATGACTCGTGAGAGAACAGGTTAGGTTAGAACAGACGGCTGATCGTATTGGAATGGAACACTAATTGGGTAAGGAATGGGACCCTATACCGTCCTAGTTTTTTTGTTTTTTCAACAAACTTTCTAAAAAAACATGTGAAGCATCTATGAGAATATAATGAGTTATTCCAAGTAGAGGGGAGTAGGTTGGGGGACCTCTACGTCGACCTATTTCTCAGTTGGTTTTGATTGTTTGTCAATAGGTCTCTAATCCTTGTTGGTAAAGGTCATATATAAGATGGGAAAGTCAGTTCAACAACGACTGCTCACCCACACCGCCGAGAGGAAATATCCCCACTTGCACATGGCCGGTTTGCCACTTTTCTAAAGTGGGCCAGCCACATTTAAACTGTTTCAAAAACCAAAAATGATGTCAGAATCCCTCGTCAAAATGTCATATATCTTTCTTTCTTTTTTTTTTTTTTCTTCTCTTCTTCCCTTCTCTAATGTGAAAGCCTTTGGGGATACAAGTATCGTGGACCGGCAAAGCCTCTTCTCCAAATTTCATGCTCCATTAAATAACCATAAACAGTAGTTAAAAATCTACCGTATTAGTCAGGATGAGAATTCCTTCTGTTTTTTTCAACTTCGTCCCAATATAGTGCAATAGTTCAAGAAATAGGAGGTGCTACAATATTCATGATTGCTGTTAGGATGTAGCTGCACCCCAGTATTGCAATTTGGATACTTTCAGCATTTACTGACATTGAACCGTGCAGCTAAGTTAAACCTAAGCAGCATTTTAATATTCAATTTTTTATATTTATGAAGGTTCTCATGCCATTTCATTGAGAACAATATCTCGGCCTGCAGAAAGGCAAGAGATTCATATACCCTTTTAATGTGATTAAGCTAATAAGATAAAATAACATAAAATTCAGGACGTTCTTAGATAAATCAGGAGCCACCAGAACAAAGAAATTGACTTACTTGGTGGGAATGGGATACTCGGGAAAGAACTTGGCCAGAATCTCCACGACCTCTCCGCGGTGGAGAGCGCTCTCGGCGCAAAGGTACCGGCCCGAAGCAGAGGGTGTCTCGTAGACGAGGAGGTGAGCCAATGCCACATCCCTAACATGCACATAAGCTTGAGCGGAGTTGACATATTTCTTAGCTGATCCGTTCAGGTACTTGAGGATGTGAATGGTGCTAGCATTCACTGTGGATTGCAACAACGGTCCAACCACCAATGCCGGGTTCACCACCACTAGGTCCACTCCTTTCTCCTCCGCCACCTCCCATGCCGACTGCTCCGCCACCGCCTTTCCATAGCAGTACCAGTTCTACAATTCCCATTTTTGTCTTTGTTATGCAAGCAATATTTTCCAAAAAAAAAAAAATTGAACATTGAACTCATTATTAAATTTTAATTGTTATTTATTGACATGTCTTTTAATGAATGATAAATCAATTACAATGAATCTGGACCGTGTTTAATCTTTGTATCTATTTCTTTTATTCTTTGACAACCCCAATGAGACGTACAAACTTTTTCTTCCTCTTGATATAGCCTTCCATGTTTGTCCGCGTCAAGCCAATATATATATATAGTAGAGATTATTATTATATAAATTCTTGACGATTTGCTGAAGTTAGTTAAACCCTTCCTGTCTATCCATTAATTGGGAAGCCAACTTAATCATTATTAGCAGGGAATTTGAGAACCTTAGTGTTCTTGCAAAACTCAAGGTCACTCCAGCAGGACTCATCGACAATGGCATCTGGACTTCTCTTGGGATTCATGTACACTGCACCGATTGATGAAGTGAACAACACGCGCCGGCATTTGGCTTCGGCTGCCGCAAAGATCACATTCTTCGTTCCCTCCACGGCCGGCTCCAACATTTGTTCCTTTTTAAATTAAAATAAAGCAAATCGTCAAAACCCCACTTCAACTCATCCTTGAATATTTAACCCCAAGTTAACAAAAAAAGAAAAAAAAAAAACTTTATCCTTAAATAACTAGAACTCAGATTATAAATAACTAAGTCTAAAAGCTCTGAATTGGAGTTGGCCACAGTTACAGATAGGTCACCTAATGATATGCCGGCGACTTTGGTTGTTGATTCGACACACGAAAAGTCAAGATTTAGAGACTTGATTTAGAATTTTGTTTGGAAAAAAATAAAGTTTAAAAAGGAATTTTTTTAACTAAAGTGGAGACTAACACAATCTGCCAAAACAATCGTCTTGTAAGGACCACCAAGAAAAGTGGATTCGGTTATCGTGCTGCAGAGCCCAAATTCCAGGAGTTAAAAATGAAACCGTGTGACAAAAGGAAAGTGTCACGTTCAAATATAGTTTTTTTTTTCCCTTTTTTTTATTTGAGATACGGGTGAATGATAATATATATTTTGACTGTGATTATATATTTAATGATCATAAATATGTAATTAATGGTCTTAAAATTATTATATTAATAATAAATTTAAAACACTTATTAAGATGTAAGAATAATATTAATAATTGTAAATATATAGATAAATATAAATATTTTTTTTTGAAAGAAAAAATTAACAAAAAATAACATAGTGCAATCATAATTAAATAAATGTATTTGAGTTAAAAATAAATATCGATAATGTTATATAATATGTTAAATTTTGATATTTGTATAATAGAGCTCTTGGTTAAATTCAGGTAGATGGAACCTAGAAAAAGTGTATACATAAAATTCAATTTCACGCATTATGAAATCAAAATTATATAGTTTTATTTAACAAGAGCAATAATTGAAGTAAAAGGAAAAAAAAAATGAACTTACTGGATCATCGGTGATAGGGGATGCAGTATGGAAAACACCAGTACACCCACTAATTGCATCCTTGAGACTCCCATAATCAAGAAGATCAACTTTGCATAGAATCAATCTCTCCTTAGCTCCTTCAAGCTCTCTCAAATGAGCATTCTTTGGGTCATCTACATAACATATATAGAACCAGTCAACACATGCACGATACATAACTTAAAAAAAAAAAAACAAGAAGAAGAAGAAGGTGGGGGGGGGGGGCTCACATTAGTGGGTACTAGAATTGTATGCGTAGAAGTCAAACTAACCCGGATTTCTCACGGTTCCCTTGACAGTGTAACCTTTTTCTAAGAGAAGCTTGACGATCCATGAAGCAATAAAGCCGCCAGCGCCGGTGACACAGACGGTTTGGCCTTGGCCGGAGAGTGATGAAGAGCTGTCTACAGGCATGGTGGTTATACGTATGTACTTCTGTTTTGGTAACGTTCTTTGCCGCGTCCTGCCTTAGAAGTATAATGAGCGAGAGAGAGATGGGTATGGCTTGTTGGGACGATGAAAATTGGTGGTGGGAGGCACTTTGAAAAATCAGTGGATGCCATCTTCTGTATTTATAAGGGAGATTGGGACACACCTAGAGGTAAAAATAATTTTAAAAAAATATAAATATTGAAATAAAACCTTACTTTTCGTTTTCAATTTGTTCTCCTAAAAGATACGCGTATGAACAAGAAGTTAAAAATTTTGTTGACCTGAGTTCATAATCGAGTTCTAAATTGGTTAGGTTATTAATTTCAAAACTAAAACTTAACACATTCTAGAGAATTTAAAAATTATACAAAATGTTTAAGTTTTTTCATAATTTTAGCAATACATATATATATACACTAAATTTATATACGTACTACAAATAATTTTAGTATATACTTAGGACAACAAAAAATAAATTTAATTAACTTACAAATTAGAATCTAAAATTGAAAGTAATTTTCAATTTTAATGATATTGAGAGGAGTAAAATGAGAAAATACTTTTTAATTATTTATTTTTTTAAAAAAAATTATGAGTAATTTATTTTTTCAATAACAAAAAGAAAAAAAAAACAAAAGTTCAAAGGAGATGTGACTATTCTACAACATTTAAACAACTTCAAAAGCCGAGGATGATGTCACTTTGCAGTCATTTGTGCTTTTATCCTCTTTTGCATTTCTTTGACGTAAGCTGCAAACTTTTGTTGCATCTCCGCCCCAATATTTTCTCTAACAACTTGTATAAAATCTGTTGAAATTTTCACAACACCTTCAACAACTACTTTCTTTTCCACTGATGTACGATTAATCCCTCTCCTATAGAGTCTTGCCCTCTCAGAATGCTCCTTTCAACATAATTACAACAAAAGCATCTACAGTAGTTTCGCTACTCGATCCTTTTTCTTGGGATTGGATCTCCTCTGTTTAAGCCTACAACCAATGATCAAAGTAAGTATGAAGCAAAAGGAGTGAACAACAATTTCTAAAGCAAAAGCTAATGTAGATGCTTTTTCATAAAAGCAAATCGAATAGCAATTCGAAAAATCTCATAATGACACTCTTTAATACCCTAAACCCTAAACAAAAAACTGATAGTATCAATGCCAAGTAAAACTTGGCATACCAAAGAGAATGATGCAAATATATCATACACATTCACATATTGCAATCACCTTTACACTTTCTTGGGGGTAAAATTATGACAACAAATTAGCTAGTGGTGCTTCCCAATTATTGAATTGTGAAGAAACATGATTACTAATTAACTTTCTTTTTGGTAGTAGAATGGAAATAATTCAGCATAATCAATCTGGTACAAGTAAAAGCTGACTACATAAAAGCACCTTAATATGTCCATAAATAAGATTAGAAACTTGAAAGATCATGATCCGCTAAAGAAATACTAAATCGAAAGGAGTACAAAAAAAAAAACTTACAATTTGTTGACATGTAGACTCATCCGATGGCTTGCATTTTTGATTAGGTCTCCTTTTGCGAGTAGCCCTAAAAATCTCTAACTGAGAAGGTGAGATTTTACAAAGATCTTGAATTTTCTAGAGCAAAATGTAATCAAAATTTTGAACAAAGTATAGATAAGCTCAAATGTGACAAAATAAGGGGTAAAAGATTAAAAAATGTTTACCATTTGCTCCTTAATCCTAATGAAACTCTTTCAACTAGCAGTGTGCATTTGCCTTTGCCTTTGTCAATTTATTGTATTGATTTTTGCCAAATCTTATATGTGCATTACAATCGAAACATCACATAACAAGGTAAAACTAAAACATATAAAGGAAAAGAGAATGTAAAATTTCGAATAAGAAAAAGGTCACCATGACACGCTGTCCAAATAACTAAGATATGTTATATGTATATATTATGAAACACCTCTTTTCATTTTTTTTTTTCTCTAATTTAGTTTTCTTCATCGTCTTTTTTGAAGTAATTAAAAATGCTTTCGAGCAATTAGAAGGGTAGGTTGATTAGGAAACTAACAAAAAGATGCGAGTGAGATCTAAAAGTAGCATTGCTTAGAAATAGATGCCTTTGCTGAACACAACATAAGTGTGATTAAAAGATTTTCAATATCTATACCTTGCTCATTTCCTCTTTTGATAATCATATTGATCAATGTCTTACTCTTACACTCTTTATGATAAATGCAAAAAACTGCAAGGAAGTCCAAAATTTTGCCAAACTTTGAAAATACTAGATTGATTCTCTATTCTCAAGAAAAAGACCAAAAGAAAAGGAGGATGCATGACGTAAGTGCATCAAGCAACAACACGACACAGGTGCATTTCCAATCATAAATGCCGCATTTAACACATAAGAGAAAAACCCCAAAAACAGAAGTAGGAACATTTTGGACCTAAGTAGGACACTATGGGAGAAAGAAAAAACATAATCATCTAAAATTGCACTATATATACTTTAAAGAGCAAGGCATCTTCAATTAAAAAAAGAAAATCAATAAGTACTTTAAGATATTTACCCTATACTTTTTTAGATTTTTAATATTTAAGGAGGTTTTTAAATTGATCAAAAGGTACATTTACAATACGGTTTATTAATTGTTTATTATTTGTCTTATTCTTTATGTAGTTTTCTTTATTTAATATACATTTATAAGTTCTCTAGTTTACTCTTATTGTACTCGTCACCATTTACTACCTTTTTTAGGAATCAAATATTTATCCTATAATAATTGATTAATAAGCTCTAATCATGAATTTTATTTGAAGATAAGATTAAAAAATCTTTTTATTTTACCTTCCTAACCTTCCATAAGTCATTCTTTTTGTCATCTACCATCTTATGCCAATTTAACACATTTAACAATGCCAATTTTGGATTTCTAGCCAATGTGTCCAAAAAATTATTTAATTTATTTGAAATTTATCATCAATTCATATAAGTTAGTTATTCATATTAAGAAATATAAGGTTTTTTTATTTCTTTTTTACTCATTTCATATACTGCATTTATTATTATAAGTCCTCATCTCCTTTTTTTTCCTTAAAATAATGTCAATACATGTAATCATTTAATAATAAAAAAAAACACTCACACACACACACACATAAACTCAAAATTGTACAAAAATACCTCTTGGTTACCTTAAGAATTTCCTTGTTCCACATATTATTGCTCTTTTGGTATTTCTTCCTCCAAATGTTATGTTTCCCATAATCCTTGCCTACTTGGAATCAAATTCATTCTCTTACTAAATCATTGCCAACTTTGTCCACTTTAAATGTTATTTGTCCCTCTTACTTGTGGCAGCCTATATTATCCATTTTAAATAATATTTGTCCTTTTTTCTTGTAGCTATCCACCTTTTATACCTTTAATGGTTTTTGTTCCTCTCACTTGTGGCCATTCAACTTGTCCATTTTCAATGGTATTTGCCTCTCTTATATATGGTTGTCCACCTTGTTCACTTTAAATGGTATTTGTCTCTCTGACTTATGACTACCCACTTTGTATCTCTCCTTTTGAAATTTGTTGTTTTTCCATGAATTGTTGCTTTCTTAAGATACTTAAGAAGGCAGTTGCCACAACTTTTGAATTAGATCTTATAATTTGTCTTTTAGTGTTTTTCTTTCTCATCATGTTTTGTCACTTACATAATAAATGAAATATTATAAGATAGAGGTTATTGAGACTAATAATAAAAAGAAAGAATTAAAAGCATGATGAAATTTTTTCTTATTTGTCATGCAAATGTATAATGTAATAAATATAAGAGTTTTTTTTTAATGATATAAACCATGTTATAATTTGGTTATTAAAAGAAATAATAAGTTTCTTTTTGGTTAATGCAAATGTTAGATAAAAAATTAGCTACTATTGAAATAATACTGATCTATCATGGTAATATCCATTTTAGTTTCAAGTAAAGTACTATTATCTATCAGAATATAAATAGCAACAATGAGCTATCATTGAAACAATAGAAGCATATAAATGAACACCACTTTTAATTAAATGAATTACCATTTAGAAATAACAAGTTAACTCTATATGACTTTATTAAAAAAAAAAAAAAAAGACAACTTGTGTCATTTTCACTAGGTTTTGAAAAAGTTGTAGTTCACTGGCTACTATTTTGCATTTATATGAATTAGGTTGATTCCAAATTATACAAATCATACAAATGTCTTTAATCCAAATATGAGTTTTATAATAATATAATAAATATAAAAAGGTTAACAGAACAAAAATATAAATCTATTACCTTTAATCAGTAGCATCAATTTAATCATATAATGTGTCATCATAATATGAATTATCATTTAATTGATCTTTATCTCTCTTAAATTGTAAAACATTTGTTTAAAGGTTAACTATAATATTGGACATATCTTTTTTTACCTAATTAGATTGTTCAATATTGCTAAAAATTTTGACATTTTATCTAGATTCATTTGGCTCTCCCTAAAATATATGTTGGACATTTAGATTGTCTGTCTTAATACGATTAAATAAATCTCAAGAAATCATTTACATTACATAATACATAGAAGACTTTGTGAACTTGATATGTTGGCCCAAAAAGATAATTCAGGTAGCATAATTTGTTAGAGTTGACACGTGTAAGTCCATAATCATCATTCTTTAATTCAAATCAATCACATATAAACAAAACAACATTAAATTGATTGTAATAATCTAGTTTAATAATTTTGATTATTACTCTAGAAGAGGTCACTTCTCTTGTCACAGAATTTTGTTCCTAGAGATTGTAAAGCTATTTGTCAATATTATTATTGTGACACCACTATTTTGTGTCTTACTCTTTGCATCATGTTCTTTAATGTGAAATTTATAACCATTAATAAAATACCTAACAAATTGTTTTGCTATTATATTAAGACTAATATATATAAACAATAACCTTCTTATTTACAACTTGATTTTGAAATCAAAATGTAAAATCTTGACTACAATTTTTTGCTTTTACCTATCTCTTTTTTTATCAGCCAATCATCAATTCCCTATGCTCTTTATAATAAAGATATTAATATAAGAAATAAGCTTGGCATTTTAAAGAATACAATGAAAAGAAAAATCAAAATTAGACTTAGCTTACTCAATATATCTCTTAACTTTATCTCCACAATTAAACAATACATATCTATATACTTGTTTTAATGAAACATTATTCATAATAAACAACTTGTCTTTTTTCTTTCTTTTACCATTATTGTATAGCCTTTATTTTGAAATGAAGATGTTTGTTCCTTCATTACATTGTCAAATTGTTTCTTATACCTTGTAAATTCAGTCTTTACTCCATCATGCATATATCTTAAACAAAATATCAAACACTCTTTAACTAAGTACATAAATAGGCAAATGCACCATTATATCCAAAAAAGAAAAAAGAAAGAAAGAAAATTTTGAAGAAAAAAATCACTTTTGACTAGCAAAGTGTTTTGATAGTTTTGATTTACAAATAATTCAAATCTTGTACTTTTACAACTTTACTACATATAGCTTTCAAAAATGATCTCAATCTTATCAAGGCTATAGCAATATGCTTTAATATTGGTTTCCTAACTACAACTTAAAAAATATAATATATTAAGAAATAAGCGCTATGACTCTTATATCCAACAATTTTTTGCTTTTTATCATTCATACATCTGGATATATTAGATATATAATCTTGAGTTAATTTAGCACTTTTTATGATAGTAAAAAACATAATCTTTTTTTCTAGTATTAATGAAAAGCATGCTTCAAAATACATCAACCATCATTAGAAAGAATAAGTTAAAGTTCTTTCTTTATACTCATATCTTGTAAATCAAAATGAGTTTTTGCATGGATGTTTATTTTGCCAAGAAGGTCTAATAGTGTCTCGAGAATACTATCATAAATGTTCTCATTTATATGCATCACATCTAAATTATGAAGATATTTGTTACTTTCCCAATAAGGCAAACAAAAGAATATATATGTTTTTTTTTCTAGGGGCTATCATTATTCTTCTTTTGCTTCTTTTTAAGTTGATTATCAAAGTTAGATAAATCTAATGCAATTTGATATCTTACTAAAGGAGTAGGAGTAGTTCTCAACTTTATATGGCTAGTGAAAGACTTCATATCCAATCTTCATGGGTAATTTGCAATTAAGAACCTTTAATGGTCCATTTAACAAGTTTTCTTATTGTAAAGAGTATAATGAGAACAAATGTTATAATTACAGTTAAGATAAGTTAATTTTCCTTTTGTACTTGACCTTGATAACATTGTATAAGCTAAAATGTTACTAACAATTTATAACAAGGCTATATACATATAAAAAGACTACTTATTAGACACATTATACATATCCAAACTAAACTCCCATAACTCTTTTAGTTCCTAAATTAATAGCTGTAAAAACACATCTATCTCACCTCTTAGTGAATTAAGACCTAAAATAATCATAAAGAGCATCATATATTTTGGTTTCATACATAAACATAAAGCCAAGTTGTAATTAATAAGGATTATTGGTCATGTACTATATGCAATACTCATGGTTTGAAAAGATTGAATCCATCATTAACCAAACCTAACCTTACATTGCAAGGATCTTTTTCAAAATTTGGATTCAAGGAATCAAATTCTTTTTAAGTTTAATCATCAACAAGATGTCTTAAACCACCATCCTTAGGTTAATGTATCATATGTGAAATCATATCATATGTCATTTATAAACACATGAAATGTCTTTGAAGTCTTAGATTTCAGTGAAAAATATCTAAGAATCTTGGCTAGAACCTAATAAGCCCTTAAAGACTCAATAATGACATCATTCCCTTTAAAATTCTTTATACTTTTCCACCTAAAAACCCTACAAATGTGACAAACATTTTCGTTCTCATGCTTATCTTAGAAAAAGATACAATTATTAGAACACACATAAATCCTTTTCTAATCAAATCCCAGATTTTTCACTATATTTTTATATTTATTAAATAAGTTTGGCATCTTTACCTTTAAGAATGCTTATTTTATAAAGTTTAAAATATCTCCAAATGTTAAATTACTAAGGTCATGGAAACACTCAAGAAGATACAATTTTATTATGAAAGAAGGCTTAGAAAACTTCTTATAACAAGGATATAGTTCTTATTGGCCCTCTTCCACTTTCATCCTTAAAGTGTCATTTGAGAGCGGATTAATATCATTATACATGACAACTTGAATTTCATTATTTATTACATTGCTTGATAAAAGCCCCTCACTATGGAAAATCCTAGCAAAAGTCTTAGTTAGGAAATAGTCAACCCTTTTTTTTCCCAATGCCTCAAATATTCGAGCACAAACAAGAACCGAGACTTGTATTTTCCTGTGAATATGGGCACTAAGAATGTGCAGCATCGACGAGGTCAGGCTCTTTAAGAGGCACCAACTACCCTCAGTACCTTCAAACGACGCACCTAATGCCGTATGCTGACTTCTAAGGCATTTTAATTGACTATTTGATAATAGCCAGTAAATGAAATTGATTATTTTATAATAATTAATAAAATTTGTAGGAAATGAAGAAATAGTTTAATTAACATCACGAATAGAATAACAATGCCAGAGACACTAAAAATTCTATCTAAGACATTTTTCTCTTTTTTTCTTTGAACTAAAAATAGTGATATTGATCCATGTTAAATATTGTGTTTAATTTAAATATTCTCAATTTACTCTATTAAGTGAATTTTAACCTTTTATTGTAAAAAATACAGTGATATAAATTTGTATTTATACGATCTTAGTCATTATAATTAAAATAAAATGTCAAAATCTATCTAAATTTATTAAAATAATTTAAAAAAATTCAAATTCTATGATTCAAAAATATAAATATTACCATAAAAAATTCAGCAAAAATCTCGATACCCTTAACATTTATTTTTATATTATCTCAATATCATTGACCAACATTACTATCTAAAAGTTGACAATGTCGGCATTTAATATCCTAGCAAGGTCTTATTTTTATGGTAAGAAACGAAGAGTCAAATAGTTAGCTGTAGGTCGAACACAATGTTGACTCTCAATGAGAAAAATCCACAATAGCAGCTAGAAATTGGACAAAGAAGAGCAGCATGCTCGGCACCGACCCAAAAAAAGACAGACACGAAGACATTATATGCTTAAACCAAGAGCGGTATCTATGCATAGTAGCACTTTCACACCTGTGATGTCAATTAGATTGACTTGGAATGCCCCAGCTCCCTTCGGCGTATTTGCTTCCAACCCCCGCAGTTTTATGGAATGTCCCGTAGATGTTGTTGAAAGAATTGACACCCCACAATCAGTTCAAACTACTTTAAGACTTTTTTTGGAAGTACGGCGAATCCAGAGCCAAAGCCGACCACCTCGACCGGATTGGTGCTGCGATATTGCAGTACCCACCTAACCATTACATCACAGTGGTCTTAATTGTGACTGCATTTTTTAATTTGACTTCTTTTAGAGGAGTCAATTCAATACTAAAAATAAAGGAAAAAGAGAGAGAGAGAGAGAGTAAATTTTAGTTAAACAAAATGTAAAAAATTAAGTAAAATTTAATTTTGTAAAATATAAATTGACTGTCTGTTATATTTATAAATAAATATAATAAATACGCTTTTATAATTTAGATTTCATCAGTTACAATAAACTGTAATTGATGCTAAATACTAATTACAAAGTTAAGGTCCAATAACGTCAGTGATGTTTCAAGTACTTTTTCTTTTTTTTTTTTCTTTGGTTAAGGGTCAAAATATTCCTACCACTTGGAAGTTGGAACCATTGTCTCCCGAATCTGATAGTTGGTGGCCAACCTCACAAAATGTGCAGGCAGCTGGACCATTGGTTGTTTAACTTTCCTATTGCGTTGACGAGTGTAGTAAACAATTTACTCGAGTTAAAACCCAGTTAAACAAGATCAAATTCACAAATAACTGAGGCATCTCTTTCTCTCTGTCTCTCTCAACTATTTCTCTAGCCATTATCCTTTTGGTTCCAACAACTTGCTAAGTTTAGGCATGTGTGATGTGTAGTTCTAGATGTCTAATAAGAAGTATTAAAATAAAAAATTTTGAGCTATACTTTTACTAATAATTAATTAAATTAATTTATTTTTAATTTAAATTTGAAAAAAAATAGTTAAGTACAATTTAAATTAATTTGTTTATTAACTATAATTAGTAGTTTAGTTAATTTAAGAGTTTTTAATTTCCAACTTATGTTGAGGGAATGGAATAAAAATAAAAATGAGTGGTTGACTAAAAAATAAAGTAAATTTTATTATTATATGTCAATTATAATGATTTTATAATTAAAATTTTAATTAATAATATTACTATAATCAACTTCAAATAATAATTTTTAAGAAAAATTACTTAGATAAAAAAATTAATATTTAAAATTAAATAATATGGTTAAGAAAAAATAATGAGATAATAATATAAATTTAGTATATTTTATTTTATATTGTAAAAAAGATGACAAAATATATATTGAAATTTTAATTTAATTAAAATACTAAAAAAAGAAAATTAAAAAAATAAATTAATATTAAAAATTAAAAAATTAATATTTAAAATTGAGTAATTTGGTTAAAAAATAAAAAAATAATAATGTAAACCTAGTATATTTGAATTTTATAGTGTAAAAAAAATGAAAAAATATATGTTGAAATTTTAATTTTATTAAAATGCTAAAAAATGATAAATTAATTATTAAATTAATATCAAATATTATAAACTATTAAGTCAATTAAAAACATTTTCAAATTAACTAAACACCATTATATAAGTATTTTCTTCTTAAAATTATTTTTTCTTAATTTCAACAATACTAATATACTTCTAATAATAATTAATTAAATTAATTTACTTTTAATTTAAATTTAGAAGAAATAGTTAAGGGTTATTAGCAATGAATAGTATTTAGTTAATTTAAGAATTTTTAAATTTAAACTTACTTTTAAAGGATTAAATAAAATTGAAATTAAATTATTATATAAAAATTAAAGTAAATTTTATTATTTCATATTGATTATAATTAAATTTATAATCAAAAATTTAATTAATAATATTATTATAATCAACCATATATATCAATTTTAGAAAAAAAAAAGTCATTCAAGTAAAAGAATTAAATATCTAATATTAAGTAATTTTATTAAAATATTAAAAATTATAAATTAATTATAAAATTAATATCATATACTACAAATTATATAAAAGTGTAATAAAAAAAATTTAAAATTAAATATACGTCACCATATAAATATTTATTATTTAAAAATTATTTAAAATTATCATGTTTCTCTCTATTTCAGCATACTAATATATATATAAATTTTCCAAGGCTTCTTATTTGAAATTCTTCATTAAGCTAGACTCCATCTCAGTTATCAAGGGGGGAGTGTTAAGGACAGCGAGGAATTTCCTTGCTCATAAAAGGGTGGGAGGCAAGTTTTTTTCTAATTTTGTTGGGGGGGGGGGGAGCGGTAAATTAATTGAAAAAAATTGTTTGACAAATGCATTTAATCAAATTGAAAATTTCTTGCAATCTCCCAATTAGTTGGCCCTCTAATAATCCGTACCTAACCATAATTATCAATAATAATGTTAAAATTTCTATTACGTGCAATTATTCCATTAAACTAAAATGTTGAGCTTGGTGGTATAATTAGACAAGCTAACGAGACTTCTTATGCAACAATTACTTGGGTTGCAATTATTTTCTCATTAAGGAATGGTCGGAAACCCAAGAAAAAAAAAAAAAATATATATATATATATATATATATATATATATATAAAACAATTACGTTTAGCAGATTGGAAGGCCAAATTTATGAAAGGATATCAATTCGATGCATGGTATTTGACAAAGATTCTCGTTTGTTGGCAAATCATTTTATGAGATATTAATGACAGGGACAACAACAAAATTTTAAAAGTGGATTGTTGGACAAACGAGACAAGGAACTTGTAAAGCTGGGGGTTTTTGCGGAGGGGAGTGGGGGTTTTGGGGAGGGGTGGTGGTGGTGGTGGTGGGGGAGGGGATTTTCCAACACTCCAAGAAAATAATCAGATCAAACCACTCGAAGACTTTTAAAACCTCTTCCATTATCGCTGACACATTTACAGAGAAACCCCCCCCTCCCCATCCAGGAACGTCGCCATGTTGCTGCAGTGCTTGCCTAACCATTACATCACGGTGGCCTTAATTGTGACAGCACCTCTTCACAGTGTTTTCCTCCTCTTTAGTTTGTCTTTCTTCCAGAAGAGTCAACTCAAAGTTAAAAAAATGAATAAAAGTAAAATTTTCTAAAAAAATATTAAATAAAATTCGATTGAGTAAGATATAAATTGAGTGTTGTTTATTATACTCCTAACTGAAAAGAAAAAAGTGAATAACCATAACAAAAAAACAAAAAAAAAAGAAATACCCTTTCACAATTCAGATATCTCATTAACAGCAACCACCGCAATGGATGGTGGTAACAATTAAACTACAGAGTTAAGGTCCGATGACATCGGTGATGTTTCAAGGTTCCAATTTTCCCTTTGTGTTCCTTTTTTTTTTTTTTTTTCAATGTTGAGGGTCAAAAAATTCCTACCGCTTGGAACCAAGCAGGACCATTGGTCATTTGGTTGTTAGATCCATTAACGACCCCTTTTGAGAAAAGAACCAAGTTTGAGTTCTCATCCGAATCAAAGTTGGAACGACTTGGTGGCATCTTGCTTGGTTTTTGCATATTTATTGGACGCACATACCCACAAAACACAAATTGTTTTAGCTTCCCTATTGCATTAACGAGTGTAGTAAACAATTTACCCGAGTGTACCATGCCATCTTGGGCTTTTCTTGCTTTAATCCAAGCTCAGAGGCTTTTTCTTCTTCTTCTCTCTCTCTCTCTCTCTTTTTCTTTCTTTTCTTTTCTTTTTTTTTTTTAAATAGAAATCTACCCATCGTACATTATATATATATATATATATATATCATTTAAGTTTATTCTCTTTTTTTAACAAAAAGAAAAGTGCATTTATGCACCATAATTATTATGATGGACAAAAACCCTTCCTTCAATCTCTCTCCTTAAAAAAGACACACGTAATCATTTTCAAATATCATTAAATTTAAATGTCTATTCTCAATCTTTAAATTTAATATTAATAAATATAAATTTTAATATAAATTTTAATTTTTTTTTTAAAATAATAATAATAAAATAAATTCAGGTGAAATATATATATATATATAAATAATAATAATTCATATTTATTCTATTTTATAAATAATTTCTAGATTTACGTGACATGAGAGAATTTTAGCGACATTGTAGAGCTGGGATCATCGTCGATGTCTCATCGGGGGGTCACAACACACAAGATCTCCATCGAAGCTGATGGATTGGCAAAGAGATGAGCTTCGGCTGCCTAGGGTTTTCACTCGCAATTCAAGGACTCCCATTAGATTAACAATTCTCAGGTTTGACCGCTTAGGCACTACCACCCTATAAAAACAGAGACATAAGTTTCTACTTGCTATTAGAAAGACAACAAAAATAAAAATCAAAATCAAAATTATAAAATTATTATAAAAATAAATTATTAATTTTTTGTATTTTAATAAACATGCCTTGAGCATTAAAACATAATAATTTGATAATTGTGTAAATTTTTTAACAAAAAAAATATACTCTGTATCGTTAATTTAGTCAAACAAAACTATTAAAATCATAAAATCTTAGTGAATGTGATATATAACACATAACATACTAACTAAAAATATAGTCAAATTGGATTCTGCTTTTAAGGTCCCCTCTTCATTGCCCTTTGGGCACCTTTGGACTTCCATAACCACAGATCGGGAAGGCTGTCCCCTACGTGAACTTGATCCCGTGAGAGTAATTGTCTTTGGTACTTCCATTGTCTCCCTGCATTATGGTCCCCTTGTGCAGTCCTGTCGCACTGCCAGCTCCACTCCTAGAAGGCCATCATGCATTTTCAGTTTATGAACCAAGAAAACTTTAAACAACTGAGGCTGCTACAATTGAGGCCATTCCATAAACCAACCGTTTTGATGACATATCATGCTTTGGTTCTCTAGCTGACCTTTGCTTCACTCTTCTTTTATCATCGTGCGGCCTGTTAAAACACATTGGAGAACCAGAAATCAAGAGATCACACAAAAGATACAAGATAGCAGACCCTATGCTTAAACTACAGAACAATATCATACTGGCCAGTTGTGGTTAAGGAAAAGCATTCCAAGGTCCTTTCAGAGCCAATGGATGTTCTGGGCATTACATTTGATATCAAGACTTCTGTTTCTCATGGCAACCAATGTAGCCATCTGATGGGAACACACATCTACTTGTGTGTGGCAGCAATACACAAAGAAGGCAGTGCTGTCAAAGTTGGACCCTAAAAATCTCTGAATAAATCTTGTAATCCTGTATGTAGTGTGACTTTTCTTGTTTGTGTTTTATCGGTAATGGTTGACAAGATTTTCAGTATTTTCATTTTTGTTTCATCTGGAGTAGTTAGTCTAGCCTGTAAACCCTACTCCCTGATTCAGTTTTCAGTGTGTGATTTGTACTGAGATAAGATTAGAGCTTAGAGCTGAGTATTGGCAGTGGCTTCCACTAGGCCAGTGGTGGACTACACTACTACACTATTGTTTGGTGGCTTCCACTAGGCCAGTGGTGGGCTAAACTATTGTTTGGTGGCTTCCACTAGGCCAGTGGTGGACTGCACTATTGTTTGGTGGCTTCCACTATTGTTTGTGTGTTTGAAACGTAGAACCAAGTATTGGTGGGGGACTCCATTATTGTTTCTGTGTTGTTTTTGTACTGTTTGTGAGCAATTAAATAAATTTCCAATTTCCCTTTCTTCAATCTTTTTTCTCAATAATAGTCCTACATCACCATTAGTTTCAATTATCAGAAGGAAAAGCTACTAATTTCTGCCTCTTCACTCTGCACTGTACTCTGCTTTCTTAAGCTATAAATTTGCATTCTGACTAGAAAGCAACAGATTTGTTACTAGCATGGTTTACACCATTATTACATTAAATAGAAATTTTGACAAAATAAATCGAGAAAGCAATTTTGAGCTGTTAATGGGAAAAATTCAAAGGAAAGGAAATTTCAACAGATATAACCACACAAGTAAAAATATTAAATGAACTTGATGTCACAGAAACAATTTCATTTTGTTTGATCTTGCAGACACGAATTCAACCACATAAAACACAAATCACATGAATCCACATTGACCTTTATTCACTGGAAAATAGAAAACTAGATAATTTGAACCCAATGAGCACAGGAATTAGGCTGTCTGTTTTCCAGTAGGGTAGAACATACGAAAGCCTGGCAAGCTACTTCTACTCCTCTGGTAAAAAGATCTCATTTTTTTGCTGGAAAAAGTGATTTCTTGAAAAGTCAAAGCAAATAAGTGGGAAACACACACATTAAATTAATCAAAACTGCAAGGCATATAAAATATAGTAGCATTGTGTAAAGAGGAACATACACATCAGACGATGCATCCGGTTTTGGGTGATCAATTTCTTGATCCTGCTTATAATATCAG
Source organism: Bruguiera hainesii (assembly GCA_023213295.1). NCBI lineage: Eukaryota > Viridiplantae > Streptophyta > Magnoliopsida > Malpighiales > Rhizophoraceae > Bruguiera > Bruguiera hainesii. The sequence goes on from JAHOYR010000003.1 coordinate 6,213,417, forward strand.
GCACATTAGAAGGAATTATTTTGGAATGCAAGTCACCATATAGAAGAAAATAACTATAATGTTAACCACGAGATTTTGACGTTCAAACTTGTGTAATTGACATACATCATCCAGTACGAAATCATGTCCAATCAGTTCCCACCGTTCTCTTTCAAGATTCAGTTCCTCTTCATCTCCATCAGTGTACAACACCTGTAAAAATTGCTAGAAACAGAGATAGCTAGAATAGGAATCAGAGAAGCTAGATCCATCAACAAGAGTTAGTTGGGTGAGATGGTTCTGAAGCAATCTAAAATGACTAAAAACTCCATTAGGGAAGAGAAATTATCCGCTCATCATATGACATGAACCACAGGATAGTAATAAAGGGCCAGATATCATGGCTGTGAGAAAATAAAAGATTTCTCGTGGTTTAACAAACGCAGCACTGGACAGAACCACCAAATGGCAACAGGGAAAAACAACCTACAACAAATACACAAAGATTGTTCCACAACCCAACTTTGATATGCACACCCCTTCCTTTTGTTCCCATGCCACCCGCACTTAAAGGAAGGAGGAGTAAAAACACAAAAAGTACCCAAAGAACAATTAGGCATAAGTAGGATTGTATGAATCATCTTACCCTGTACTTGTTTTTAATAGGGTCAAAAGAATCAAGAACTCCTTCATAAAACCTGCATAATAAAATGTTCACTTTTAAAGCCGTCCTTTCTGAAATCTAAACAACACAACAGTTACACTTTACGCATTTGTGCATTCAAAACTTTCTGGTCTGCTTGGGAGCTAGAAGCCAAGAAGAATCAGCATAAATGTGTTAATCTGAGTCTCCCGAATGTAAAAATAGCTTAAAATTATTAAAATTTATATAATTTTGAATTTTTTGCATAGAACAAACACTACGCTTGATTCAGCTTCTATAAATCAAGTCAAGAGAAAAAACAGTGAAACAAAAAAGGCATTCTCAATTACAGCACATTTAAGTGAGCCGCATACAGTCAACTCCTCTATTACAAATTGCAATTTTGCAACAAAAAGTAAGTAGTTAGTCTACAACTCCAACCATTACCTTAATCTGTCACTAGATAAAACCATCATGCTTTCATTTATTGGTTTCAAGTCAGAGCCTTGGCCACTATGCAAGCCTCCATAGTCCATTGTCTTTTCTTTTTCTTTTCCTGCCTTTTTGACAATGTGCAACTTAAGACATCGACATTTATCTTATACATTGGATGGTTGAATGACTCAAAAATACTAATCAAGTACACCCAATCTTGATACTAAAAAATTGTTAAGGAAGAGAGAAATTATTGTTCTTGAGATTGAAGAATTCCCACAGGAAATGTACAAACAGGTGTTCCACAGAATGTCAATATAACATAAGCACAGAAGGAAAAACCTATCTATAAGTTACATGTCTGCTGGTATAATGATTCAAAAGTAGAAGCAACCACAAGAAATCAACTTCAGACCAAGTAATGGACAGGAACTCAATATATTTACAAATGCTAACAAAGTGAACATATTAACTAGAAATTTTAAAGAATCTTACGTCCTGTCCAGTGGCCACCAAACCTTTATTTTGCGGCCAACTAGTTGCTCGCTAGAAGCCTGAATTGGGCACAAGAGGAGTGCAATGAGGATAATTAGCTTGAAAAGAGAAACGAGTTATGTGATGCAACTATCATTATATTGCACTAAATGCTAGTTTGTAGCCCACAAGTCAATCAAGAAAGCAAATGTGCTGATAAGCATGTCTAGCGAGGGCCAGTTCTATAAACAAGTTTCAAAGCCAGCCATTGGGGACACTGCAAATGTAATAAAAAAGAAACATGATCAACATCAGTCTTCCCATGAACTTTATGTACATGTAAATTCTGTATTTGGCTCATGCAGAGGATTGAGAGTAAAACTCAAGGAAGGTATTTGGATTACTCTATCGTCACGAGCTGCAATTCAATAGAGAACCAATCCATTGTACACGTTACTATCTACTTCTCAGGCATAGAGATATTATTTTCATCATGCATGACACATATATTGATACATAAACAAACAGGACATCCCAAATGCAAAAACACGTTCCCTTACATTTTCTATTTGCTTAAAGCCATCCCCATTCTAGATCAGCTGAACTGGTGGGGCATACCAAAGTACGCTGGTTTACTACACAAGGGTCAAGAAACAAGCTGCCTTACAAAGCAGTCAAGTTGTATTATTCTCAAGCAACTGGCCATCTGAAGTTGCAGATCAGTAGAACATCTACATATATAGTCTTGACACTGCCCAAATGCAATTTCCACAAATGACAAAGACAACCAGTTTAGTTCCAATTTCTTCTGGGCAAAAAAAAGCATTCTAAATGCAAAATTTAACTAGGAAGGTTAAAACCCACTTAGACAATTTTATTCTTCTCTCATATAGAACATCAAATGTCATTGAAGTAGAAACCAATCAACAACAATTCTCATCATAATTCCAGTATTTTACAGAACTCCTACATCTAGATTCCAAACAAAGGCAAAGAGCTTTTTAGCACTGTTAGTTGTACTAAAAGCAAAAAGAGGATATTAGAAGCATGATAAAGTGAAATCAAATGATCAATTCAACTTGAATTAAAACAAACATAAAGAAAAAATAATTGATACCACTTCCTTCATCAGAGCACACGTTCTCTTCACTGTTTTTTTAGGGGTTTTTCTGGGCTGACTTCCATCTCGACCTGATAATTCGGTTTTCTGGATATTTGACAAGAAGAGATGTGTAAACCACATGTTTGCTGCATTGCAGAATTTGAACCCAGTAGGATCACGAGAGGGATGTGATTCACATCCATTGCTTACCTTATCGTCAGATGCCTCAGTGATATCCTCATCCTCAGCAGCACCTACCATCAAAGTTTGTTTCCTGTTATCTTTTTGGGCCAGTATGCTGCCTTTATCATTGCTCTTTACTCCTACAACAATTGATTGATGCAATAGGTTTTTCACCTCATGCTTCTTCTTTATTTCTCTGCAGCCATGGGTCATAGATTTGATCTCAACATTCTTTTTAACACCTCCAGTTTTCCTTGATGGCTTTCTTTCATGTGGTTCTGAGTTATTTCTTTCTTTAGACTGACTTCCTAATCCAAGATCATCAGATTCTGGAGCCTTCCGCCCAAACTGAGCACTCAATATCTCTCCCTTGGGTGAAGATAAGGAACTTGGATCATCCACAATTGCCTCCTTTTTCCTTGGCTGGCTTCTTTTGGGAAGACTTCCACCAGAAAGACCTTTCCTTGGGGTTGAGGCAGAAGGACCAACAACTGCAGGAGTTCTTTGTTTAATTGCCACAGGTTCTGTCACACTCACATGTGCCTCATGAGATTGTTTAGCAATTTTTCTTCCTCTGTGTATCCAAGGATGATTATGGCCTTCCTCTGGATTCATCAAAGAACTAAGCTGCTGTCCCCTCTTCTTTTGAACAATCTCTGGCTCCTTGGACAACTTGACTTCAATTTCAGTGTTTCCTTGTGCATTAGTACCTTTAGAATGTTGAATTAAAGAACAACGCTCAAGAAGCTTTGGAGAACTATGAATTGTGATAGCTTTAGCATTTTCCATTAAAGTAGAATCAATGCCCTTTGTCAAGCTTAGAACATTATCCACACCGTGGGAAAGTTCTCCAGGATAGGCGTCATCTGTAGACAAACCCCTATTCACCTGACCCATAGAAATTTGCATTTCAGAAGGACTATTTCATTATGATTATACTCAGAGCATACTTATGCAAAAACAGCAATCTGGAATGCAGCATAAAGGTTAGTCCAGGAATTCTAATCTTTTACTTCACAGCAATATACATAGAAAACACGAATAGGTCATAGCACCCTAAAATTTGCCATGCCACATAAAGTTCCTTTCATTGGTATCTTTAGGCATTAAGGAATGCTATGCTAGGATATGAAGTTATTTTTACATCAAATGGCATTTCCTCTAACAACTGAAAGCACAGGCAGTTTGCTGGCAACAAGCTTTTTAAGGTTTGCTTGGACCATGGTAGTTAGCTATGTTTACAAATTCTAAAATATAACAGACTGCCACTGGTGCTGACAAACTTACAATTGAAATTTTGCCGATGGCAAAGCAGTTGCAATAGCAATCACACAATAACCAGCTTCTCCCATCAGAAAGTTGAAAGGGAGACGATGACAAATGACAGAAATTTTAATAAAATTTATCACGTGTAAACTTATTATTGGTGGAATGATAAAAAGAAATTTAGTAATTTCCATTAGAAAATGAGGAAATCTTTGCATTAGTTACAACTGTAAGTCAAAGTCCTCGAACAATATCACCATAACTAGCATGCTGTTCACATCTAATACATCTACAGAGGAGATGCAGACATACCACATGTTCTCCAGAATCATTAACTTGATCGTCTTCAAGAACATTGGACTTGTCTTGAATAATGGAAAAAACTATTGGGGCATACTCATCTAAAGGTATGCCAAGAGACTGCACTGCTTCCTTGAGGTAAGGCTTAAGTTTAGCAGCACAATTGGTCACTACTCTCTCCCCAAGCTTCCGTGCAATGGAAGAAACACTCTGGAACCGTAGTATAACACAGATTAACAAATATCATGGTAACAATCAAGATTGGGATTGAAAGTAATAAAACACTAGCAAAGAGAAACCTACCTGACTGTCTTTTGTTACACTGAGCAAAAGAGGGGTAAGAAGATCCAACGATAGATCTTCACTTTCTTCTATGACCAGGGTCATAATTGTTTCCATGGCCAAAAAAACAGTATCTGGATGGTTGCACCTTGGAGGTAACCAAGCACAAGCCATTGGTTATTTATGCTTTAGAGAACATGGTAATAAAACAGATGTCAAGCTCTGAGCCATTGCTTCATCCCAACACAACATATGTAGATTAATATAAATTTAAAACATCAGAGCAGTTACAGTCACAAAAGATCCATCAAGACCAAGAAGGTAGGGTTCAGCTGATATCAGGTACCTCAGCAAAGAATCTATTTTAAATCTATATGCTAATGGAAGCAAAACATAAAGCTTTTGCTACCCTGGGAATTCTACACAGCAATCCTTGCCTTCCAGGTTCAGTTTTGCTGAATATGTCTCCAATTTGACCCAAAGATCGCTCAATATCAGGAGCTACAACCTATTTTTCACATTCACTTAGATATTGAAGCTCCAAAATGCACTTCTGCTAAGTGCTTCAAAACATTCCCATAACCCTGGATACTGGGGCCCCTTGACACCTTTTCATTTTAGTTTATTTAATCCACCAGCAAAGGTTATAATCCACAAGTAGTTCCACAAAAGTCAATTGAATCCCATTCATTGACCAAAGCTTTTAAAGAACCATCATTTTCAAAGATGTCCCTTCTGCCATCTTTTCCAACTCCTGACATCATTTAGGTTTCTTGTCATCCACCTTTTGAAAATATTACAATCAGCCTTCTGAAACAGATTTTGACAAGATTTTATTTTTAAGCAACTAAATTAAAAAAATCTGCCTTAATCACAATCGCTACAAGATTTTCCATTATTTATTCAAGAACCTAAAAAATGATTTTAAAAGAGTCTACAAACTTCATCTAAATTTTTTTTTCATTGCTGCAATTTCATCTAACAGAAGTTATAAGCATGCACAAGAGTAGCTAAAAAAGAAATAAGCATAAAAAATGATATGGGAGTCATACTATTATGTCTTTCTTAGTATATAAAATTTTGACCAAATTTTCATAGATGCTATATGATAATCAAGCCATAGAACATGATACAATGAGCTGAAACTTCTATGCAAATGTCAGTCACTTCAGATACAAAACAGTGTTATGGCAGAAAATTGGGCAGCAGTTTCTAGTCATAGAGCTATGAAAGATCTAGCAGAAAAGATGATAAATGGCATAGAAAAAACACCAATACAATTTGCAGATGCTCATACCTAATGATTTTCAGGAAATGTTGGAACATATCTACAATAAGTTCATCTAACTCCAGGTCTAACATCACCAAGCAAGACTGCACTTTTGCAAAAGTATCCAGAATTGCAACAGCCTTTGAATAACAGTGACCAGATACATGGGGCAATTTTTCAAAAGCTTCAACAGTCAATTGAAATATTTCCTGTACACCATTGAAAAAAATAGATGATATAGGAACCCCCAAAGCAGCAAACACGTGCACATATATTCAATCTTCACTTTATGCTATAAGTACCTTCATTTTCTCATCATTATATGGAGCACTGGGTGCTGTAATCCTTGTTATCTCACTAAAGCAAGATGCAACAGCAACTTTCACATCCACATCTGAGTGCTTTAAAAGGGCATTAGATATCAATGCTCTCATTGGGAATACAAGTGCATCCTGCATGGATCTCGATGGCTCTTGCTCCACCTTTATAAGTAAGCTCTCAATTTTCTACAATCAAAAAGAAAAAAACAAAGAAATCCATCAATCAAAGGATGTCAATGGGAAGGAAATGAAGATGTATAGACTTGTAGAGTCAAATTAGCAGTGGGCAGAACACATAGGCAAATTACCAAGATGTAAAGCCAATATGAAAATCACAGAGCTATAAGAGCCTAGAAGGTCAAAGAACAATCAATTCAACAAAGTTCTATGCCATTAATAGCTCTTGAAAGTATACCATTTCACCTAGTAAAAGTATGCAATACATAGACAGAAATTCCATTGGGTAAAGTATGAGTATTTGAGAAAGTATGAGTATTTCCTGGTCTGGATTCAACGCTAATTCATTGGCTCCAGACATGGCCCTTAATGCTGTGAACTGTGTGATTAAACAGGACCATACATGGAGCAAAATTGGCAGATAACAGAAATCCAAGAAAGAACACTGACTTTATGCATGAACAGTTAAAATTTTTAACAATTGCAGCACAGGAAAAGAAGAGTGAAAAAAATCATCATGTTACAGAACCCAAAACACACTGATTTCACAAATTGTATCCATCAATATAACTTACTATAAGTTATTAGAAATCAAAAGAGTAAGTTAACTCAAATGCATAAACAAAGTCAATGTGCATGTGTTCATAAATGTAGAATTACAAAGGTGATATTATAAGCTATTGGCAGAAGTAATCGATGTCCTTATTCCCAAATCATACACACAGACATTGGTGTTATTTTTCACAACACCTCCAAATTTCATTTTCCATTAAACCAAAATTAATGAACTCAACACTCGACTCGATAAAAAAGGAAAACTAAAAAATCCAAAAAAAAAAAAAACAACTAATTAACATAAACAACTGAGAGAGGTTTGCTCCAAGAAAAAAAGAAAAAAAAAAGAGTGGGATATGCATAAAAAAAATAGTCAATAAAAACATATGACAACGGCAATCATCCCATACCAGCTGCAGCAATCAACAAACAATGATAATCCCATATGAAGCCATAGTCTCAAGTTCAAAATTGTAACTAGTGGTGAACAAATTGTGATAGAAAAACACAGAAATGCGCACCAAGTAGACATAAAATCACCAAGTAATCAAACTTGGAAAACTGGCCAACATGCAGATGAATTCAACCTCATGATTATAAACGAGTCAATTCCACCAAAACCAAAAGTTAATAATGCAAGCACATAAAATGGCACTGAGAGAGAGAGAGAGAGAGAGAGAGAGAAGGGCCTTTACATCAAGCTGATTAAGCAGCTCATCAGTGGACGATGGAGGGTTTAAAAGGGCATTCCCAGCCTCCTTAAGCTGCTCCCCAAGCTCCATCGCATTCATAGCCATTCGAACACTTCAAATTTCTAAAGCCCCCACCTCCAAGTCTTTTATAACAACAATTTTCCTGAAACCCCCAGAACTTCAAAGGCACGAAACTGTGCTTTTTTAGTACTGAAGCCCACAGACACCCACCCTCTCATTTATATCCCATAAAGGTAAGAACTCGTGCCCTTTCTTTTGTCTGGAACTCAACCACAGCTAAGGGGCTTTTCAGCAAAGCGCCATACATTCAGTGCACACAGCACACGGAGATTCATCAGAGAAGCAGAGTGTAGCTAATTGGAGTGGCTTCAAACCCCGCGCTTCAATGCTTCCGTTGTTTTTACATCCCTTGGCCACTTCCGGGCTTCTCGGTTACAGTTACAAAGGTAAGGTGGCTAAAGTTATTTTAATCCATTTGAATTATAAATTTATCGAATTCTAAATTTATTAAATACAATTAATTTAAATTTAAGTTTTATATATTTTTAATTTAATATTTATTACATATTAAATGATTTTAAATCAAAAAAAAATTTAAATTTTAAGTTATAATATTTTATATTCATTGAATCTTTAACTTATTAATTTGTTATCATTTCAAATTTAAATTATTTTAATTTAAAATAGTTTAAATCATGAATTATTGACTTTGTTCATTATTGGCTTTTTCAAATTGGACCCAATTTCATTATTAATAAATTGAGTTATATGAATCAAATTATTATTTACTTCGTCAAATTCCAATTTATATAGTCCATTACTCACATCTTTTATAACATTTAAGTAACAGTTTGCTCCTCCACTAGGGCTTGTTTATGCAATAAACGAATTTTTGGTAACATGATTAACCACAATGCCAATGACTATTAAGTACTAAAACTTTTATTAAAAAAAAAAAAATATATATATATATATATATATATATATATATATTATTTCTATAATTTAGCGATTGATTGGTCTTATCTTCAACTAAGATTTTAAAATTAATCCATGTTTCAGGTTAGTTTTTACTTATATTTAGTTTTTAAATAAATTTGCGTCAATTTTTATAAATAGCATATTATATAATTTACAAGTTTCGATTATTCGGTTCACATGTTGTTGGAGTTTAGCTATTCCAAGATATGGGTTAGTTACTGCCTCTTGTGCATTCAAACGAAACTATGTTATTTTAGTTTTTTTTTATTTTTTTATTTTTTGTATTGTTTTGAATTCAGATAATTTGAATTATGTTAAACTTATATTGATGGACTATTTAGACATATTCCACACACAAACTCATACATTCTATCATTATAACAATACAAATTAACATCAAATTAACCACATTTATGTAACATAACTCTTGAGTTATGGAGGATTGATTTTTTCAATCAACTTAGACACTACTTGTTATCAATCATAAAAAAAAAAAATGCATTTAAATGCATAAAGTCTGTCATTAATAATATATATTTATAAAATATATAGATAAAATACGTGATAAAATTTTATTAAAATTTTATTATTATTATTATTATTACGATGATGGTCACTTATAACACAACCCGTGAAATTAAAACCTAGTAATTATAACACAACCCATGAAGTTCAAATCCACTTAAGTTAGAAGATATAATTGGACTTCATTACATATAATTTATTTATTTATTTGGTTGAAAGATTGAGCATGCCTCGCAAGGCCACTGTACACCCTGTATATCCTGTTGAAGCAGTGGAACTATTCCTAAGGGAACTTTTTGCAGCATATGGAGCGAGAAAGCTAATTCAGCTAACCAATCGGAGACTTGATTTCCTTCTCTGTACATGTGCTTAAATTTCACAGTCCAATTTGTTCGAAGGAGATCCTGAATATTCATGACCATTTTAACATAGGGATGAGTGTTGGGAACTCCAGACTTCGATAACCACATTTCCAGGCGAGTTCCGGACCACCAGTAATGCCCCATATCTCGATTATTACTATTGAACAAAGGTCTATCTTTTGAGCAAACCCAACTATCCATTTGCCATTTAAGTCCCACAAAACCCCACCAGCTGTTGCCATTCCAGAACATCCTCTGGCAACTCCATCAGAGTTTATCTTATTCCAATTTCACTCTGGAGTTTACCACCCTATCGTTATTGCATTTTTAGCAGTGGTAACTCATGTTGAGTCCTCCAAAAAATTTTATTGCCTACTTCAGCTGCTTGCCATAAGATAAATTCTGTCATAGTAAGGTTTTCGCTTTCCTTCTATGGTACTTTCGTTCCTCCATTTCCACGCCCACCAACATACGGTTCCAAAAATTACAGTCCGCTCATCCATTTTCAGCTTGCTTTCTTTTTTAGTTCAATTCATCAAAAGCCATTCCCATATATTAGCTTTAAAAATAAAATAAAACATAAAAAATAAAAACATCTCTATCCGTTGGATGCACTAGTGATCTCCACAATTTAGTCACTGATTTGCAGTCCCTTCAGAGATGCAATACTATTTCCTCATGTATCTCACATAGCAGACATTTTGCAGAAGTGTCAATGTCCCTTTTGAACCGTTCGCTATTTGTCGTCAGTTTACCATGTGCTGCTTGCCACAAAAAGCACCTTACCCATTGCAGAGTCTGTATTTTTCGTAAGTGATCTAGGTTAATATTTCTTACTGAGACATCCACTTGGGGGTGCATTGCTTTGTATGCTCCCTTGATAGGGAAACTTCGTTTTGGTGACTCTCCTCATCTAATAGTGTCCATACTGTGTTATCCCTGACATAGCACAATTGCTGCTAATCTTCCTAAGATTTCCCCTGGCAGGAGCTTATCAAGTAGACTCTAGTTCCAACCTATCCCTGCAACCTAATAGTTGGCCACAACGAATTCTAAAGCAGTTTGTCCCAACGGCTTTAAGGCATGTTGTTCCAGTGGTTCTTTGCATAACCAAACATCCTTCCAGAAGTGCACCAACTAACCATTCCCCACTTTCCAAGGTATATGTTGTTGGAGATTATCCTTCATTTAACCATACCTTTCTAGGTTGCCAACACTGTCAATTTGAATTGGACCTCTCTACTTCCATTTTTACAATATTTTTCAGCAAGTACTCGAGTCCACAGGCTTTATGGTTCCGAGATGAAGTGCCAACTTAATTTCGTTAACAGAGTATCATTCATCATTTGAGTTGACCGAATGCCCAGCCCACCATCTTTTCTTGCTCCATGGACCACCTTCCAATTCACTAACTGTACTCATTTGGCTTGTTGAGAGTCTCCCCACAGACATTTCCTGTTATATCTATCCAATCTATCGCATATTGATGTAGAAAGTGCTACTGTTTACATTGCATAAGTAAGCATTGCAAAGGTAATTGCTTTAATAAGTGTGAGACATCATGTAAACGATAGTTGTTAGACTTTCCAACCTGTAAGCCGTTATGGAACTCGATCTAAAATATTCTTATACATGGGAGTTGACAGTCTTCCATTGATAGTTTGTACTTTTGAAATACCTCCCAAGGTCTTCGGTTAATGTCACTCCCATTTTTCTGCTCAGAGCTCTAACTAATGGCTTGTTAACACTTTTTGAGACTGAGAGCCATGATTTCGATAGGCTAACCTTCTGCTCCGAAACATTGCAGAGTCATTTTAAATAAGCATTGATCACTTGGACTTGTTTTGAACTTCTGCAAAAAGCATGACATCATCGGTAAAGAATAAGTGGGATAGGCTCAACCCTTGACGAAAGAGAGACGGGTTTCCAGTTCCCCTGTGCAATGGACTCTTCGATCATATGACTTGATCTCTTCATGTGCAACATGAAAATGTACAAAGTCAAATGATCCCATTGCCTAATCTCTCATAATGGCGTGAAAGCTTCAGTAGATGCCCCATTCAGCATGACTCGCATGCTAACCATGGTGATGCAGCTTATGATGATCAAATTCACCCAACTACAAGGCAGAGCTAGTTTCGTCTGAGTGTTCCTTATAAATTCCCAACTAAAACCTATCGTAGGCATTTTCTAGGTCTAACTTTAGTATCATGAATCCCTCATTTCCATGCATACTTTGCATTGAATGTGGTACTTCTTGTAGGATCACAATGTTATTCGTTATTTGTCTCCCAGGGACAAAGCTTGTTTGGGTTAGTGCCACCTACTTAGGCAATGACTTGTTTCAATTTATTGACAAGCACTTTGTTTAGAATCTTGTACCTCACATTGCACAAGCTAATGGGTCGAGAATCCATAATCCTCTTAGGGCCAGCCATTTCCAAAACCAAAATAAGTAAGGTTTCATTGAGTTTCATTGGGAAGGTTTCTCTATTAAGGACATTAAGGCTAAAGGAGGTCACTGACGATCCCAACACATCCCAAGATTTTTGCAAGAAAACATCTTGGAATCCATCGAAACTAGGGGCCTTGCAAAGGCTCATCCCAAATGAAGCTTGCTTCACTTCCACAGCATTAAAGGGATGAATTTATTAGGCAAGATCCCTCCTTTTTAGAGGCTAAAAACATCTAAGCATAAGTTTCACGTCCTTTGTTTTGGCATTAGCAGAAAAAAGCTTGCGAAAGTATGATCCTACCATCTCCTTTAATGCTATGTCATCAAAAACCCACCAACCACTATCGTCTTTCAGTGCTTCCACCTGATTCCTCTTTCTTCCAACCACCGTAATCAAGTGGAAGAAGCAAGTATTCCTGTCCCCATCAACAAACCATTTTGCTCTCGACTCTTAGAGCCAGAATACTTCCTCTTTCTTTGGGATTTCGCCTAGTTTTTGTTTTAATTATATTTCTAATTTTGCTAGTCTTCCAAAAAAATTATGTGTCATGGCAACTTGAAATTCTTAAATTTTATTTAGCAAACATTGCTTCTTGTAGAAAATGTTTCTAAACACTTCCTTGTTCCACGTTGTGAGAGTTTCAGTGATTTCCTGAATTGTTGCTAACATATCCACTTTTGTATTCAATGATTTCTTGAATAGTTCTTAGAACTAGCTGTGTAGCAATTACGCTCCCTGAAATCTAAACGGCTTCCTTCCCACTCTCTGGCATTGAAATCCATTCATCTTGATAAGGAGGGGATTATGATCAGAGTTTACTCCACCATCGAATGCATAAAGCCTTATCCGAGTGACAGTAAATTTGAGTGTGAGGGTTGCAGCCCCGAGCCCAAATAAATTCGGAACTAACATATCCCAAATCAACCAGAGACATTTCACTAATTCAAATGGCAAACGAACCCCAACAATATAATCTTGCATCCTTTACCTCTAGTCTTTTCCTCTGGCAACCCTATCGAATTGTAGTCTCCTGCAATCGGCTATGGGAGAGACATCGTCTCCTTGAGGACCATTAGTCTATCCCCCAGCAATGGCTTACGAATGTCGTCACGATCAACGTGCACTGTCGTGAAATATTAAGGTGAACTATTCGTCGTATCCATTTTGACATGGATATATTGCTCATCTTTTTTTGCAAGGCCCAGTCTCAAATTAGTTTTATTCCATAAAAACCCAAATGGCTCCTCTAAACCCACGGGCTTCCAGGCCAGATTGATAATGCCACCCGCATCAAAGACAACCTTATGTTTAATGATGAAAGTGAACTCCTGAACGTATACAGCCCATTTTGCACACTTGGAGTTAAGCTTTTACTGCCCTGAAATATATTTGAGAGTTTCATGATCAGTTTACAAAACAAACTCTCGATGAATAAGATATTGCCTCCAATGTTCAAGTGTGCGAAATAATGCATAGAACTTCAAATCATAAGTGTTATAACGAAATTTAGCACTATTCAATTTTTCGCTAAAGAAAGTAATGAGTCAACTTCCTTGACTCAAAACTCCTCCAATACCAGTACCTGACGCATCGCAATGTACTTCAAAAATAAGGTCAAAATTAGGCAATGCGAGTACCGGGGCCGTGCTCAATTTTTCTTTGAGTTGCTCAAAACTTTTCTTAGTCATACACGTCCACTCAAAGACTCTTTTCTTCATGCAAGAAGTAAGTGGGGCCGCAATAGTGCTGAAGTGTGCAATAAATCATCGATAGAAAGAAGCGAGACCATGAAAACTTCGTACCTCATGCACATTTGATGGAGTTGGCTATTCTCGAATCACCTTAATCTTGGCATCATCCACTGAAATCCCCTTTGCTGAAATATGAAATCCCAAGAAAAGGATTTGTGGTACCATGAAATAGCACTTTTCGAGAGCTGCGTACAAGCACTCCTGTCTCAACACTTGTAGTATTTCTTGAAGATGCTGCAAGTGCTCATCAGTAGACTTGCTAAAAATAAGAATATCATCGAAATAGACCACAACAAATTTTCCCAAAAAGGGTTTCAAAATTTGGGTCATGAACCTCATGAATGTCGATGGTGCATTCGACAAACCAAATGACATGACTAGCCACTCGTACAGCCCATCTTTCGTTTTGAATGTCGTCTTCCATTCATCTCCAGGCTTGATTCTGATTTGGTGATATCCACTTTTCAAATCCAGCTTTGAAAAGATGATTGCACCAGATATTTGATCCAAGAGGTCATCAAGGCGAGGAATAGGGAATCGATATTTGATAGTGATTTTGTTTATCACTCTACTATCGACATACATCCTCCAAGTACCATTTTTCTTAGGTACCAAGAGAGCTGGAACGGCACATAGACTAAGGCTTTCTCGGATAAAACCTTTAGTTAAGAGTTCGACAACCTGTCGATGCAATTCTTTATGCTCCATTGGACTCATCCGATAATGAGCCAAATTTGGTAAGGAAGCACCAGACATCAAATCGATTTGGTGCTGAATGTCTCTCATAGGAGGGAGACCTATAGGTAAGTCCGTCGGGAAAACAACCTTGAATTTTTCCAAAAGTGGTCGAACTTCAAGAGGTATGGAAGAAGCAACTTCACCTGCCTTGTGAAGTAAAACATATATAGTACGAACCCCTTTTAGAGCACCTTTCATATCCTTCATCGAAAGCAATGTAGGAGATGAAGACTCTTCGACAACAGGAGTTTTTAAAGGCTCCTTACTAGGTGCTAATATAATTTTCTTCCCTCCAAATTCAAAAGAGTACGTATTTCGATAACCATCATGAGTAGTTCGCCTATCGAATTGCCATGGTCGCCCAAGAATGACATGACTAGCATCCATTGGTAGAACATCGCACCATATTTTGTCGAAATAAACAGAACCAATGGATAGATTAACAAGGCAGCGTTTGGAAATGGTTATCTCGGTACCTTTCGACAGCCACATCATCTTGTAAGGTATGAGATGCGCCTTTAACTCCAACTGTAGCTTGTTCACTGCCATTTCAGAAATTATGTTCTCATAACATCCAGAGTCAATAATCAATTGACATACCTTCCCTTTAATTGTGCAAGCGGAATGAAAAATGTTGGTGTGCAACCACTTATCTCCGGTCTCATCACGAGGAACTAGAAAGATTTTTCTCACCATAAAAAATTCACCAGAATCAGCATGCACTATTTGCTCATCACCTACAAACTCTTCGACATCATTCACCTCTTCTTCGAGCAGATCCTTCACATGCTCATCAGAATCGTTATCCACTAAGAAGGCTTTGCCAGCTTGTCGATTTTTGTTCTTTTGGCAATTGCTAGCACGATGACCCAACTCACCACAAGCATAACAATGAATATCAGACGTAGTTGGTTGCTTCAAAATGTTGGGCTGATTAGGAAACTTACTAACGGTTTGTGTTGTAACCTCAGCAACTTTGGTGATGCCGGGAGTACTCCTAACGGGTCGATTGGTCATGATAGAGGATGGTTGCCTCCTCGAATGAGAACGCTCTACCTTGAGTGCTCATTGTTGTGCATCTCCTAATTCCCAAATGTCAAGGACTTCTAAGGCATTTTGAATATGAAGTTGAAGGTCATTCAAGTACTTGCTCATAAGCATTTCCTCCGGATCTTGAATGTTGTTGCGAATCACCAACTCATTGAATTCGTTGGTGTATTGGTCCACCGTTCTCGTACCTTGTCTTAGATTTTGGTACCGTTGATAGAGCTCTCTCTTGTATTCCTTAGGTAGGAAATACTTTCGGATCTTGTCTTCCATCTTTCTCCATGAAGTAATTAGCGCTTTGCCAACAGATTGGCGAGTTTGCTTCTCACGCCTCCACCAAGCGAGGGCTTTACCTCTAAATCACATAGCGATGATCCCGACTCGACGATCCTCAGGAACATTTTGATGCTCGAGCACTTCATTAACAAGTGTTAGCCAGTCAACAATTTCTTCAGGAGATTCATTACCTGAGAATTCTGAGATATCCTTTTTAACTTCTTTTTCCCACTTCGGTTCACAAATGTTTTGCTCGTGACGTCGAACATTCCTCTGATTGTGAAATGGTCGAACATTCTCCGAAGATGAAGAGTCACCATTGTAATTTTCGGTCTTGGAACGAGGTAGTGAATTGTTTCTTTCTGCCCTCAGACGCTTAACTTCCCGCGTCAACTCATCAATTTGTTGTTGCATATGTTACTGCAAATTGTCAACGAGCGTATGCACTTCATTCAATGGGATGGTTTTGCCTCCACGACATCTAACTTGTCTTGGTGGCATGGTTTTCTCTCAACTAGGGACCTGTGGGTTATGGGCCTACCATTTGTGAATCCAATTTCTTTGCATGCAAACCTTATCCGCTCTTACCCCATTTATTCTAGGTTCAATCTCAATTGTTATTTTTGGCTAGTGGATTTATAGCAAACATTTGAAAGTCCCGAGAAAATCAGAGCTAGTAGCTCAAAAAACATTCCACTTGAGCATATCATCTATAAAGTAAAATATAAGAGAGAAAACCTACTTTTAAGTCTCAGCTTAATCGAATGATTCTTCCACACATGCAAGCCCAAGCCCATCACTCAAATCAACATGAATTAGTGTAGGTGTATCTAGAATGTGAGATAAATCCCCAAGATCCAAGGCACTGTGTCCATCAAAATCCATACTCACTTGTCCATTAAAAGGTTCTAGTCGTGGGGGAGTATCTAAAGGGTTTTCCAACCTATTTCCATAGTGACCATCCATGCTGCTACTTCATTCCCTCTTCTAAAATACCAAAACGAGAACCCTTCATATAACTTTTTTTCTCCTATCTACTTAGCCTTTTTTCATATCATCCAATTGTTTGCTATGCCCCAACGTCCCTCACTTATTGCTTCATTGGATTAGCATCCACAATTACTTATAATGGGAGGTTTTCTCTAGTTTTTTCCTTTCTACCATTGTCGTTTGTTCGCCTTCCTTTTACTACCTAGCTGCTTGGCAGTCCCTTATTTTATGATCACAACATCAACAGTGGAAGCATACCGGGTTGAATTCCTTCATACCCACTCTTCGTATCTTGCCCCCAAGTACATACTCGGTGATAAGTTCGCAGGTTAGGTTGATCTCGACGTATAAACTCGCTTAGTTTCCTCGCATCATGTCTCCTCTTTGTTCTACTCAACTTTCAAGATCCTACCAATATGGTTACCTACCTTCTAAAGTGCATGTTGGGTTTATTGGCTGTGTGAATATATAACTTAAATATTTTAGAGTCACAACTCAAAATAATTAAACTGGTATTCTTTTGTCTGAGAAAAAAAAAAAAACTAGAAGAAGAGGAAAGAGCCAGTCAGCCATGAGAAAAGAAAAATAAGGTTGCCAAAAGGGAGAGAAAAAGAAAAAAGCCGCAGAAAGAGAGGAATCAAAAGGTAATATTCTTTAAACTTACATTTGGAAAAGATATCGGTGTCCGATCAATTTAAAACTTGGATGGTTGATAGAGAGTATTTGACTCTTATTTCTGAATGATGGAGATTGAGTTTCAAGCATAATATGTCCTACTTCTCTTCAGTTTTTTGTAAGTCTATACTCTGAGCAATTTTTTGCGTGCAATTTTGATCAATTGTGTAATCAAAAGATTTTTTATGGTATGATTGGAGGACACATAGATCTTTTTTATGGATGGTTGGATTGAGTTTCTGTGAACTGCAAGGACAGGTTTTCCATTCGAACCAAAGCCTCTCAATCTTGGTAACTCTCTGCTCTCTCATTTGTGGCAAAATTGATAAACTGTGTGGATAATTATTGACTTGTAGTCCGATTGAACTAAAATTTAGATAGCTGGTAGGGGACATCTGGGGGTTCATCTTGAACGGTTGGATTACTGTCTTGAAATCTACTTATTGAGTTACAGTTGACAGCACGTGTTTGACTTTTCTTGCTTAACTCATTAGTCTCTCGTTTAATCCAAATTGAATTTTGTTCAATTTGTTTGATATAATTAAGGTTATTTACCTCTATTATATTCACTTAATTATAGTAGAGTTGATCTCTGGTTTGGAGTGTCCGTGGTTTTTTTTCCTTTTAATTTGAAGGGGTTTTCCAAGTAAAATTAGAGTGTTCTCTTACGTGATTTATTTGCATTGTCATTTTTGTTATTCAATCATCTCTTCACAGGTTCAAGCAAGTGGGAAAAGTTTCTTGAGCTATTTATACCCTATTGCCACCCCTTTCTCCCATTAGAGTGGTATCAGAGTCAGGTTAGTGGATTTGGCTTGTTTGAATGATGAAATTGAATATGAATAAATTGGTTTGTTTGAATGACATGAATTATCATATATAGAGGAGTAAAATGAAGGATCTCTTGCATTTATCAGTATTTGCTACTACGAAACCTGAGTCTAAAACTGATGAAGGATGGGAATTTAAGCACAAATAGGTTTATGGTTTTATACGACAATTTGTTGATGATAATGTTTATAATCACATTTGCAATAAGACACAGTCATGGAATCTATAAAGTAAACTTGAGACTTTGTATACTTCAAAGTCTGGTAATAACAAGTTGTTCTTGTTAAAGAAAATGATACAGTTGAGATATAATGAAGGAAGTTCATTTGCTAACCACTTAAATAAGTTCCAGGGTCTCATTAATCAGCTATTAGACATGGGTATTAAATTTGATGACGAAGTTATCAAGTTATGGTTACTTATTACCTTACTTGACTCTTGGGAGACTTTTCGAATATCTCTCACTAATTCTGCCTCTGATGGTGTTTTATCAGTGGAACTTGTAAAGGGTGGTATGTTGAATAAAGAGATGAGAAGGAAATCTCATGGTTCATCATCATCTAAATCAGAGGTTTTAATTACTGAAAATAAGGAGAGAAGTTAAGAAAAAGGAAATGGTAAAAATGGTAGAAGTAAGAGTCAAAGTAAGTCACGATCTAAGTACAAGAATGTCTAGTGTCATTATTGCGGGAAGATGGGTCACATTCAGAAAAAGTGTTACAAGTGGAAGAGAGAAAATAAAGATGACAATGATAGGCACAAGAAAAAGAATGTGACTAATGATCGTATTACTATTGCATCCACTTCTAATACTGGTGACCTCATTATTGTTTGTGATGAGAATGTGATTAATTTGACATCTTATGAGATTGATTGGGTCATAGATAGTGGTGTTTCTTTTTATGTTACTTTAAGAATGGAATTATTCACAACATATACTCCTAGTGATTTTGGAGTTTTGAAGATGGGTAATAACGACTTAACAAAGGTTATTGACATTAGTGATATTTGCTTAAAGACCGGCAATGGAGCACAGCTGGTATTAAGAGATGTTAGACATGTCCCTGATATTCATTTGAATTTGATTTCAACGGGAAAACTAAATAGTAAAGGTTTTTGCAGTATCTTTAGTGATGGCCAGTGGAAGCTTACTAGAGGCTCTTTAATTATGGCATGAGGTAAGAAATGTTTCAGTTTATATTTCATGCAAGCTGTTATCTTTAAAGATGTTGTAAATGTAGAAAAGAATGATAATTCTATTGAATTATGGTATAAACAGCTCAGTCACATGAGTGAAAAGGGGATGAATTGTTTGGTAAGAAAGAACCAACTTCTAGATATAAAGAGTATAATTTTAAAGAAGTGTCCTCATTGTTTTGCTGGGAAAAAAAATAGAGATACATTTAAGAGTCACTCGTCTTTAAGGAAATCAGAGTTGCTTAAATTGGTGCATTATGATGTATGTGGTCCCTTAAAGGTATGCTCACTTGGTGGTGCTCTTTATTTTGTGACTTTTATTGATGATCACTCAAGGAAGTTTTAGGTTTATGCGTTGAAGACTAAAGATCAAGTTTTTGATGTATTTAAACAATTTCATGTCTTTATTGAGAGACAGACTGGTAAAAAACTGAAATGTGTCTACACTGATAATAATGATGAGTATAATGATCCATTTAATGAATGCTGCAGAAATTATAGGATTAGACACCAGAGGATACCTCCTAAGACACCACAGTTAAATGGTTTAGCAGAAAAGATGAACAGAACGTTGATGTCTTCTCTCATATGCAAAATTACCTAGATCCTTCTAGGGTGAAGTCTTGAATACAGTGACACATGTAATTAATCTATCTCTTAGTGCTCTACTACAAGGTGATGTTCCAGACAAAGTTTGGTTTGGTAAAGAAGTCTCTTATAACCATTTACAAGTCTTTAGTTGTAAGGCTTTTGTTCATGTCCCTAAAGATGAAAGAGAGAAGTTAGATGTGAAGACTCGACAGTGTATCTTTCTTGGTTATGATAAAGATGACTATGGGAACCATTTATATGATCTAGTTGAGAAAAAACTTGTAAAGAGTAGAGATGTTGTGTTCATTGAGAATCAAAACATTAAACACATTGATAAGTCAACTTCTTAGGTTAATGATAATCCTGCTGATATTGTTCCCTTTCCTTAAACATCTCTAAATGATCCAGTTGATGTTCATGGTGATATTCAAGAATGTGATGAGAATGTTCAATATTATCATAATATGCAGGGTGCAGGTGATATTGATTCTGAAATAGAAGATCATCCGCATATACCTTCACCTTTATTTCAACCACGAAAGTCCAATAGAATTCCAGTGCCTTCTACTTGGTATTCTCCTGATGAGTTTGTGATGTTAACTGATGGAGGAGAACTTGAGTGCTATAAAGAAGCAATTGAAAGTGAGCACAGGCAGCACTAGATCGATGTCATAACAGATGAGATGAAATCCTTATATGATAACTTTACTTATGAATTAGTAAAGTTACCTAAAGGTAAGAGGGTTTTGAAAAATCTGTGGATTTACAAAATAAAGTAAAAAGAAAATACTTTACGTCTACAATATAAAGTCAGATTGGTTGTCAAAAGATTCAGTCAGAAACAAAGCGTTAACTTTGAAGAGATCTTTTCACCAATAGTGAAAATGTCTTCCATTCGAATTATATTGAGTTCGGTTGCTAGCCATGACTTAGAGATTGAGTAGATGGATGTGAAAACAACTTTTCTCTATGGTGACTTGGAAAAAAAAATTTATATGGAACAACCACAGGGATTTGAGGTGGAAGGAAAAGAGAATTATGTGTGCAAGTTGAAAAAAAGCTTGTATGACTTAAAACAAGCTCCGAGACAATGATATAAGAAGATTAAGTCTGTTATAAGGGAGCAAGGCTATAAAAAGACTACTTATGATCATTGTGTTTTTGTTCAGAGATTTACTGATGATGATTTTATCATTTTGCTACTTTATATTGATGATATGCTTATTGTTGGTTGTAATGCTTCTAAAATTAACAAGTTAAAGTAAAAGTTGAGCAAGTCCTTTGCCATGAAGGACTTGGGACCAACAAAGAAGATCCTCGGCATGTTAATCACTCGAGATAGGAAAAAGAAAATGTTATACTTGTCCTAGAAGCAGTATATTGAAAAGGTACTTCAAACGTTTAACATGGATAAAGCTAAAGTGGTAGGTACTCCTCTTGCTGCACACTTTAAATTATTCATTAACCAATGTCCTTCCATAAAGAAAGAGAAGAAAGAGATGCAAAGAGTTCTATTTGCATCAATCGTGGGTAGTTTAATGTATGCAACGGTATGCACGAGACTTGATATAGTTCATGCAATTGGCATAGTTAGTCGATTCCTTTCAAATCCCGGTAAAAAGCATTGGGATGTAATGAAATGGATAATGAGATATTTACGAGACTCCACTAATTTGAGACTTTATTTTAGGAGTGATAAGTTTATCTTTACTAAATTCATAGATTCAAATATAGTAGGTAACATTGACTCCAGAAAGTCTACTTCAAGTTATGTGATTACTCTTGTAGGGGGAGCAGTGAGTTGGCAATCTCAATTGTAGAAGTGTGTTGCATTTTCCACTACAGAGGCAGAGTTTATTATAATAATTGAAGCGTTTAAAGAGTTGCTTTGGATGAAAAGGTTTATAAAGAAACTTGATTTTAAACAATCAAATTATGTGTTATATTGTGATAGTCAGAGTGTCATCCATCTTGTTAAGAATCCAACTTTTCATACTAAGTCAAAACATATTAATGTGCAGTATCATTGGATACAGGATATTCTTTATTCTAAATAGTTGGCACTTAAAAAGATTCATACAAATAATAATATTACTAATATGATGACAAAAGTATTGTCAAGATGAAAATTTGAGTTATTTTGTATATTGGTTAGAATAACCAATATTTCCATATAGTCGGGAGGAGGGAGAATTATTAGATTTATTGGTCCATTTTTATGTGGATATATAACCTAAATGTTTTAGAGTTGTAACCCAAAATAATTAAAGTGGGTATAAATAACCCTTTGACTGAAAACAAAAAAAAACAAAAAAAAAAGAAAAGAAAAACCAAGAAGAAGAGGAGAGAGCCGGTCAGCTGTGAGAAAAGAAAAATAAGGCTGCCAAAAGGGAGAAAAATAAGGAGGCCGCAAAAAGAAAGGAATCAAAAGGCAGTATTCTTTGATCATATCGGTGTCTGATCAGCTTAAAACTTGGATGGTTGATAGAGAGTATTTGGTTCTTATTTCTAAATGGTGGAGATTGGGTTTAAAGTACAATAAGTCTTACTTCTCTTCAATTTTTTGTAAGTTTATACTTTGGGCAATTTTCTGCATACAGTTTTGATCAACCGTGTAATCGAACGATTGTTTGTGGTCCGATCGAGCTGATTTTTAGTTAGTAGTTAGAGGACACATAGATCTTCTTTGTAGATGGTTGGATTGAGTTTCTATGAACTACAAGAGCAGGTTTTCCATTTAAACCAAAACCTCTCAATTCTGGTAACTCTCTGCTCTCTCATCTGTGGCAGAATTAGTAAACTGTGTGGATGATTATTGACCCGTGGTCCGATTGAGCTGAATTTTGGACAACTAGTAAGAGACATTTGGGGGTTCATCTTGAACAGTTGGATTACTACCTTGAGGTCTACTTGTTGAGTTGCAGTTGACAGCACGTGGTTAGCCTGTCTTGCTTAACTCATTATTCTCTCGTTTAGTCCAAATTGAATATTGCTCAATTTGTTTGATGCAATTGAGGTTGTTTACCTCTATTGTACTCACTTAATTATAGTGGAGTTGACTTCTGGTTTAGAGTGTCCGTGATTTTTTTCCTTTTTGATTTGAAAGGGTTTTCCACGTAAAATTGGTGTGTTCTCGTGTGTGGTTTATTTGCATTGTCATTTTTGTTATTCAATCATCTCCTCACAGGTTCAAACAAGCGGGAGAAGTTTCTTGAGCTATTTATACTCCACTGCCACCCCTTTCTCCCATCAGTGCACTAAGACTATAATACTCTATAAGGAGTTGAAGGAGACAAATCTAGGTCAATACCATCTATGTTAGGGTCAAAGTCAGGTTGTCATCTTAGCTTGCTGTCAAGTAATGTTTGGCAATCATCTAAGGGCCATCATGAAGTATGAAGCCATAATCTACCACTAGTTTGAACCTCAATTGAAAAAACTTATTCTTGAGGTCAGTGAGTTTAATCTTACCAATTGGAGACTGTAGATACACTAAGCAACGTTGAAGAAATGTGTACCCAATATTCCAGACTAACAACATGATAATCAAGGAACTTTCACATGGTTCACAAATAGCTATCTTCTCTGAAGTTGAAAAATCTACCCTAGGGCAATCTCAAGTTTTGTTGTCATCTTCATCATCAGAATATGCCATCCACTATTATAGGATCCTAACCATCCCTCTGAGGAGGTGAAACGATATGCCAAGAGGAAAACATCTTGATATGATGTCCAAGTCCTTACATCTTAACCCACCACCACTCTACCCCATTCACTAGAGTGTCCCATCATACCTAAGTTTATTGCTAAATTTGATATTTTTATTGTTACATGCAAGCTGACCATCCTCCTCCATAGACCTAGTATATATCTTCATTCTCTATTTCCTAATTTGTGTTCATTACCAATAATTGACATATCTATCTTAGACTGTGCTAAGATAGTCATTGTGCAACATCCAAAATAAGGAAGATGTAGATTTTAACAAGACACTATTTTAAGGCCCGATAAGTTCAAAGTAACCTTTGCTTTTGTTTTTGTTTTTACTTTTAGATGATCAAAATAACCATTACTTGAGTAAATACGCAATTCACTCCCACTAATGTAGAAGGTGGCACTAAAGGAAGTGTCATCAATTTTCTTCAAGTTTTACATTGTGATTCTTGAGCCCATTATAGGCTTATTAGACATGGGCTCTACCCAACACACATAGTCTACACTTCCCCAAACCCTCAATCTCCTAAAACAATATTAACAAACATTATCAACTAAAGCTAACAAGGATTTACAACTTAAATATCTTTTTTATTTACGTTAGTGGTTTAATGCATTTAACCTCATTACACCCCTGCATCATTATCACCATTGGAATTTCACTGTCACTCTATTGCTAAAAACAATGACAAGCTCCAGAGATGCTTAATAAAGAATGTTGAAACACATTATGTTTATGCAAGAATAATTAGGCGTAATATCTTCATATCATAGATCCTCAATTTGATATTTTTCACAAAATTGAAAAGAGAGTATACCATAACCCATTTGAAATTTAAAATATACTTCTTAAGTGATACAAAGTCAGAAACCAATTCCTTCAATGTTTTAGCCATGAATAATGTTGCTTTAACATTATAAGCATTGAAAAATTGGGTTATCTCAAAAGTGAAAATTTGCTTCAAGTTTTATATCAAATATCATTTTCCTTAAAACAAAATTTGTCCTTACTATCATGCAATAAAAGTTATGCAAATTTTCTCACAATATAAAATAAAACACATTTGATTACAATTTGCAGTATTGAAATCAAAATTTTGAAAAATTTATAATTTTTCAAAACTATTTATTAGAAAAACTATTTATCTATATTATGTAAAGGACCATAACATGTGTATATATGAAATTTTAGGAATTACTTAATTAAGAAATGTGTCTCTTTAGTTCAATGACAAAACCTTTTTAATGTTCCTCGTTATCAAAGAATTTTTATAAATAATTGCCAAGCAAACCACAGGATACAACTTATCTATATTTTTGAAAATGCATCAATAATTTTTTTCTTTATAAAATAAAATAAAATATATTTAATTATAATTTTTAGTACTAAAATTAAATTCTTAAAAAATTTATGATTTTTTAAAATTTTTTTATTAGAAAAAAATCATTTATCTATGTTATATGAATGACTGTAACATATGTATATATGAAAGTTTAAGGATTACTTAACTAAGAAATACATCCTTTTGGTTTAATGACATAACCTTTTTAATGTGTTTCTTTATTAAAGAACTTTTATGCATAACTATTAAGTAAACCATGGAAACTAACTTACTTATATTTTTTAAAATGCATTAACAATTCTTGCTATTTAAAAAACTGAAAATGTAATGAATTCTTAACAATTTTTTAAAGTTATATACATAAATAATGATATTTTACGATTTGAACTATTACTTTGTAAAATATTGATCACAATAAATTTAAATAATATGGTAAATAAATTTTAAATTACTTATTTTTATTGATAAGTTGTAGAAACATGTTACTCCAACAACATTACAAATAATAAATTCTCATTTGTTTAACTAACACATTTAAGGTGTTATGTACATATCTTTTTTTTTCATAAATAATTTTAAAATCAAGTTTTTTAATTTATTAGAAACACTTACATTTTATATCCATGTAGGCAAACTCTTTATGCCACCACCCTTAAAGTACTTTTTCAAATATGTTAAGAGTTTAAAAATTAATCATCTTTTTATTTATTGAATACTAAGTATTATGAATATTAGGAAAAAAATTAATTATAATATTTTACTTATATTGATAATGTATTTTAATTTATTGAATGCAAAATTTGACATTAAATTAAGCATTATGATAAGTTTTTATAATTAGTTATCAATGTATATTGGACTTAAGAGAGATCTCTCTTGACATCTTGTTCACAAAGTCTCTCTCTATTTTTTTTTTCTTGATAAGTTATTCATCAAATTTCTTGTTAACCCTTTTAATTTTTGTTGATTAATCAATCAATAAGTATACAAAGGTCATTCCCTATATAATAACAAGTAGGTACACTTCTCTTTTTACAAACTTAATTAAAGGCCACTTTGATGAAATGTTTACACAATTGTCACGAACAAAATGCTCTTAATTAACACACTTCCTCTCCTTTTATTTTATATTTTATTTAAATTAGAAAAATAAAACTAGATTTAAATTGTAAAATTTTTTTCAAAAAAAATAAATTTGAGAATACTTAAAAAAATAATTAAATTATAAGTATCTTTTTCTTTTTTAAGAAAAATTTAAAAATATTTTTCTTTTTTTTTTAGGAGATAAACTCTCTTACTGTGAATTTAAATTTTTAAATTAAACTTTTTAAAGTCAAATATACTAAAAAAAAAGAAAGAAAAGATAAGAATGCAAAACTATATGATTAAAAAAACATGTTATGGGCAATTACAAAATACTTACAGTTATCAAGGAAAGTAAGGACCTACATCGAACCTTAAATTGGTTGAAAGGAGATCACCCAGGTTTGGGTCCATAAGTAGTGACAATTGTCCTACGAAGACTCGCTTTCGCTATGGCTCCGATGGGTTCCTTAACCAAGCCACTGCCTATGAGTCGCCGGCTCATTCTTCAACAAGCACGTGGTCAGAACCCCAAGCTCCTCCCATTGCTTGGGAGCTTACTGTCACGGGTGCACACACTACCTGACTCTCACATATGAAATTTTAAATTATATAAGTACATTTATTGTATATCTCAATAAATTATTTTAAAAAAAAAAAATAATATTATAACAAGTGATATCTAAATCTACCCCTATCCCGTCGTGCAACCCTCAATTTGGTGGTAAGTGCACACTAAGAATGCATCAACCTGATGAATCAAGTATGAGAGATGTCACAGGTACATATTACTCAACTCTCATATTTTTTAAGAAGAGGAGACCCCAACAAATTATATTGTATAAAAAAAATAATAATTCCATAACATTACAATTTTATGTTTAATTTCACAATGGCATAAAAAGGTGGCATACTCCCTCAATTTTCAATGAAAATAATACCAAGTTGTTGATGAAAAAAAAAAAGTGAGTTACAACTATTAAGCTTGTGAAAACAAGTCATGCAATTTATAGTATAACTTATATAGACCGTAGAAAATTAGCCAAAGTAATAGAATCAATCAACACTGATGGAAAAAAAACAACCTTGAAGAAAAATTAATATGTTGAAAAAGCACTAACATTGAAAAAAATAAATTACTCAAATTAAATCTTATTGAAAGAAAATAAGAGAATGATAATGCAAATCACGTATATTTGTAATTTATAATATGGAGAAAAAATATATATATATGTTGAAATTTTAATTTTATTAAAATAATAAAAAAATTATAAATTAACTATTAAACTAATATTAAATATTACAAATTATTAAAATTTATTAAAATATTTTAAACTTAAATAGACATTACTACTTAAGTATTTTATTAATTTTTTTCAATTTTTATAACTATATTACACATATAAATATAAATAAATTCAAATATTTTATTTTAATATTTTTAATTAGATTTGTCACGGTAGCTGCACAACTCAGCAAAAAATATAAGAGTTGTCAAGCATCATTTGCTTTAGTAGTATAGTTTAAGTGAAAAATGATAAAAGGTAGGATGAGATTGCAATAACATAACCTAGTGATAGAAACAATTAACATAATATGAAAGATATAATTTGTCTAACTAATATATCAGAAAGAAACATATTAATTTGATAAATTGTTTAAAATAACACATTATTTAGGTATATTGTTTTTAAGACTTAAAAAAAAAAAAAGGCTTCTAGTTATTCTAAATTATAAAGTATCAAATCAAATGATAAGAATGAAAAGGATAATTTATATTTTTGTTATTAAATTTATTATTTATTTTTATCACTTAATTTTAATTTTTTATATTTAAATTATTTAATTTTAATTTTATTTTAATATAATTATTATATAAATTTTATTTTTTAAATAATATATTTTTATACAATTAAGTCTATTAATAAACAAATATATTGATAGGAATCAACTTAAATTTGTTTGTTAACTCCAAATACTACACTTGAAAAGGTGAAAGGAGTTTAAAAACGTTGAGTGCTTAAGAAGAGTTTTCTTTTTTCTATTTAACAATACGTCTACCATGGAAATGATTTAGTTCAATGTGTAGTCTAACATTCAGAAGAGCACTGCACGTTATGCGATATCCAGTGCACCGCACAAAGAGAAAAAATTAAAA
This sequence comes from Bruguiera hainesii, assembly GCA_023213295.1. Lineage (NCBI taxonomy): Eukaryota > Viridiplantae > Streptophyta > Magnoliopsida > Malpighiales > Rhizophoraceae > Bruguiera > Bruguiera hainesii. The sequence continues at coordinate 6,241,834 of JAHOYR010000003.1, forward strand.
AATTAAAAAAAAAATTGCCTGTGCTTTTCTTATTTAATTTTTGAAGTATTTATGTAAATTTCAAAAAAAAAAGATATAAAATTTAATCAAAAACTTAATTCTTTAAGTATTGAAAAAAAAAAAAAAAAGAGGTGTTATTTTAATTGTCGGACCACACCATACATTAAGTTATTTTTAAAATAAACAAGATGTCAAATAAAAAAGATAATTTTTTTTTCTCGGTGCACTCCATAGTTTTAAATTCTCTAATTGAAAATTTTTATTTAATTTTTATAAATATATCGATTAATAATTTAATTATAAAAAATATATATATTTTAAAAATTATAAATTTTGAACTAATAAAATAATATACTAATTAAATTAAAATGGATTGATTTAATTACGAGAAAGATATAAATCACCCAAAACAAAGGTTACGCCTTAGAGTTTGGAGAGAGAAAGAGAGAGGGAGAGAGAGATTATACGGTGGAATGGAGTTGCGGCTATGACGATGGTGATGGTGACTCAAGGTGAATCAAAGGAGGATGGTTGGGAATCAAAAAAACGCAGCCAAAGCCATAATGACCATCCTGCAGGGCTGCAACAGCTTCAAACGTCTTCAAAAGATCCATACCCATGTCATCGTTTACGGCCTCCAGCATCACTCCGCCATTGCTGAGAAGCTCGTCAACTTCTGCGCCGTCTCCGTCTCCGGCCCCTTAGCCTACGCCACTCTCCTCTTCCAACGCATTCAAAACCCACAAACCAATGCTTGGAATTCAATGATCAGGGGCTTTTCCCACACCCCTTCTCCTCTCCAAGCGCTTCTCTACTATAACAGAATGCTCTCTGTTTCCCTTTCCCGCCCCGACACTTTCACCTTTAGCTTCGCTCTGAAGGCCTGCCAGAGAGCCAAGGCCGAATCCAAATGCAAAGAGGTTCATGGGTCTGTGATCAAAACTGGGTACGAGAGGGATGTTGTTGTGTGCACCAGCCTCGTCAAGTCCTACGCGGCAAGCGGGTCCGTCGAGATTGCACGCGAAGTTTTTGATAGAATGTCTGTAAGGGATTTGGTTTCGTGGAATGCGATGATCTCGTGTTATTCGCAAGCAGGTTATCACGAGGAGGCGTTGAAAGTGTATGATCAGATGAGAAATGAGAATGTGGGTCTTGATGGGTATACACTTGTTGGCTTGCTTTCGGCTTGTGCTCACTTGGGTGCTTTGACTACGGGGATCCGCCTGCATGAAATTGCTTGCGAGAAAGGTTTTGACGGAAATGTGTGTGTTGGGAATGCTCTTATTGATATGTATGCCAAGTGCGGGAACTTGGATGCGGCTCTTTCTGTCTTTAATGGAATGGGAATGGGCCGGGACTTGCTTACTTGGAACTCCATAATTTCTGGCTTTGGGGTACATGGTTTTGGTGATAAAGCAATCTCTTTGTTTGAGCAGATGTTGATGGCAGGTGTCAGGCCTAATTCCATCACGTTTCTTGGTTTGTTGTGTGGTTGTAGTCACCAAGGCTTAGTTCCCGAGGGTGCCAAGTATTTCTGTCAAATGAGTTCTGAGTTCAATATTGAGCCAGGAATGAAGCACTATGGATGCATAGTAGATCTGTGTGGTCGTGCTGGGAAGCTTGACAAGGCACTTGAAATCATGTATGCTTGCCCATACCAAGGAGATCCAGTTTTGTGGCGTATTTTGCTTGGTTCTTGCAAGATTCATAAAAATTCTGTAATTGGAGAAATTGCGATGAGAAATTTGGTCCAGCTTGGGGCAATAAATGCAGGGGACTGCATATTGCTTGCTACCATATATGCTGCAGCAAAAGATAAACAAGGATTTGCAAGAATGAGAAAGTTAATCAAAAGCCAAGGAATAGTCACCACTCCTGGTTGGAGTTGGATTGAAGTTTTTGGCCAAGTTCACAGGTTTATTGTGGATGATAAATTACATCCTGATACTAAAATGATTTATGAAAAATTGGAGGAAATAACACATCAGGCCAACTTGGTTGGTTATGTGAAAGAGAAGCCTCCTTTCACCATGCCTGGATCTTTCTCTGAAGACTATATAATGTCTTTGGGAACATGCCATAGTGAAAAATTGGCAATTGCTTTTGGATTGGCAAAAACCCCGGAAGGAACAAATCTTCGAATAGTGAAGAATTTGAGAGTTTGTACAGATTGCCATTCATTTACAAAATATGTTTCCTATGCATTCAATAGGTATATAATTGTTAGAGATCGGGTTCGATTTCATCACTTTAAAGGTGGATATTGTTCTTGTAGAGATTATTGGTGAAATCTGATGATGACTATAATTTGCTGACATAATGATCTACCTTTGGACACATGAGGCAGAATTGCAACAATTCTGTCTGGAGTGTATCAGGTGTGGGGTTTGGCTGTATCAATAGATGAACATAAACATTGACCAAACGTTGACCATTATGGTGTCTAGCTTTGATAGTTCAACCATGTTGATCTATAATCCTGTTGAGTTTAGTGTGGCCATGAAAGATGCTACCGTACAAATAGAACTTTGATTTCCTTGTGTTGACCCATTTGTAGATTTCGCAGCTAAAGATTGCGACGGACAAACTTTGAAGCACCAAGAGAGATTGCAGCTGCTGGCGAATGGCTGGTATAGCCATGATTTTCTCTGTGTCAGACTTTCAAAAGCTATGGCATTTGTTGTGGAACCATGTCATTGTTGAACTGAGACCTGCACCTATGAGTCTCTGTCAGATTTTGAGATAATAAACTATGAGTTCTCACATCTCTACTTCCTTTACCTGGGTGTGGATCGTTTTTGAGATTGTAAACTTAATAATTTTACCAGTCCACATTTCTGGTTGGATTTATGATTAAGCTTGATTCTTTTTCATTCCAGTTATGGGTGTTTCTGTTAAAAGGTTTCAATTGGTAGTTGATTACCAATATAGTTTCTGCATTAGAAAGATTGTGGAGAGTGGAACTTTGTAGTTTGGGCTTGGTTATGCTTTTATGTGCCTTAGATACGTTGATATAATTGCAGATACTGTTTGGAAGAACTTGTATGCAGCAATTCAAATGCATGATGGGTTTTTTCTTGTATTACTGTAAAAGCTTCTAGTTGTAAGAAATTCTTATTTTATTTAGTCAGATGTCTTTGATGCTATACATGTTCTTGCAGGTGCTCAGTGTTTTGCCATGCTCATTCATCTAGAGGCGTGGCTTGGCATGGATTATGTCGGATGGATAGCCTTTTCCATGTGCTTAGTATCGAGGTCAGTGTCTAAGTCAAATAGATTAGTATTCATTAACTTTTCTTGCTTGCAACTTTTGAAGTGACTGTATGACATAGCGTTGACAGCAAGAAAGTTTTTTGTTATTTTTTTTCCTTGTGTGTGGATATCGTGTAATAATAGGAATATTGTAGAGCTAACTAACATAATCTTGGGATTTATGTATGGCTCATTGACGTAGATGAACCTAGAATCTGTCCAGTAATCTACCAATTCTCTACTGAGGAATAGTGACTCGTGTGTCAAACTTGGCAAATGTAGGACACTTCGAAACGATACACTCGTTAAGCTTTATCCAAGTGAAAAACAGAAGTGAAGCAACTTTTTGTTGATATTTTAAATGACTATGAACCAATGCCAAGGGACTTTTTCATCGTTGACCGGAAGTTTTTTAAATGGTACGAACCTTGTTGCCTTTGTTTCTTGATTCTTTCTCAGGTGATTTCCTTTATTGTTCAAGATACCACATCATGTGACCAACCTTTTCCTTCATCTGCCTATACTTTTAGTCCAGTTGCTTTTATGTTTGTGGAAATATACTTGCTTTCCTGGCTAATATTTTCTCGTACCTTGATTGGGCCCGACTGGCCTTTAAGAAGCCTTAAGCTTTCATGGTGTGTGTTTTGACAGACCTAGGAAAAGGTTATAACTTTTTACTACATTAAAGATTTGCTGCATTTAGTTATAACAATATTGGACAGTAAGTCCCAATAGTTGGAGTTGCTACAGTTTGGAGAGTTTCTTCAGAAAACCGGGAGAGCTTCACATACTCAATTACTTGAGGTGCAGACTTTCACTTGTATGCCCTTTGTCTTGGAATCACAGAGGAAGCTACTCAATATTTTCCCCTGGCTGCCGTTGATGTCAGTAATCCAAGCTTCCATCGAGCTTCTTTTGTTAGTTTCCAATTTCTTGGAAGAACCGTATAAAATTGTTTATGCCTGCTTCGTATCTGACGGCACATCCACCTTTGTCTTAGAATATCATGCGCCTAGTCGAGCATATTGAGGCTTTATCCTGGAAATGACGTTGAAACCGCAACCTTAAGAAAATTCATTTTCAGAATTTGGTGGATCCCATGTCTGTCATTGGCAAGCATTGAACACAATATTCATGGCTGACTCTGAGCTAGACACTCATACCTGAGTCTGGATAACATAGTCTATTAAGAACTCTATATGGAGAACGCCTGGGCTTAAAATGAGAATATAGATGCCATTAAGCCAATCAGGTAACTGAACCCATGTTAAAGTGAGCCACAGAAAGAATGTCACTGCACCTGTATATTTCCATCTGCATGCTAGCACGTATATGCATGCATGGTTGTCTCAACAGAAGCCTCATTCATCAATTTCAGTAGCCAAGCAACAACCGTACAGTCACTTTGTGGATAGACAACCAGGGTTCATTTTGCAGGACAATTGAGCAGAACAAATAAAAAACTATAGAATACTATCAAAATAAATGTCAGTTATCGCCTAGCACTACCATACTTGGCCAACCATCAATTGCCAAATGGGATGCACATTAAGGTTCTACAAAACAAGAGGATGATTGCTTTCTTAAGTAATGTCTTTCATTACACAAGTCTGTGTGGGTCAGGATACGGCAAAGAGCCTGCAGCCAAACAGTCGAACAATTAGCAACTCCAAGAAGTAAGCTTGTAGGCTAATTTGGAGTGTCCAGGGAGCTAAAAAGGACCAGAATAATTCTCTCATTACATCGTCTAATCAATACACACTGTCAAACAAGATTCTTTCAAATAAATCTAACTAAATTAGATAGTGCGGCAAACAAATGACACTGTCTGTATCTAAAACACAATCACATTCATATATTTATAGTGAAGCACTGAAGCCAGAAGATATCAACCCTCTCTGCTTCCTGTTTAATTAGTTTGAACAAAATGTAGTTGAATAGACAACACAAGAGAACTAGGAAACACCATTTTCACGTGTACAAAACATAGAGCTTGATGAATCCAGTTCTTTAGAAAAGCTAATGCCAAAAGTTTACCTGAGAGTAACATGGAATAGTATAGAAGAGATGATTCTAGCAAAAATAAATTCCCGTGGCAGCTCAAGAAAATGTAGATTTGCAAAATGCAATTAAGCTAATAGTAAATCAAATGGTGTTGACAAAGGACCAACTGCACCACAGCAGTAGGTCAAGAATAACAGGACATTGACAATCAGATGGACCAATAACAAAAGAATAGCAAGTCAGGTCATTTGATAGAAATTGTCATTTTAAAATTATGAGAACACTTAGCTACTAAAATGTCCCTTGATTGCATAAAGAAAGAAAGCAACAGGGGTAAGGCAACCGCTAGTAGCATGTTCAGTCATTCCAAATCAGTGCTGCAATGCATATAAAACTAAATATCCTGAGTGATGCTTTACATATACTAAACTGTGAAACAGCATTTAAAGCAGCTGTCAACAACTCAGAATAGAGGAAAAAACAGACATGGGAAACATAAGAGACAGATAGAAATCAAGAACTCCTGCTCATCATTCATTAAAATGAGCAACAAGATGCCCACATTTATGTTGTCTAGAAAGTTGCACACTTGGACTGCCATGTTATATGTATAAATGAGCAGGGTTAAGAAGAATTGTGCACATTACAACTGCCCAATACATGGGCATAAAACCAACCCAGATCAGACAGCCTAAAGTGATATGACTACTCCAAGCATGAGGCTGCTAAAGTACAGTACCTGTAGTTGGAAAGAAGTCATCAATTTTGTACCTCATTTGTTCCATATGCTTCTTCTAGACAGAATCTAAGCCATGGAGTGTCAATTCATAAAAGTTAAGACATAAAATGTAATAACACAGAAATTTTGCAACTGCACACAAGCAAAATAGCATTCCAAAGATATTTGCAAAGTAAGTAAATTGATGACAAACGTGCATATATAATTGCAGATATCAAGAATCACATACAGTTAAATAAGGATCTTTACAGTCATAACTCCCCCCCCCCTTTTCTGTTTCTACATTTCACAGTCAGTGACTAATTCTGTCCAGTCTCAAAACCTAAACCATACAACACCCCTGCATATTTTTCCAAGGAGCCACTAAAGAAATTCTCTTTCAGTTTCCTGAACGTACATGCTGTGAGTAAACTATCTGAGCCTGCTTGATGGCATATTCCAACTCTCTCCACTTCCAACAATTCGGCAAGTTTATTCAACCCTCCATGAAGGCTGTTGCAAAACCTCATCAAATGCTTGATGTCATAAAGGGTTGGGAAGTACATATGGATCAAATTAAAGAACCCCACTTGTGTGTCTGGCAAGTTTTGGCATGTCAATAGCTTAAGCAAGTAGCCAAAATCATAGCCACTGTGGAATGTCACCCATTGCACACCATCATTCAAGACAATCCCTGATGACATCAAAAGCTCGCCAAAATGCATTACATCAATTCCTCTCTCGTTATTCGTCTTGAAATCAATCCCACTCTGCTGCAAAAGCTCAATGGAATCACTTGCAAAAATGTCATCATTTACATTGAATTCCCGAAAATTGAATTGCCAAATGCAATACTTGTCTGTAGTGCAAGTGGGCAAATTTCCATGCTCATCTGAAAATGTGAGCCCCAACTGAATCAACTTCAACATATCCACATTATCCTTCAAGGTCTGGTAGTGATACTCGTTTATGGTCTTAAAATTGCCAACCGGGCGCAACACAATGCCTGGAAACTCTGTGTCCATTGCGATGTAAGGGTATTCGTCAACAATTTTGCGAATAAGAGTGAATTCTTCTTCGAGGTTGTCATTCCACACCTCGCGAATCTGGATGGAATCACCTTTAAGCAACAAAGACATTCCCTGGACTCAAAAGCCAGATGGAAACAACAACAAAATAATTTCCCAGGCCCAGGTCTCCAACCAAATTATTCATTCAACCACCGAAAGCTAACCAAAACCAGTGCCAACCCAATTGATAATCACCAAATCTGAAACAAAAAGTTTTGAACTTTTAGTTCATCCATGTACATCAGGACTTGATAATCGTCACTCTAAACCCATGTACGGAAAAGGCATCAAATCTAAGATAATCTAAACAGAAATCTCAAAACTATCCACAAAAAGAGACACCCATATTCAATCGGAAGCAAGATGTACAAAAGATGAACACAGATCTTGACAAGATCGTAAATAAACACCAAACACACAAATTTGTAGGGAAAAAAAAGTACCCAGAAAAAATTGTAAAGAAAAGCTCTGAACTTGTCAAGAAAAAAAGAAAACAGTAAAACAGCATATGATACCAGATCTTAGCCGTGCAAAGTGAAGGGAGACAGACAGCCGAGCACCGAGACACAGAAGACAGACAGAAAAACAAAAGTATTCGCTTTCTTTTCTACTGTTGCTGCTGCTTAGACCGAGCTCATCTTATATGTACCCGTACATCTTTGACCCAGTCAAGAATGTGGGTCAGCACTCGCTCACTCCTGCAGGGTGAATTTTTTTTTTTTTTACATTTTATTTTTTTATACATTTATTTAAACATTTATGAATTTTATATCTTTTTAATATATATATATATATATATATCTATATATATATCTATATAAAAATCTATAATAATTACATTTATTTGATCAACTAGAAAATATTTTATTTAATATTTTTATAAAATATAATTAAATAAAATATCATATATACATGCATTTAAATTAGGTTAATTTAAATACATTTTACTAAATACTTGAAGATATATTTTTTAATTCTAATAATTTATTTATTTTTATAAAATAACTTTTATAATTAATATCAATTTATTTTTAATTAATAATAATTTTTAAATAATCAATAAAAATATTATTTAAATAATTTAGGTATTTATTAAAGAAATTATTATAATTATTTGAATTAAATTTATAATTAATCTTTATTTTAACATTGAAAAAAAAAAAGATTTTAAAAGATGGACAAGTAGAGGTGTAGGAGGGACTCAACATTTATTAGTAAGACAGTCACAAAAGCATGTGAGGAATGAATTTTTTATTTTCACTTTATTTTTAATTTTATCTTGAATTATAATAACTAATAATTTTTAGAATTTGAATAATAATTGATCTTGATCAATATATAAGAAAGAAGAGAGCATAAGGATAGATGTGAATTGTATAAGAATTTCAACTAATTAATACACTTTTAATTCTCTTTTTTGTATTATTAATCAACTCTTTATCTTTGTTCTCTCTCTCTCTCTCTATTTAATTTCGCCCTCCCACTCTAAATCTCGCCTTTTACATTTTTTCGGTCAAACTCAAAGTCAATTTTTTGATTTCTTTGATTTCCTGCATGACCAATCTTTATAATCTTAATCTCTATATTAGTAGTATTAGATCTTGCAATCTTGCTACTTATAGAGAAATTCTTGTTGCTTATGTTTTATTCCCTTTTTTTTTTGTTTTATGTTTGTAGCTTGTTTATGAAAAGGACCTTCCTCTACTTCTTTAACATGTGAGAACCATAACAGCTTCAACAATTCAATCTTCCTCTTAAATCTAGCAAGTTGAGCTTTACAATATAAAGTAGCATGAGTACATTACTCAGTTCCATTCTTTTTGTGATTTAAGTTCCCTACTTGTAAATCATGTAGTCAATTACTTTATTGTTTGATTACATCTAGCATGATAAGAGTATTTGAGATTATTTTCCCTTCAATACCTTTTTTGATGCATGTGCCTTGGCTAGGTTGCATAAAGTTACTATAAAATTCATACATTTGCAAGCACTTCCACCAACCATATATGCTTCATCACCTAATGTCTTCATTGTCTCCCAACATGTTAAAATCCAGAGGATTATTGTGCAGTATGTTAATATTAGAAGAATTTCTAATTTATACCTCTTGTATGATAATCCTTATGGACATTATGGCAATAATCACAACCTCATCTAGGATAAGAATATTGACTTAAGAATTATGAGTAAGGGAGACATAGTAATTAATGGGAAGGCATCAAGTATTAGTAATTAGAAAAGAGGCAGAAGTTCTTGATAAATATTTTGTTGCTAGATTTGTTGATAAAGAAGATTTGTTAGTTACAATTGATGAGAGTATAAAGAAAATTGATAGCAAGGAAGCAAGAATGGAAGAGTGTGTTGTTTTACTTCCTATAGTGCCTTATGTTAAATTCATTTGTATGGAACCTAATAACTTGGGTAGGACAATCACAAAGGTTTTTAAACATACATTTAATGTTCTAAAGCCTTCTCCCTTAGACTTTCCTATTATACAAGTGATTATTAGTTGTTTTGACCTTATAAATGAAGAAACAGTTGTTTCCAAATTGAAGATCTTATTAAAAGGCACTATTTTCCCATATAGTGATGGTTTATGTCCAACTAACACCATTAAATTGCTACTTACAAATACTCTACCATTATGGGTAAATGACACGAGGGCAAAACAAGTGCTTAGATGTTTTTAAGGAATAATAGAGGATGATGTAATATTAGAAGTTCTTAAATGCACTAGCTTTTATAAGGATTGCAAAGTTTTTCCAATTAGACGAGTTTGGCTTTTATGCCTATCACTATCTGTCACGGTGCTCCTAAAATACTCAATCTTGTTAAGTTAAGTCCCTTCTTTAAAGTTCTTGTCCCTACTTATACACTACCTCCCTTAGATAGTGTACATAATAAGCAACTTGTAATGGAAAGGGAAGAAAAGTTAAATCATCCTTTTCAAAAGTTTTTAAACTTGCTGAGGTAAATAATGGCACCAGGTTCAACAAGTTCCTTATTCAATTAGACACATTCATGAATAGTAAGTCCCTTAATTCTTTTAAAATTTTCAAGTCATTTGAGTTAACTTTAGGTCATTCTTCAAATTTTCAAGTTATTCGAACACAAGTGTGTGGATGCTCCAAAAATTAATGCTCCAACCCTGAAATTTCAAATGATTAAAATCCTCTTGACAAATTTTATCAAACTCTTATTTGCAAAGCAAAGGATTTCTCTATTTTTCTTAGTTTTTTTTCTTTTTTTTTTTTTCAAAAGAAGATATAATAGAACTGTTTTTTTTTTAAATGTTTTTCTTTGACAAAAAGCCTGCTAGATTTTATAAACATAGTACAAGAAGGCAGAGCAATAAGTACTTTAAGTTAACACACTTAACAAACCATCTAACTAGAAGAAATAATTTCCGTGTTCTTGCATATTGAGCAAAGCAGCAAGAGCACAAAAGAGTCTCACACCAAAGAGATAAAAAACTGTGTCATCTTACTTGCTTTTGCCTACTTGTAAGAGTCCAAATAATTTGCACCAAAAAACCAGAGTCAAAATAATTTGCATGCCATTAGTTTCTACCGAAAATAATGTAGTAGAAACAGCTTGGATTCCCATCTTAATCCTTAATTCCACTCTCATTGCTGATATTATATTGAAGAAGACAAAATATATAAACATTGGCCCTCGTACTTTCTGCTACTCTCCCCAACGTCACTCCCTCTAAGTTTCCATAAACCTTTTTTAAGTAAAAACTAGACCACCTGTTGTTATGATTCACTTGCTTAACTCTAAATTTAGTTATCTTTCAATCTCAGTTCAATATTCTATCAGACAAATTGCAAAATAAACATTACAGTATCAAAAACAACAATCATCTACAAAAAAGAGACTTACTACAATAGAATTAACATCCTTGTAAATATCAAATAAATAATAAAATAGGCACATGATCTACCCAGTGGCTTCTAATTTAATCATGCACTAGACAATGCCAGAAATGACAAATTACAACCAACTAAAAGCCTAATATGTGCTTGTAGAAAGCCATTACTGTTTTTAGGGGGAATATGGGCATTCTACAACTTGTGATACAGACAAAACAATTCTACAAATGTGCTTGTTAAACAAGTCAAAGCAAAATTGTCAAAAAAAAAAGAAAAGAAAAAACTCATCATATCCATTTGTTATCTGCTTGCTAGAATCTAAGCGAGAAGTATCTTCTAAAATAGATGATGGGAGAAGTGGCAGTGGAGTATAAATAGTTAAAAATTTTTTTTTTACTTTCTTGAACCTATAAGGAGATAATTGAATAATAAAAATGATTATGCAAATAAATTATATAAGAGAATATATTAATTTTTACGTGTAAAATTCTTTCAAATTAAAAAGAAAAAAATCACTAGACACTCTAAAATAAAGATTAACTCCATTATAATTAAGTGAATATATTAAAAATATATAATTTCAATTATATCAAATAAATTAAATAAAATTTAATTTAAATTAAATGACAGACTAATAAGTTGAGTAAGATTAGTCAATTATATACTGTAAACTATAACTTAATAAGTAAATTTTAAGATAATTATCTAACCATTCAATATAAACTCCTAGATGACCTTTACTACCCGTCTAAATTTCAATTTAGTAAGATTATGAATTAATATTTATTTACACAATTTATCAAATTTGTCATAAATAAAATAATAAAAAATTATTAAAATTAATAAGTCTTGGTTCTAATGAAAAATCTGTTCTTACAATTTACAAAAATACAATTTAACTGTTCACAAAAAAAATGTATTTTTTAATTATTAATTAAAAATCAACTTAATTAGATTATAAATAACCATATGATTTGATTAGATTATAAATAACCATATAATTACACAGTTAATCAAATTTTCACATAAAAATTATTTAGAATATAAATTTATGAAAATTAAAAAAAAATAAGATTTATTATATATTCATATAAGAAAAGACAAAAAATTTAAATTATATATTCATATAAAAAGAAATCGATTGACCTAACAATAGAATGATTAATCATGCACAAGAACATAAAAATTAAATATAAGTATAAAGAAGGTAGATAAATGTTGCAAATTAGGAAGCAGCTTGTTGCAAAAAAAGGAGTCATCAAAATGTTTTAAAAGAAAATAATCTTTCATTTTTTAACAACCATCATGTCGATTTTCATCTCCCAAACCACATTGTGCAGTTGTTTATTGCCCAAATGAAGGCATTACAGTTCTAACTGGCTGGCCAAACAAAGTGGCTATTCAAGTTCATAAGGCAAAGACATCCATCCTCACCTGTCAACTCTGCGAGCTCCTGGGCTCTACCATCGAACTGCTCCTAGACTTTTTGAAAAGGTCTCCAGAATACTTGTTTATTGCATGCTAAACAAATATGATCTATCAAGTGCCCTGAAGTCGCCAGTCACTCATGCAAATTGATGGGGCCAAGTTAATAATGCTAATAGAAATAAAAGTAACTCAAACAAAAATGAAAGCAAATGTTGGTTTATAATTCACTACCACATGCACCATGGCCAATTTTTATACAATCACCAGTGCTAGCAAATTCAATTGTGTTAAATCAATACCAAAGATGGCCAAGTAAGTTTACACTTTGAATTGAACAAATGGATATGAAGAATCTGTAATCCACATATATTGGACTCAACTTAGCTAGGCCTTTTTATTGATCACATAGGAGTATTAGATATCTTATTCTACCCATTGCAATGTTCTGTTTTCTAAAGATTTATATGCCAACAAGAATACACATCACATACTCAAATCTACAGGCTAATGGATGTGACTGTTAACATGTTGTTAAGGTGCATGTCAAGAGTTGAAATCCTAGAGCAGTTAGCACAAACAATTCCATTTTTGGGCCACCAACCTGGGATTTGGCTTGTGATTAAAGCGGATAGGTTAGCAGGGTTCTCATGGATATTTACCCAGTATAAGTCAGGTTCCTGCATCTATTGTTGACAATATAGCATGCAAAATTAGGCACAAAGACAAACAGTATGGTCACAAACTATCCACTAATAATTGAAACAGTTGAATGAAGCCACTAGTAACAGTAAAGTAGATAAATGAAGAACCAGTATCAGTAAAAATGGTTAGCCCAGTACCATAGGTCAACATCAATGCATTGAAAGATTTGGCTATCTCCATAACTCACAATTCTTAACTCCTGAAATGCCATCAAGGCATTCAAGCAGCCATTCCATATGCATACAAAGAGAACTCAAAAGGAGTTCATCTCCACAGGTCAACAGTTAACAACTACAATTTGGTTTTCTTGGCAGAATTAACAAAGATCTGCAGTGTTAAAAGGATCATAGGCAGATTTAAGGGTACTTGAGCTCATAAAAACTAGCGAATCCATAGTTATGAGTGCAACCCAGAACAGACAGTTGACAGCAACATGAGTGCTTTAAGTACGAGAATTTCTGAAAAAAAAAAAACGTTAGTTGCAGCTAGAATGAAGACATCAACGTATAGCACCATTTGCCCAATTTGCTAGATACTTATGGAGCATCGTACCAAAGAAACAAAGTCAAAGAAAAATGATAACACAGAAATTTGGCAGTTGCACACTAGGCAAGGCATTAATGACATTCCAAAGATATTCATAGATTGAGGCACTTGTTGAAAAAGTTGTACATAAAACTGTGGACATCAAGCAATACATACAGTTAAAAAGGCACATCTCTAGTCATTTTTTCTTTTTGTTTCTATTTTTCACAATCAATGGGAATTCTGTCTGTTCTCAATGCCTGAACCATTCAAGATGACAGCATTTTTCTTCAAAAAGCCACTAGAGAAATTCCCTTTCAATTTCCTGAATGTACATACTGTGAGTAAACTATCTGAACCCGCTTGATGGCATATCTCACCTCTCTCGACTTCCAACAACACTGCCAGTTTATTCAACCCTCCATGAAGGCTGTTGTGAAACTTCATCAAATGCTTGATGTCATAAAGAGTTGGGCAGTACGTATTGATCAAACTAAAAAGCCCCACTTGTGTGTCTTGCGAGTTTTGGCAAGTAGCTGCAAATTGTTCCACCTTAAGGAAAATATTTTCAGAATTTAGTGTTCCCATGTCCGTCCTGACAATTGTTCGACACTAGTATGTGAGTCAGAGCTCAATCATCATACCTGAGTCTGACCAAGATAGATTGTTACTAACCCTATATGGAGAATGCTTGGGTTGCAATTGAGAATACAGATGCCATTAAACCAGTGAAACAGCCAAAGTTATACGCAGAGCCACAGCAAGACTATGCAGTACTGAACAACTAGGTAAATATATTTTCACGTACACATGCCTGCATGCGTTTGCTTACAGGACCTGTCCACAGAAGCCTTGTCCATTCATTAGCCAAACACCAACTGTTAACTTCCTAGATTGAAAAGCAAAGTTCATTTAGCAGCACAATTTAAGCAGACTCAATCAAAAATACAAAATACTATCAAGGAAAATGTCAGTAATCACCTAGCATGACCTCATTTACCCAACTATTAATTTTCAAATAGCATGCTTTCTGGCTCAGGAGTTCTACAAAGTCACGGGCTGATTGCTTTAGTAACTGCAGTCAAAATATGGAACCAGTTCAAACTTAGCCAGAACAGTATTAATTTGAAGCATTGGCAACTCCAACAAGTAAGGTGATATGTAAGTTCTAAATATCCAGGGAGCTAAAAAAGGATGGACCAACTCATTTTTTCAGACTAATAACTTCTTGTTAGATTCCTAGGCATTGACACCTTCAATCTTCAGTAAACCAGGAAACAGATAGCATAACTCACTACCAAACTACTGACCTAGCTGATTTAGGGAGTACTTACTATTGCTTGATTAATAATGTTTCCTATTTGAATAACAAGGCGGAGGAATACTTGTGCATGAGGGAAGCCAACTGTTTTTCCAGTCATTCCATAGCCAGGTGATGTATTTATATTAGCTTAAGAAAAAGAGATGCTAGCAGTGATTAATGACGATGTTGACAAAAATTGGAAATCACACCTGATGGGAAGGCATTCAAGGGAGTATATCCTAAGCCGGTGACTAATGATAAGTTTTAATGAAGAGCTCCAATATTTAAAGCCATTTTACCATTAAGGCATAAAATATCAGGGGAGAGCAGTTCTGACTTTTCACATTGCAGAAAACTCACCACAGCGTCAGCCATCCTGTGAATCCTGTGATGAGATTGTAATACATATATGAGTAACCCGCTACTCTCAATTGCTGTTCAAATGAAATATAAGAATGGCTGTGGACATGAATAGGATGAAGAAAAGAGAATAAATACATACATTATATTCGAATTCATAAAAATTTGTCCAGGTCATTAGAATTCAGGAGCATGGTAGTCTTATTTTATGCTTCAGCTACCAACTTCTGCATGCATTATGCCAAAATAACAAAATTTGTATAGACTCAAGAGTATAAAGAATTATAGCCGTGAAACTAGATCTGCTGTTAAATTTGATATTTGTGGCCCAAAAAAAGAAAAAAGAACAAAAAAAACAGGGATATGACCATCTTGCAGCATTTTAAGCTTGGGAAACCAGAACAGAGAACTATCAAAATAACCCAATGGAATTGGGTCACTTTGAAAAAGGATGAGCATAAGATGCATGCTAGAAGTGCTATATCAAGGGATCAAATCCTAAAAGCTGCGAGTGTAGACCATTCTATGTCTGACCCACTTGCCCTAGCCTTGGCTTGCAGTTTGTGCAACCCATTATTAGCAGGATTCTCAGGGGTTTGGAGTTTATTCAAAAAAAGGCAGGGTTCCTCATCATCAAGGAAAAGAAAAGAGTGTCTATCATAGATGATCCCTTGCATAAATCTAACAGCATAAATTACACATCAAAGAAAACATAATGCAGTTGCAGTACCTAACACAAAATCCATATTCAAATAAGCAGTTAAGTTTGATACATTAATTAGTTCAACTATTTCTATTTTTCCGTAATCAACCAAAGATGAAACACAGATTTATCTTACAAGACAGCCACAAAAAATTAGGAAACACCAATTTAAGTTTATAAAGCAATAAATGTCAACATCAGACACTTCAGAGAAGCTAAATACCAAATTATCCAAGAATAACACGGAGAACATTGTTGAATGTGAAGTATCCTACAGAATATGAGATCAATTAACAATTAGCAAGCAAGAGTAATTCTACACCTCAAATTTCACTGGCAGCCCAAGAAACAGCAGACGGGAGACACATTAAGCCAATAATAAATGAAATGAGTACAACAGTGGACCAACCACAACACAACAGTTGGTCAAGGATGAAAGACCACTGACAATCAGACAGACCAGTAACACAAGAATACCAAATCAAGTCATATGACAGAAATGTTCATTTTAAAACTATAACAACATTAAGCCACTGAAATTTTCCTTGATTGCTAAACTAAGAAAGCTACAGCACCAGGAAACCACTGACATTTTCTTTGATTGCTTAAACTAAGGAAGCAACAGGAAACCACAAATATCAGGTACATCATTTGCAAATCTGAGTTATAGTGTATGGGAATGTACATGCATGGAGTGATGCTAAACATAAACTAAATTGTGGTGCAGCATCTAGCAGCAGCTGGCAGCACCTTGGAACAAGGGAGAAACAACCACTGTAGGAAAGCTAAAAGACACTAAAGAATAGAATGCTGCTGTTTAGGAATCATTTCAAGGAAAACATAATTTAATTTGTGTACAAAGTTGCACATGTGCACAGCAGTGTTCAACAAATGAAGTGCAATAGGCAGGCTTAAGGGAATTTGTGCTTATCACAATTGCCCAGTTTGTGGACATGGTTGCAACCCAGATCGGACAGAAACAGTTGACAATTGACTGCAACAAGGCTGCTCTGAGTATGAGACAGGTAGAAGCACAGTGTTTGCAGCTAGAATGAAGACATTGAAGTTGTACTGTCATTTTCCCAATATGTCTGTTGGACATTTATAGGAACATCATGTCATAGAAAATAAGCCATATAAGTGCAGTAGCACATAAGTTGCAAATAAGAGAAAGCCATTAATTAAATTCCAAAGATATTCAAAGATTGAGAATTTGTTTACAAAAGTGCCATAAAACTGTAGAGGTCAAGTAACAGATACAGTTAAAATCTCTCTAGTCATTTTTTTTTCTCCTTTTTATTTCTACTTTTCACAGTCAATGAGAATTCTGTCCATTCTCAACACCTAAACCATACAAGACACCAGCATATTTTTCCAAGGAGCCACTAAAGAAGTTCTCCTTCAATTTCCTGAATGTACACGCTGTGAGTAAACTATCTGAACCTGCTTGATGGCATATCCCAACTCTCTCCACTTCCAACAACTCTGCCAGCTTATTCAGCCCTCCATGCAGGCTGTTGCAAAACTTCATCAAATGCTTGATATCATAAAGCGTTGGGAAGTACATGTTGATCAAGTTAAAGAATCCCACTTGTGTGTCTGGCAAGTTCTGGCATGTCAATAGCTTAAGCAAGTAACCAAAGTCATAGCCACTGTGGAACGTGACCCAATGAATACTGTCATTCAAGACAATACCAGATGACATCAAAAGCTCACCAAATCGCATTGCATCGATACCCTTCTCATTATTCATCTTGAAATCAATTCCACTTTGACACAAAAGCTCAATTGAATCATTTGCAAAAACATCCTCATTCACGTTGAATTCGCGAAAATTGAATTGCCAAATGCAATACTTGTCTGTTCCACAAGTGGGTAAATTTCCGTGCTCATCTGAAAACGTGAGACCCAATTGAATCAACTTCAACATATCAACATTATCCTTCAAGGTCTGATAGTGATACTCATTGATGTTCTTAAAATTGCCAACAGGGCGCGTCGCAACCCCGGGAAACTCTGTGTCCATTGCAATATAAGGGTACTCGTCAACAATTTCGCGAATGAGAGCGAATTCTTCTTGGAGATTGTCATTCCACACCTCCCGAATCTGGATGGAATCGCCTTTTGGCAACAACGACATTCCTTGTACACCAAAACCAGATGGCAACCACCAATTTGAAATTGCCCAACCCCAGGTCTCCAATCAAATTATGCATTCAACCACCGAATGCTAAAACAAAACCAGGGAGAACCCAATTAATATCATCACTGCAACAAAAAGTTTCAAACTATAAGTCCATCCATGAAACTCAAAATTTCATGGTCACCCCTCTAACCCACACACGAAAAGGGCAGCATATCTATATAGATCCAACAGAAATCTAAAAAAATTAACAATAAAAAGAGACACCCAGATCAAATCGGAAGCTAAATGTACAG
This sequence comes from Bruguiera hainesii, assembly GCA_023213295.1. NCBI lineage: Eukaryota > Viridiplantae > Streptophyta > Magnoliopsida > Malpighiales > Rhizophoraceae > Bruguiera > Bruguiera hainesii. The sequence goes on from JAHOYR010000003.1 coordinate 6,260,213, forward strand.
AAAATGAACATAGATCTTATTAAAGTCGCAAATTAACATAAAAAAAAAATCAAAGAAAAACCCAGAAAAACTTGAGGATGATCGGAAAAGTGGAAACGTACCAGATATTCGAAGCATCTGATACAAGATTTTGACCCTGCAAAGCGAAGAGTCTGAAGAGAGAAATAGAGCTCTAGAGACAGAAAGATGAGGATGAACAGAGCATTATCCTTCTTTTCTTTAATATCTCCGGGGTGTTTCAACGTGTGTATATATATATATATATATATATATATATTCTTTTGTTTATTTATTGGAATAAGGCCAAAAATTAATTGGGGAAGGAAAAGTCTTCTCTTTTTTTTTTCTTTTTTTTTTCAAATTCTTTTCTTTTCTTTTCTTATTTTGATTTTGGTTTTGAAGCTTTCGCCTTTTTTGTGTTTTGTTTGTTTGAATGAAAAACCCAAAAAAAAAGATGAAATTTTGAGGAAAAATGTAACTATTTTGATTTGATTTAATCTTCTCCCCACCTCCCAGTTCTCAAAAACATGGAGGGAGAGACAGAGAGACAGCAATTTTTGTTCAAGATTTTTTAGGAAAAGAAAAAAAACTCGAGAAACTACATGGATCCATGAATCTGAGAAAAAAAAAATATATATATATATTTTATATTTATTTAATAATATTAATCATGTAATTATATTTTTTTAATAAAAATTACATGTCAGAATAAACTATTATCAAATAAAAAAAAGAGTTATTATTTAATTCTAATAAAATTTCTGTACGTATGATCTAAAAATTTTGAATTTATTTTTGTTAGAGTAAATATAATTAATTAGATTGTTATCTATAATTATATAATTAATTAAATTTAATTTATATGATAGATGTGATGAATGGGTACATTAGAACTGTTAAAAGGGTCCGGTGGTTTCTATGAAGCCCCAAATAACAGAGTGGAAGTCATTTCTGCCAAAACATAACTAACAAAATAACAAGATTTTGTCCAAGAAAGCAAGCACAATTTCTCAATTGAATTTTTTTTTTTTTAAAAGGCAAGAAATAAAAGGTATTTTGCATCAAAATCCACAGGGTAAAACATCATGAAATTTTTGCTCTAATGTGCAACATCAATTCTATCAAAAAAAGGGGGGGGGAAGAAAAAAAGAAAACAAACAACAAAAGAGAGCAACATCAATTTAATGTTTTATTATTATTATTATTATTGTTTTTTCTCATTTGGACAAGTGGAACAATGATATTCATTCAAACCAATTCTCTTCTTTCCCCCCATCCAATTAAGAGTATGATTTTCTAATTTGAAGCTTTGATTTAAGCAGCTTTTTCTCACCAGGGAAAGCACCCAGACACTTACTTTAGTCCCTACCCGTTATTTGAATGATTGTGCCTTCTAACATCAACAGAAGAATCCAACATAAATAGTTAACTGGAAAAAAAAAAAAACACAAGAATTCAAGTAGTAAATTAAAATCTCAATACTTATATTTAAAAGTAACATTTAAGCATAAGGATGTTTATGCATTGAACTCACCCACAATTCACATCCAATACAATTTTTTTTGTTTTTTTTTTTGGGGGGGGGGTGCATCCTGCATCCATACCAATAGATTTAAATTTTCTAACAAGCCTTATTCCGACAAGATTATATGTATTGAATCAATTTTACACAATCTTTAAATGTAGTTTTCCATATTACATCATTATGAATATAATTATATATTTTCAATCCTTTGATATATAATTTTAATTAATGACCAAATCATATATATATACAAGTAATGTTCATAATAAGACAATGTGCATTCATGTTTAAGGCAAATCAAATTAATTGCTTTACACAAACCTCATCTTGCATAAATCCATAGTTGTTATTGAATCAATAACACAGTAATATTATATTAGAGAAGTTAAGAGAAAACCTTTGCTCACTTCTAACAATTAACCAATTAATTTTACAAATCAATACTACCAGTTCTTAATCCTAGCAACCATTTAATTACAATCAATTAATTTTCTCAATTTTGATTGGTTTTCCTAATTTTATTAGAATTACAAAAAAAAAATAAAAATTAATAACGTGTCCTCAAAACTTCTCCACCATTAACCTTCTCTGCCAGCTTATTCCAAATTCAAAGTTTAATGGAAGTTTCAACTTCCCAAATCCAAGCCGAGATGCTCTATGCCACATCTAGGGACAGGTTCATAATGGAGCTAGTGCTGATGGCACTCACTAATGAGATTTAGGGCTGCTGACTTAGGAGAAACGAACCTTCAAGTACTCGTGGACTCTGTTGCGAATTGAACAGCACTGTTTTTTCCCTCGTTGCGGGAGGGAGACAGACATGGTTATGTTTTTGGTAAACCAACAAACAAGCTTTTTGGTCCTCACTAATCTAATATGTCCATTTTCCCTTATTTTTTAATAGATAAGGAAGAATACTCACATGGGTTTACCAGCTTGGAAACTCCCATTAATCAGGTATTAACCAGGTGCTAGAAATTTTGTTGGCTTTAATTGGGTATGGTTGGTATTCATTTGCTAATCTACGCGTATGTTGTAACAAACTTCAGGAAGGCAAAAACTGCCTAATTTGGTTCTTAAAAAAGCTACCATCTACACGTTTTGTCAACTGAATTTTGGTATAACTCCACCGTGATACCTGATTCTTTTTGTTCTTTTAATCTACTGGTGAATCCTATCAAAGGAATGGAATATTATGATCAACAGATAACCTGAACTTTTGCTCTGGGGGCACGTCTACCATGTGGTTTCTGACAGGTTGAAATGCCATGCCGTGGTAGATAATGTTGTATTTGCTAATTGATGACAGGTTTCTAATCGATAGGGTGAGCTTTGCCGTCACTCCCAGACTCATACTATCATCAAATATTGGTGCAAGATAACTGTTGGTACCGAAGCTTGTGAACAGACTTCACACCACCATCACCACACACATGGTGTCGAGAACATGCTTGATAAACCAGGAAAAACTACCATCATTGGCAAGTTTCACAGATTTGGCCTTAGCGAAACGAACCGTTGAAAATGATGCAAGTTATAGGAGAACACGAATCTGTTTTAGCAAGTCTTTTGAACATCATTACAAAGCAGCTAGCTTATGGTCCTAGCTCTTGGCTCAGTAGCTACACTTCCCAGATTCTCCTGCTCTTAAATCTTCACATTCAGGTTCTTACCATACTCCACAGCCACCTAGCATTTGAATATCAGAATTAAATCACGCCCAGCAGAGTTAAGCAAAGGGCTAGGTGTCTATGAATGAATATATGTATATACAATAACCACGGATATGCAGTGAGCACCCCCTGATTTGCTTGGCCTTGATTTCATGCACCAACAGCACCATTCCTCCACACATGCATCAATAACAATGTAAATAATGAATTGCAATACTCATTGAACACATTATTGTGCTCAAATGAGTGGAAAGACGAGAAACTGTAATCAGAAAATCAGGCAACCAAATTGCCTGAAACATATCAACACAGAACTTGTGGAGAATGCCAAGGGCAGCACCAAACTAAACAGAGAAGGGCCCCAACTATTGGTTCTAAAGTGAGAGGAGATCAACCAAGTTGTATGACGCTTTTACATTGTGGGGCTAGGGGAGAATGTCACACATGTAGCCTTTACCATTGTTCACAAAAAAACTGTTTTCAATTTTCATGACTTAAACTTGTGACATCAAGATTATAATAGAGTAATATTACCATTACACCAAGGTTAAAACGTATGACAGATCAATAGCTTTTCTTAATGCTAGATATCTGATAACCAAGCTCAGTAAACCTCCAGTAAATTATATCTTACATTGATGCAAGATTTATTATTTGGACAGAACAATGAACAATTCTAGGTTCTTTAAGTAATTATTGCCTACTCCCAACCAATAAACTTATATGGTAGTAGAATATGTCTGGTATAACTTGAAAAAATTACTTCTAACCTTCATGTTCTCTTGCGCTTAAGTGTGTTGATATTCTTCAAGATGTAACTGATGACCTCCTTCAATGTGGCTTTCCTTCTTTCTTTGAAGTTCCACAGCTCAGAAATCACATACCTCCCACTTGGATTATACTCATTGAGTTCTTTCAAAGCCATAGAAACTGCACCGTATATCTCATCCCCCCCACTCCTTCCTGAGATTTTGTAATTTCTCATCAGCTCCATCCACCACTTCAATTTCCTGTATAAAGCATTATCTGAAATGATTAGGCTCTCAACACCCAAGTGGTAAACCAAAAGGAGTAGGAACATGAAGGCATACCTGTGAACTCCCCTCAGTCTTACTCCTTTTAAATGGATGCCAGCCTGAATCCTTCAAGTTCTCCTGCCATAAGCTGCATAACTTGGAAGCCTCCACTTCTGCTTCGATGGATGAAAATTTTTGCTTGCATGCATTGATGAATGCCTTTTGATCAAGTTCTCCCATTCTTTTTATTCCAATAACATTGCGAGCACCCAGCATATCTGACAAAGCCTACAAACAGACAAAAATGACAACAAAACCATGCAAGAGAATAAGATTTCTAACACTGCTTCATCTTCCTTGCAATTGATCTAATCAAACACACACACACACACACACACACACACACACAGACGTGCATGCACACACATGTATACACACACACACATGTGCACAAACACATGCACACATGCACATGTATACATACAAAACTGCATTCTGACAATAACCAGTGAAAATAGTGATATTGATGAAAAATCTTAGTTTTTTACAACTAATCAATCATAAAAAAGCAGCTCAAGCGCAAGAGGCTTACCACTTGGAGGGCTGGGCAAAGTTCTATAAACATTGAGAAAAGCAGGAAATTTCAGACAACGAAATGTGAAAAAAGTAAGAAAAAAAGGAGCACCTCAATTAATGCTTTACGAGCATCTTGCAGTTCATCATTGCTTTCCCGCTCTTTCACAATGAGAGCTTTGTTCAGTGACTCCATATCACTCATTTCTTCAACTTTCTGCTCCAACTCATCGTTCATCTCTTTCATCTTCTTTTGGACAGCTGCATCATCCTGGTCTTCAAGATGTTTCATCACCTGTAGTTTTCCTTTTAACTCTTGAATTTCCATTTCCAACTTCTGTTTGGCATCCAGTTGCTTTTCCAACTGGAGAATTTTGTTCAGGCAATCTTCCTTCTCCCACTGGAAATTTGCGTCTTCATCAGTAATAGCGACAGAAAATTAAGCCAATCCAAAGGAGTGCAAACTACCATGTGCTTATAACTACACAAACCTTTTGGTCTTCAATCAGTCTTAAGACATTCTCATCTGCCTTTTTTTTGCTCCATTGATGCTAAATTGAGCGAATTGTTCTTTGCATCATTCTACAAGGAGGCAAAAAATTCAGTACCAAATGGAAACCATAATCAACTAGAAGATATGCATATTTGTAAGCATTCAAACCACTGATAGCAATGTGATCATGAGCCTATATAACATTACCAGAACAACATTTTGATTCTACTGAACTCCAAAGAGCCCTAGGAACAGGATCCATAGGCCAGGACTTGTAACAGTTGATGTTCCTTACACCAGTATGCATAATGAGATCACCTTGATTAGAGCAAAGATTCCCCTTTTTTCTAAGTGAAGAAATAAAACTGAATACAAGTATATGGAAAAATATGCTGGCACTAGCATGTCTACAACATCAAACATAGATAAGGAAAGTGCATGTTAATGGTCAAGAGTTACCGATGCTGAATTGATTTGACACTTGTTACCTTTTTCTTCTCTTCATCGAGTTTTTGTCTCTCCAGCTCAGTTAATGCTTCACGTTTGTTCAAATCTTTGCTCCACTTATCAAGTTTCTTTTTCTTGGCTTCTATTTCATCATTCAAATGTTCCTGCTCTTCCAATATTCTGTGGATGTTATCACGTGCACGGCGCTGCATCTTCCTTGTTTCTTAGGAAGAGATATAGACCTTATTAATCAGTCATTATTCATTTAACAGAAAAGGATTCTTCAAATATACAATCACACAATTGGACAAGTGTATCATTATTTAGGGCTTATGAAACCCATAAACAATTGAACATGTTTCCATACTTAAACAGATTCTTCATCTATTTTTTATTCGTCATCCATTTGACCTCGATCATTTATAAGGCAGCATAATCAATCTAATCATAAAATAAGCTCATGATAACAAGCATATATGCATCTTATCTGGGCATAAAAATAAATAAATAAATAAAATTATAGGCACCTACAAGCAGATAGAGACAAACCTTCAACAAAAGCATAGTGCAGTTTGTCTTTCTCTTCAAGTATCCACTTTAAAGACATGGTCCTCTCATTGTATACATACTGCAGTTCATCCAGATTTTCATTTGTCCTGTCAATTTTATTGGCTAGACTTGCCACAACAGTGTTTCTGCTTTCAGCTACTTCCTGGACAATGTCAGAAATTGTTCTCAACTTTCCTTCCTTGCGCAGGTATTCCCCTATTGGCCCTTCAGCAGCATGATCATCAGCACGTGCACACCAGCCATAAGAATTCAAGCCGGGATTAGATTTCCTTTCCTTCCAGTCCTTTTTACCATGATGATCAGATTCAAATGATTTTTCGAAAGCCGTCGCATTCCTAAAACCATTCCAATCACTGTTAAATCTCACTATGGCCTGTATGGTTTGATCTTGTTCATTCCAGAGGGTATACACATCCAAAGGCTTGTACTCTGCAAACTTTTTCAACCAAAAGTGAGCCTCAAGCAACACATCCCTATTTTTTGTCTCTGTAACCCTCTTTACCATGACGCCCATCCATGGACATACAAATAAGTCACTTTGTTCAGCAGTTTGGTTGACAGCCACTACCACTGGACGTTGAGTTGGATCCGCTTCATCAGCTAGGTCAATCTCCAAATATTTTGCCAAGGCAAGGTGGTTTGCCTTTTGCTTTGCACTTCTGTTGGCAGAACCTTTACCAACCCCGGATGCATGTTGACGCAGATCCTTATATTTGTAATCCTGCTTTTTTTTTCCAGCACAAAATGGGCACCTCAAGGTACTGTTGAGCTTTACCTTGTATTTACCAGCTCTCAACTCTTCATATGGTTTGTCCACATATTCATTGATCTCCGATTCACTAATGTCAGACTCTTCTTCAGAACTATGATCCATCTGCAGATGACGCAACTAATTAACAACATATAGGGACCTAATACGAAAAACGTAAGGAAAATCATAAGTGACATGCAAATTATTACTGATATATGTAACACTGTTGACAGACATATCTTTGTTGCTCCGTTGCCATTGCAAGTGCAAAACTTTAGCGGTCAAACCTATTCCGAGATTGCTATCAGTTATGCTCAGATCATGACTTTCTTCAAAACATTAAGAAAAGAAAAATCTTCACCCAGATATTAACTCCTGGAATAAGGTTCAGAAACACCATTACAACATTACAATTACAAGCAGCAGAGCAGAAAATGCAGCACTAAACTTTTGTCTCCCATATCTACAGAGAAGTTAGAAACAGTGAAGATGTAAACTTGATTGGAGAAAATTTAGAAGATTGTACCTAGTTAGATTCCCTCTTTGCTCATAAATAGGTAAAGGAGAACATGAAATACTAAAAAGTAGAAACTCACAAAGAATTTTTTTTAAAAAAAAGAAAAGGCAGTTCCTTTGTTAGCACCTTAAAAACTACATGAAAATAACACTTCGCAGAACACCCTTCACAACCCAAAAAGAAAAAAGAAAAAACAACAACAAAGAATCAAAAGAAAGAAAGAAAAAAGAACAGACATTTCATCTTCTTTCACAAATAAAACCCAGAAAATATGGAAACAAACCTCTTTGTCTCACTTACAGCTGAGTCTATATCAATGTCTCCTTAAAAACCCAAAAAAAAGTACAGAAACTATCCACACCGACCAGAAGCTATAAATAAAATTAGGGTGATTTCACTTTTTAAAGAAATAAAAAATAAAAAATAAGGAAAATGCATTCGAAATAAAAGCTCATTTTCATTAGCCAAAACCCATTATTCACCAAACTTTTACCAAATAAAGCCCATTTTCATTTTCTTTTTTGTTTTTTCTAAAGAAATTCGAAAATCCACTAAAATAATGGACGTCCGCACCCGATCTTCTTCTACAGAGGAACCCCACAAGAAATAATCTAAGAGCGATCGAACACAGCCGAGAGGGTCACCTGTCTGTCTTCTTCAGAGAGGTTTAGAGAGAGTGAGTGAGAAAGCTGGAGGCCTGGAGCAGAGAGGCCCCAAAATCAGTAATAAATTTTTTTGTCCTTTTTTCATTATTTATTTTCTTTAATTTATAAATTAAGAAAGAGACGTCAAAAAATTCTTTAATAAAAAAATTAATACAAATAATAAAATAAATTAAATATATTTAATTTCATAATATTTGAAGAGATAATTAAATATATATTAAAATTTTTATTTTATTTTATTATTATAAAATTATAAATTAAGATTAAATACTAAAAATAAAAAAAATATTAAAAAATTTTAAATTAAATAAATATTATTATATAAACAAAAAATTAATAATAAAATAAAAAGTAAATAATTAAATTTATTTTATTAATTTTAATAATATATAGTTATATCAAATTTTAAATTATGATGAACAAGTTTATTAAATTTTAACAAATATATATAATTTTAGTAAAAGGATATAAAAGTTAAACAAAATAACAAAATATAAAAATATAAATATTATTAACGAGATTACTAATAATTAAAATATTATTATTTATTTTTTTATTTAAAATTATAAATAAATAAAAATATTATCTAAAAATTTAGCTGAATTTTCACAATAATAATTGAGACGAAGAAGATTATCTTCAGATGTCTTCTTTGGAATCAACCTAAATAATGAATCAAAATAAACAAACAAAAATATGCGAGCCTTATATTCAATTTATTCAAGCATAAAAGACAATTTTGCAATTACTTTAAATCCTACTAAAAACATTTGTATAAAGGCTATAGGTACGATGCAACAACGCCAACATTCATCAACGGAGACAAGGATTCGCTTTCACTTTCATCGTTCACTTGGGGCGACACAAAAGCAATCCCTATTCCACTGCTACCAATCACAGTGAATAAAAAATTATCACACACAGAAACTCTAGACTCATTTTTTTCTTAGTGCTAATCTCCAAGAAAATGCACGAACTACTCCTCTTCATAATTGTCTTCCCTTCCTCTACTACCATTGCCATGCACTTCCCTACGAACTTCTGTTTCTCCCTCACTAATGGTAACTGAGTCATCATTCTTAAATCATAAATCTCTAACAGAAGTCGCGCTCAGTGAGGCGATGTACACTGTCTCACCAGCAAAATACAATATGTAAACTACTCATATTTATATTATTTAATTTTTTTTATTTAAAAATTATATTATATTTAATTTATTTATAATATTTCTTTTTTACAAATTTATTAATATTCTCATCTACTTATTTTTTATATATGAAATATTTAACAAAGGACATCAAAATTAGAATTAAGTCAATTTTAATACTATTTTTCATAAAAATTTTATTTTTTTAAAAAAATAATATATTAAAATATATATATAACTCAATTTTTTTTTTTTTATTTCCTATAAAAGTCAAGTTGTATAACCCGTCACACATAACCCGACGGTGACAATAGGCACGTATTAGTAACTCTTCTAGCATCGAGATTCTTATTAGATCATGCCAGAGGAAGTGCTTTGTGAATGTGTGAATCTTAAAGAAGCTCCGTGCATCTTAAGGCACAACAAATGCGTCCATAAAAGGCTTTAGGAGAAACTAATATGATATCGTCATTGCCATTCTAGCCTTAATCCAGAAAGAAAGCAATCAAACTACATAATCTGCAGGTAAGGGGTTCAAATCACAACAAGAAGTAGGGCGAGTAGTAATGAAATCATTAACAGTACCATGACGCGTTATGCTGCAGAGCTCAAATTGTTGAACCGTGGAATAAGGTCGAACTCATGATCTAGGAGCGAAGCTCATCTATGGCAGTATCATACTTCACAGGAAGCTCGTAGAGTGTGATCGGAGCTGGTTCTTCACAAAGTAGCTATAATATCACCGATGCAAGGAATTAAGATCACAGGGAGGTAAACAGGGATTTGAGAGGCCGTAGAATCAATTCCACGTAAAAGAGAGCAGAGCTAAACACATTAAGTTTGGAGAGAGAGAGAGAGAGAAGAACGAAGCTTGTGATACAAGGTAAGAGGTTACAAGTACAAAACATGCTTGCCATAACCCCCCCTCATGTGCTTACATAAAACTAGCACATTCTTGCCCTAAAAGCTAGTATAAATGATTACTTTTCTTGTTTTTAACACCTTCCCTGCAAGGACTTGATTATATTGCAACTGTTATCTTTCGAATATGGAACTACCATGTGTCTCTCCTTCTTCTCTTTTGTTCTCCTGTTCCTCTTTTGCTCCACTTATTAACTTGTTCTACATCATCTTTGTTTCTATGTATCAACTCCATTTTCACTCTCTCATCTTTCTCTGTATTTTGTTTTCTCTCTTTCTTCACTCTCTTTTATCTCTTTAAGTTCTTTTTTCTCCACTCTTTCTTTTCTCTTGCTCATACATCTCTCTCTTTCTTTCTCTCTCTTATTGACAATAGATAACAGAAGAAGATGACAAATAACAAGAGTTGAACAAATATAAAATAATAACAAAAAACCAACATAAGACTCTTGATTATTAACAATGCAAAAAAAAAAAAAAAAAAGAGCGAAGTTGAGGATGTCGCTTGCAAGGTGTTAATGGCAAAGAAACTCGGGAGAACAAAAAAATCAAATTTTATTTTTCAAAACTTGTTTGTATTAGTTAAAAAGTAAGGGAGAAAGAAAATAAATAATTATTAAAAGGAAAATAAAGAGAAAGAACGCTTGTTCTCAAAATTACCAATCTGTCAACATTTTTCGAAGCTTAAATGGTGACAAATGATGGCAATTTTATAATTTAACAAAAATCACAATTCTTCCCAATTTTCTCACTATTTTCTCACCGAAATACGGAGACTGAAGAGTTGTAAAACCTATCTGAAATTTTCACTTAATTTTCCGACGTTAATCTTTCTCATGGAGTAATCAGACAAGGAAACACACATTTTCTAAGCATTATCTTTCTATAGCATTTTTCTTTTATTTTTCTTCCCTCAACTTTCACACGAACCAAACAAATTGTTAATCTACGAGTTGCAATATAATTAGAAGTAGAAAAGGAGCCCCCAGTGAAAAATTATTCCTATGCCGATGAATTTTCACTTCTTTTTGTTGGCTTCCTATAAATAACAGTGAACCGTCCCACAAATAATTAAAAAAAAAAAGAAAAAATGAAGGCGTTCTGATTATTTGCTTCAATATCAATAGACCACGCTAATTTGCTAATCAATTAGAGAGTTGATACGGCGGTAAGTCATTATTAACCTCCTTAGCAAATCCAATTTGAGGACCAAAGTTTTCACGGTAGAATCTCCAACTTCTTCATACAAATTCCCAAGAACACAAACATTGTTTTGGTCTCCATAAATGTTGGCCAACAAGTCAATTAGAAAGCTCCCAGGAAATGCAGCAGGATAAATAACTTACAGCCACCAATTTATTAAAGATGACTGATAATGGGGAACAAAAGGTCCAAATCAAACCTAAAAACATGCAAGCCACAGGATTCGGATCATAGCGTAGGAATAATAACAAAGTCCATAGCTGATCTGCCTCAAGTATATCCTACTTTGACAAGCAATACATTAATCGGCGGCTTGTAGGAGCTTTCGGAGTTTGTGGATCCACAATAATCACACATCACCTGCCAAACAAGTTCGCCGTGCGGAAGAATCAGAACCATTCTCAGTGCAACAGAGATTGGCAATTAAAAAGGTCATAAAATAACACCCTTTAACAACTGAAGGACTTGTGTAATGCCTAACAACAAACAAAACAATTACTAATAAAACACTAGGTGAAAAGGAATAAGACCGTGACAAACTCTTGCTCCTGCTCCTGCTACGGCTGGGACTCCTGCTAAGACTGCGCTTTTTTGGGCTTTTGCTTGTGTGCTTCTCGCGCTGCAAGTTGCCAATAGTAAGAGGAAAAAAAAATGATGCATAATGAGCATTGGCATGCCTGACCATACTCTAATGATGACTAAATCCCAATGGAATTCACCAACTGCGTGGAGAAGATACATTCAGTATGTAGGCTATGGCTGTATCTCGTCAATATGGGTGGCTTATATTTTCTTTGCACATTTTGCCTACAATTTCAGTGGACAGACTGATACCGATTTCAAAGATCCAAAAGGATATAATTATACTGCAACAGAGAATCTCCATTTCTGTATGGAGTCACTCACTGGCCAAGCAAACCAGACTATAAATCCATTAAACCCAGTTCAAGATTAAATATATATGGAAACATCGGCTAAACCTGCACATCAAATAACTTACATATGGGAGTGGAGATCTTGACCTTGACCGGGATCTGCAAAAGTTCCAGAAACAACTCAAATTTAAAATCCACACGTTCCTTTTAACAACTCTCACCCAAGAACCTTGATGCCTCTTCCACGTCAGGGTTATGATATTTGAAAGCCAAATAGAGAAAATCCATAGATCTTTAGGAAAAAATAAATAATCAGACCCAACTCAGAAAATTATGATCAAAAGAAAGTATCCAATCAAGCAATAGTATATATCTTATTAACAAACTCCATTGGACGGGACAGAAACAGGCTTCCCTACTGTACCACAAAATCCAAAGATCCCAGCAAGCAGGTCCTATTAGCTTGGTCATTGCTGGAGTAGAAAATGACAATGACTCAGTTTCTACCGCTCATTGCTGGTGACTTCCAGATCCACTGGCAGTTAGTTCAAAGAAATCCACTTATATTGCAATCCATAATCTCCATTGGTCACAGATATCTCCACTGTTCCCAATCTAGCACCCATGGACATTTATGACACTAATTACATTAAAACAGACACACTATGAAGGTTTCAAAAGCTGCCCATCTGAAAAACAGCATACCTCCACAACCCAAAAAGATGCAGGAACTGAACCATGTTCCATCAAGATCCTACTATCCAATTCCCAGTTTGCTGCATATATCAAACAAGATAATTTTTCATAAAACCAAAATGGAGAAGAATGATGATGGTTTTCAATCCTAATTGTTTTCTTAGTTGCCCCATTGCTGAAAATGAAATGAAACAACTCGTGAGGTCATGCATACCAGTTACATTAGAACCAAAAACAAGTTACTCATGGTTAACATCAAAAAGCAACTTTTCATCAACTATTTGAACACCAAAAATTGGGACAAAAAAATATATGATCAGGCTCCATAGAGTGCACAACTTGCAATGCCAACCACAAAATAAACTTCAGGTAACTACTAAAACTACACTACCAATCTTCATCTGTCCAGGCCACAATATGTTTGACTCCCATATGGGAGGAGACCTAATACCTTGATTAGAAAACAAAACTGCAAGACACTCTGAATTTCTAACTTGCTACCAGCAAATGGGTGAAGTAAAAGCATATGACAATATTTTCCTTTTTCAGTAATCCAACATATTTGGCCAGACTGGATTTGAACTCAGTTAATTAAAAGTTTGTAAATGATGCTTAAGGCATTGTACGCTCCTCTGCCCACAAAACATCATTAGCCCTCAAGGAGTATATGGGTGTCCTCAATTATTACAATATTCCAGTGACAAATAGTCATTACCACAATTGACACATTGATGAGAGAACCCATGTTCCAGCTGTTCAGTTGACTGAACAGTCACATGCTATAATCTTAACACAGAGAGACAGTAGACATCAATGAGCACGTAAAATCCTTTAATAATTGTGTAAAAATAATGCTTACTTATCTTCATAAAAGGCAGATTGTCTCCTCCTGTCATTATTCTCCCTAACACATCCTAAAACAGGGGCCACATTCTGAGCTCTTCCCAAAATGGACTCAGGGACATCTCCAAGGATGTCCAAGGAATCCCACATATCAATTCAAGTTGGCAATCATTATGTACAAAAAATGGTAGTGAAAAGTCATATCACTCACATGTAAAAATAAAATTGAAACCTTCTCACAACATTTAGTCAACTGTGATTACCTTGACAATGAATGAGGCTTTGACCCAGAACGAGAACGAGAAACAGACCTCGATCTAGACCTAGCAGGTGAGCGGCGTGAAGATTTGTTTCTAGGGGACTTGCTGCATTAGAATTTCAGGGTCAAGAGAATTCACAGCTCTAACCAATTACTAAAATAAGATATAGAATAACACAATCAAACCTGTGGCTCCTGCTCCGAGAAAGACTACGACTACGGCTGCGACTGCGACTGCCACTACGTCCTCTTGAACGAGATCGAACAATACTAGGGCTTCTAGATGAGTCTCGCTTTGAATCATATTCCCTGACCTGCATGTCAATGAACTGTTAGTAAGCCATCAACCACCCCATCCACACACACAAAAATACACATAGTGTGTGCATGAGAGAGAGAGAGAGAAGGAGAGGATTTGAATCATACACGAACATATGCTCGTGAAAATGCATTTCGAAACTCAGAGTCATCAAGTTTCTTGATCTGCAATTGAATATTCATAACAAGAACAAATCAAAACTAATACAAGTGGACTGAAATCATAGCAGACATGAAAGGTGAAAATTAAGCTGTACAGCCATAATGGGAGACAAGTAACATGCTTACTGCATATTTCATGTCTTCATAATTTGTATAGTCCACAATCCCTGTGGTGCCTGATCATTAAAAAAAAGGGGGAAAGAGATATTATCTTCCGGAGAGGCAGCCATACTGTGAGATAAGAAAACAATGCAGGCAAAAGATTTGCAGTTTGATTTTTTTTATTTGTTTGGGGGTAAGGTTGTTGGTGTTATTGAATGGTACAGAAGAAATATACACATACCCACCAAGCATTAAGTGGCATTAGTTGTTTTAAAGATCCCAGTTCCAAGCATAAAGTCAACTCAAGATGGCCATAACATATGGAAAATTACTACCGTTGCAACAGACACAAATGCCAACTTACCATTTCCATCACGGAAAACTTGGGAGAAACAGACATCCCCTCCTTTTCGCATGTGATCCTGCACTGAGTGCTAATAATTAAACATTTGGCCATAGATGCAATTTACAGTAAATGTATAGGAGGGATAGAGTGCAAACAATATAGGTTTCAAAAAGAGAAAAATGCCCACCTTAAGATCTTGCCATGAAGCAGAAGATGGTAGCCCAGTGACCAAAACTGGGCAAGAAATAATTCAAGTTAGAGACCCATGATATTCATGCCATCTCAAGCATCATTGTCGATGCTTGTACAGCGAGGCACAACGTGCATCACATTCAATACATACCACGATATTCAGAGCGCCTGGACACTCCACCACGTCCACGACCACCACTGTAGCTACTATAACGATCTGATGATGAGCGTCCCCGTCCACCATGTGCAAGTTCAACCTAAATTATATACTTGTGATATGTAAGGATCAAAAAGAATCATGTTTCCCAGTTGATCAACATATCAGAAACACAACCATACAAATAACTGACCCTCAGACGATGTCCATCAAAATCATAGCCATCACGACCACGAATTGCATCCTCAGCATCTCGAGCATCTTCAAACTGCAAGGATATTACATAAAGTTTAAATAATAATGATAGCAATAAACGGAGAATAAAGCAACCATTATCAAACTCACCTCAACAAATGCATAACCAGGAGGCCTTGGTGGAATCTTCAGGTCAATATGAGCTATTGGTCCATACTGCAAAAAGAATGAATTGATTATCATCACATTCCAAAGATACAGATTGTTTATAACTCTTATCATCATCTAATATCTTTTTGGCAACTATACTCCACTTTCCACAGCTAAACCTCCATCAACTTTCCAAACAGCACCAAAAAGAGCATCCGAACCAACAACATCGTATCAATGAGTCAAACATAGACAGCTTGTTAAGGTAAGTGCTGGAATTAAACAATATCTCATTGGGCTTCTATTGACATGCCAGCTTACAAGACAAAACTTCTTGGTGAAAAAGGCTCTCTATCTCTCTCGGTTTCTCTCAAAAAGAGTTAGAAGAAAAAACTCAGCTACCCTATAATGTAAGACCACAAAACTTGATGCACGGGAAGTTAACTGAGCTTGATCACAGCAACTATTTAGTCTATACTCAAAGGACTAACATGCTACATAAAGAGTCTGCCCTGAAGATTTCACACTGCATGGCACACAAAAGGGTGACATATTTAAAATTTTATGTCATTAGGTGGAACATTTTGGTAAATACACTTGCTTAGAATTATACCCATGTTCAAAACAAACACATAGTCTGGTGTTGAGGGGGGGGGAGAAGAAGGAATATAGTGTAAAAGTTACTGAAAATGAAAAAAAACAGTCTGACTCCAAACATCCTTAATATGGCGTTACCTTAAAAAACAGATCCTCCACTTCTCTCTCGCGAATATCACCAGGCAGATTCCCAACATACACTGTTCTACTTGCCCGACTGCTCATTTTCCCTGAAGTCCTATACATAAGCATCTCAATGAATGATAAAATTTTCTTCCAACACTTGACACAATAGTAGGATGGCTAACCACTTTTAAAACACAAAATTAGAAGAAAAAAAAAAAAAACACATGTTACCCCTGTCATGACCACAATAACTATTTCACAATTGTATTCCTAACATCAAATCTAGCAAGAGTCACTTACCTTCTAAGATTAGAAGGTTTTACAAAGATTAGATCAATATAGTCTGTTCCCAGAAATACGCTTTCCTTTTTACCAAGTCAACCAAAACTAATCATCAAATAATCAGTATGGATGAGCATTGCAAAGTAAGGGTCGATTTTAGGAAAAACTTTGTATACTACCAAATAACTGTGGCTTCTCAATTGTTTGACCCTGCGCCAGACTCTTCAATTGTTGGATTTCAATTTTCTATCCATGTAACTGACCAGTGACAACTCGGAACCGAACCCGACGGTATCCAGAAGCTAAAAAGTTGGTTTCTCATGTTTCCTATCCAATGTTATATTTGTTTTAACTTCTTATAATTTTAATATGAAAAGTGAAGAGAAACCCATCGTATGAAAAGGCAAAGACAAAAGGAACAAATGATCCAACGGCAACAAAATCCAATGTGAATCTAATTAAACCGCTAGATAATTCCTTCTCGTCTATGCAAACTGTAAAAATTTCAAGTTTCTCCTCTTTTTTCCAATTAACTATCCAAACACAAAGAACTAAAAGAAATCCAAAAACAAGGAAGAAAACACATTACCCATGCCACTTTTATTTATTTATTTTATTAAAATGAATCCTCATCATATAGACTAATTCAGACATATTTGCTCAGAAAATGCAAAGAACAAAAAGGCGAGTATTTACATTTTGCTCGAAATTCTAATGAATTCGATTATCCTAATTTAAATAAAAAATAACAATGACTACATAAAAATTATAAATTTCAAGGGAAAAACGCCATTACCTGAAACTATAACGAGAGCTGAGCAACGAGAGAGTGTAGGAGGGGATCCACTACCGCCAACTGATCGCACGGACGAGACGGTGACAGGGGCGGAGGCAGCGCCGCGAGCCGTGGGGGAGGGAAAGAGGGAGAGAGAGAGAGAGAGAGAGAGAGGCGGCTGGCTGAAAATAGAGACAGGGATAGGGGCGGCGGCGGCGGCGTTGCCTTCAAAGGTCGAGCGTTTTTAGGTTTTGGACTTTTGATTTATATCTATTTCATCGCACGTACTCTAATAATGCTATCACATAAAAATTAAAAAAAAAAAAAGAGAAAAAGAGAAAAAGTGGGGAGCCGCAGGGCTTACGGACGGCTCATTTAAAATTCAGTAAATGAGTAAATTAAGAATAACTCTACATCGGCTCGCTTAAGGTGTTGTTAAGGCTCAGTTAATGTCATTTAAATTTTGATATTAAACAGTAACAAAATTTTAGGTCTGAAGTCTGTCCCTTCCATTCTTCCAACCCTTCACAATAAAATCACAATCGCCATTACCTTATTTCTCCTTCTCTCCCTCGTTTTACAATTGTTCTGTTTTAAAGCCTTAAATTTGAAATGAGTTTTTTTTTTTTCTTTTTTTTCTCTTCCCATTTTTTTTTCTTTTTAAATAAATCAAGGTCATTGCTTTTTTAAATAAATTGAAATCAGGTTTTAAATAAATTGAAATTGTAGACACTGGCCCTGTTATCAACGAGGTTTCTCTTGTTTCTCTTTTTTAGCTTTTTCTTCTTTTTGGCTTCCACTTAAGAATAGAAATAATATGAAAGGAATTATTACACATTATTTATTAATTATAACACACACATGTATGTAAGAGATATTGCTATAATTATGTTACTAGATTATATAAACAAAATGAGAAAAAATAATTACATTAGAATAAGTTAAAATATTTTGATTTCTATTTTAATGCAAAATATTCTAATACTTATTTTTATCCTAATATGATATATTTTGATTTTTATTCTAATATAAAATATTTTGATATTTACAAAAAAATATTCTAATTTTTACAAATTAACATTTAGATTTTTTTTATTATCCTTTAAATTGGTAAATATATATCTATCATTTGTAACTTACTTATAATTAATTCAAAATTTAACTTTGACATGGTTTTGATGAGATATCTGCTTCTTAAAACTTGATAGAAATGTAGGATAAGTTGATGCCTTTATTTTTTATTTCTTATTTCTTATTTGATTAAATGTCAGTCTATTCATGCATACTTCATTTGGTCTTGACTGAATTATTGACAATGTTAATTGTTGATTTGTTGTCATTGTATAATGTTATTGGAACAAATAGGAGTATTTGTAAATCTTCCATGAGCTTCTTTAGTCAATTACTTCACAAATTCTTTAAATCATGACCCTATATTCCGTATTAGTGCTACTGCGAGCAATTATCGATTATTTTTTACTTATTTAAGTTATCAAATTGCCCCACAACTTGATACAATAATCAAATGTAGACTTGTAGTTTTCATAAAAGCTTGCCTAATCTACATACCTAACAACTATTTTTTTTTTTTGGTCATTTTTTATCAATAAGAGTCCTTAAATTGGTCTCTTTTAAGTATCTCAAGAAGTGAGTTGCAGCCTAAAGTGTTTTTGAGTAGGAGAATATATGTATTAACTCATTATACTTATTACGTGAGTTATATTAAGGTAAGTAAAAGATAAGTAGATAAGTTTTTCAACTAATCTCTAATACTTCTTTTTATCAACAGGTTGATCATTCTCATACTCTCCTCCTTTTAAACTTTTTCTGAAAAGTCTTCTAACTTGCCTACATTTAAAATTACTAATGTCCCTTTAAGAGTTTTAATATGTATTTTTGTTGGGAGATGAAAATACCCTTTTGACTTATTATTACTTCCATTTTGAAGAAGTATTTTAATTTCTTGAGATCCTTAATTTCAAATTCTTTCTTAACTCTTTTTTAAGGTTCTTTATTTCTTAATCATCATTGCATATGAGTACAATATCGTTCATTTATAAATCAATATCATCTTTTTCTTATCCCTTAAATGTCTTATGAACAATGTGTGATCAACTTGTCCTTATTTATACCTAAGCTAATTGAGAATGGTACTAAATTGTTTGAGCCATACTCTTAGAGATTGCTTAAGCTTGTATAATGATTTCTTCAATTTGCACACTTTTCATTTCTTTTCCTTTGTCTTAAATCTAGGAGGTATTTTCATGCAGACCTCCTTTTCTAATTCTCCATTAAGAAAAACATTTTTCACATCAAGTTGATAAAGTTCTTAATCTAAATTAGCAGTAAGAGACAATAAAACTTTAATAGAATTTAACTTGGCAACTAAAGCAAGAGTTTCCTTATAATCTATTCCATAAGTTGGAGTGAAGCCTTAAGCTACCAACATTACCTTATACCTTTCAATGCTTTCATTAGCTTTATATTTAAATGTGAACACCAATTTGTTTCCAACTACATCTTTATCCAACCTTGCCTTATACCTTTTAATGCTTTCATTAGTTTTGTATTTAACTATGAACACCCATTTGTTTCCACTTACTCTTTTATTTTCAAGTATCTCCTTAACCTTCCATATGTCATTTTCAACTAAGGCTTTTATCTCCTTCAAAATAACTACTTTTCACTTTAGGTCTTATAAAGCACTTTATATATCTTTAGGAACTTCCACCTTTTTAATAGTTGAAATAAAGGCTTGAAATTATAAAGACAACTTTAAGCATGTAAGGTAATTAGAGATAGGGCACTTGGCATATGATTTTATCTTTTTCAAAGAGTTATAAGAAAGTCCAAGTCATTGATTATGTATGAGTCCTTTCTTATGGCTTTATTTGTTGGACTTGGCTTTAGGTTTGATTTTTTACTTTACTAAGAAATTTTAGGCTTTCGAGAGTAAACCTAAACTAGCTTTTTAGAGACCTACCTTTAATTGATAACCTTAAGTTAAATTAGTTTGATGACTTTGATTTTGACTTCTTGTACTGAATTGATGGTTTTGATTTTGGAGTCTAGCTTCCATAAAGGATAAGAGCTTAATAACGATGTTGGGAAAGAGATGGTAGGGTCCTAATGTCTTTTTTCACTTAAGATCTACTCTTGAAGAGAGGGATTAGAATTAAATGTTTTTTTTTTTTTTTAAGAAATGATACATCACTAAAGACAAAATTTGCAAGATGAGGGACACTAACACTTATAGCCTTTTTATGTTGGAAAGTACCTTACAAACACATATTTTATGGCTCTTTGTTTAGTTTTGCTATGGTTAGGATTATAATTATAGAAAAATTTATTGCAGTAAAAAAGCTTTGGAGATAATGAGTTTAGAATTCTAGTAGAAGAAAAAAGGTCATGTAAGACACTTAAAGTGGTGTAGAAATCAAGTACCTTAGATAAGAGATAGTTGATTAGGTAGGAAGTTATAAGGACAACTTCCTTCGAATAAGAATTTGACATTAAGTTTGCAAACATCATTAAAAGAGTAACTTCTAGTAGGTGATAATTATTTTTTTTCTACCACTTCGTTTTATTAGGGTGTATAGGCATAAGCGTTTTAATGAAAAATATCATTTTAAGAAATATATTAGTTAAATTTATTGGAAAAACATAGCTAAAGGATTAAAAAAGGTCAAGGATAAGTTTATGAAATTGTTTGGAAATTATTCTAACTTTTGATTTGCCTTTCATAAGGTAAACCTTACTAACTCTCATATAATTATTAATGAAAATAATTTAACATTAAGTACTAGTTAAACTAAATGTTTATATAGGCCCTTAAACATCATAATATATTAGATGGAATAGTTTTGAAGGTTTAAATGCATTTATAGTGTGGTTATTTTGAGGTTGTTTAGCTAGAATACAATGTTTACATTAAAATAAACTTATGTCTTTATTTATAAAAAGATAAGAGTATATTACTTTTAGATAATGAAAGTTAAGATGTCTTAAATGTTGATGTCATAACATAATATCCATATTGAAAGTAGTTGAAAGGGAAAAACGATTAAATAGCCTATGTTTAAGGGGATAAGAAGTTCATAAAATGTAGTGAAAACCATCCTTCACCTTAATATTGCCAACCATCTTCACCAAAGACAAGTCTTGAAATTCATAACAAGATAGGAAAAATGTCACCACATAATTCATGTCTCTAGTTAACTTACTAACAAACAATAAATTGCATTTTAGTTTAGAAATATATATAATAAATTTTAGTATTAAAACTAATGAACAAATTGTTCTTCACTGTATTATTGGAGACAATGTACCATTTATAATGGTAATATAAATCTCATCACCATACTTATTATAGGTAGATAAGGCATTAATTAATCTTATCATATAGTGTCTTATATTACCTCTCTGTGCAACCAATGCTACCTATTTAGAGGAATTTAGTGTATTGGTTGCTTGTGAAATTTTGGTTTGATTTAGAATTTGATGAAGATATGTAATTTGTTCTATTAACAAGTTAAGGTTAGGCTTTTCAATTTTAGATTTTATTGCATTAGCTAATCAATTTCCACCTTTTTGACCTCTAGGCATCCAATTTGCTAGTTTCTCATGTATTTTCTTGCATGTCTCCCTTATATGGTAAGGTTTATTATAGTGATCATCCTATTATTTATCCCTAAACATCTGATCTCAAGATGGAGATGTATTAATCTTTTATTTTTGTGCAGTAAGTGTTGAGTTTTGAAAGGTAAGATCACTATTAAAGTTTAAAAAGGAGTTAAACATTACCTTTTTATGACTTTCCTTTCACTTTACTTTAGCAAAAACCTCTCTGAGTGAAGGGAAAGACTTTGTTTTTAACAATCTCCCTTGTACTTAATCTAGTTTAGAATTAAGTCTTTAAAGAAAATCAAATACAATTTTCTTTTTCACCATCTTGGCATATTTTACACCTTCATTAGAACTATCCTATTTAATTTCACAGAACAAATCCATCTTCTACCATAACTTGATGAGAACATTATAGTACTTTGTGATCATCTTACTACTTTATTGTGTTGTCTATATTTATCTTACATGTCTGAGTAGAGTTTTTATATTGCTTCCTAAATTTTCTTTAACAGTCGTATAAAAAAAGTATGTCTTACTAATCTTGGGCTTTATAAAATTGATAAGTCATACCATAATAATTGAATTTTTAGCATCCTAAGTCCTAAAGTTTATAGACATTAGTTTAGGCATAAGAGTTGCTCCTACAAGATAACTTGCTTTCCTTTTACCTTTGATTACCAACAAAATCAATTAAAAACATTCTTGAAAATTGGTTCTATTCAATTTATGCTAAGTAATTTGTACAGAGTAGTAATCAAAAGTGGAAGAATAGGAATTGATTAGATATTTGTGGAAAAGGAATTGGTTAGGGATGATTTGTCCATAGTTGGTATTAATAGGTTTTCCACCATTACTTGTAATTTGAATGTTTAAAAAGGCACCTTTTTGAATTACTTGCAATTTAAATGTTTAAAAAGACAGTTTTTTGTTAGATGGAGGTTAGTCACCAAGAATGATGACTCTGATACCATAAGAATAAAAGTAATCTAAGAGGAATTCCCATATATTATTTATTGAGAGTAACACATAAATATATACAAGAGGTGTTCTTATAATTATGTTACTAGATTATAAAAACAAAATGAGAGAAAATAACTACTTTCCTAATTTAAAATATTTTGATTTCCATCTCAATTTCTAATTTTAATTTATATCTTAATATGATATATTTTAATGTTTATTTTAATGTGAAATATTTAGATCTTTACAAAAATATTCTAGTTTTTGCTAATTCAAGATTTAGATCTCCTATAATATTTTACAACATGAATGTAAGAAATGTGAAATAAGCTTAATTTTTTTAGGTTTTCTACCTAGAATTCTTTTGGTCTTAATGTAATTTGGATCATTTTTATAGTAAATTGATTAAACTTTATTTCTTATGCTTAAGTAATCTAGATCCTTTTTTTATGTTTTTTTTATCTTTCTTAAATTAATATGGTTTGGTAAAGAAAATGCTTATTTTTGGAATCTTGGTTTTATATGGTTTGGATGGCATGCAATATAATAGGTACATCACATATATGGATGACGTACTAACAAAATGTGAATACTTGAGTCATCATAATTAATGTATGGTGATCAAGTTAAAAGATTCATATATGGATATGGACTCTCATTTTGTTGATCATAATTGAAATTTACAAAAAAAAAAAAAAAGAATTCTTAATTTTTATGATTCTCCTCATTTGCATATTGGAATTTTTGATCATGATGCAATTTATAATTGATAAGTTAAGTGTTGAGTTAAGAAAAAGATTTCTAGTACCATTATAAACAATTCTCTATATAATGATGTTGTAGTAAGATTGTTAAAGAATAACCTTTCCTTAAAAAACAAATTGTCTCTTTGGGGTTGGTTGTTTTATGTGTCATATTATGCATATATCCTCAATATATTGGTGCAAGATGGATTGTTTGAAATTAAGTTTCTTATTTATGATGTTTATGATTATATGAAACACTTAGACAAGTTAAAGCAACATTTTAAGACATTCATTGAAATTGCAAAGTAGTTGCAACTGTTTTTAAAAAAAGCTAATCTTAAATGTACATACTTTATTACATACAACATATTTAATGTTGCTTACTACTTTGGAAATCAAAGATATGTTTCCATGGTATCAATAATGAGATCTATCCTTTAACACCTTACTAAGTGAAGATCATTGGAAAAAAGTTAAGGATGTATGTTGTTTCTAGGTCTTTTCAATGAGTTATATTATATTTAGTTTTGAAAATCCTACCTTAAATTTATTTCGTCTAAAACCTTAAAAGGTAAAAGAGTTGTTGGATGAAAAGGTTACTAGTAAAAGTGAATTAATGAAAAGAATGGCTACAACAATGAAAGAAAATTTTGTTAAATATTAGGGTGATAGAAATTTATTTATCTCTCTTACTAAAATTTATTGAGTTTTGCTCTCCAATAATGCACATAGAATTACTTTATTGGTAATCATGATTCCAATATTGTGGAATTCTTTGTCATAAAAAAAGTTGTGGAATTTTCTTTTTTTAATCAAGTTTTACACAAAAGCATATTGTTGTTGAGTCAGACTTGACTATTTCAATTTCTTAAGTGAATAATAACTCATCAAGAATATGAAGATTATATAAGGATATAAGATTTGTTGTGAAGAGTTTTAATTCTTACAATTAGAAGGTAACACAAATAAGAAGAGGAATAAAAATGTTTACAGATGGCTTAGCTAAACAAGGTGTCACTAGACAATCTTGCCTTTTTGCTTGGTTGTATTTCTAATTCTACCTTTTTTTTTGGTAGCTCTTTACTACCTTTTGCTTGTTAATCTTTGTTAGGCTTTGCTAATCTTTTGTTTACTTATTGTTGGAATTGTATGAGTAGTTATTATTTCTCTTTTTGATAACTTGTAAGTTGCCTTAAGATTATGGACTTTCATGTAACCCTTTCTTAAAGGAATAAACAAATTTTTAATTTATCAAAAAAAAAAAGGAAATAAAAAGAAGAAAGAAAAGCCAAAAACTAATTAAACACTACTAGTTGCAATAATAACATCATTAAATAAAGTCAAAGCCTCAACCCATTCAAGTAACTTCATTATTGCATCTTTTAGCACTTAAACAACTATAAGTCCAAATATAAGTATTTTTTAGAGTTTTTGATCTATGGATATCATTGAATAAAGGTACAAAGCACTAAAGGCAAAAACATAACTTTGTGAAAAGGAGAACATTGACAACAAAAAGACATACATCTCAATAAAAGGTCTAACATAAACTAATTAAAGGAGCGGTAACTCAATAAAGAAGCATACATCCTTAATAGAAGGTCAAAAAAAAAAAAAAGAAAAGAAAAGACTTAATGATGTAAGTGCAACACCCCATTAGGCAGTTATTGTAGTAAAAGACCAAGACATTAAACTATAATAATCAAGGAGGAGTTTTGAATGTGATGTTAGACCTTGAAGTCTAAATACAATAAATCTAGTTTAAAGATCTTCCATTTTAATAAATTGAGTCAAATTAAAAGAATTAATGAAAAAAGTCTTTTAGAATTACTTATATAGGATAATTCCTTGATAGTTAAGGAAAAATATGTGTTTAAGAAGTAATAATTTAAGTAAGATTTCTTGTTATCAAGTTTATATATTTATACTCGTATGAGAAGTTTAAGCTTTAAGAGGACCAACCAACTAAGCCCTAAAAGGGCAAATCAATAAAGGAAAGCAATCAAGCTAAATAATTGAGCAATTCAATAAATTTTTTTATACCCAAATCCATCTTAGTCTTTCCAAAATATTCTAATCAAAATACAAATGCATAACACTTAAAACTAATAAGTGACATTAAAGAATCTCAAAGTCTAATAATTGTTATAAAAACATCTTAGAAGTCAATAATATTTATAAGACAAAAAAGAGGAAAGGTTAACTTAGGGAATCTCAAGAAACTAAATAAAGATTAATAGGGGGGAGAAAGAGAGAAATAAAGGGAAGATAATGGCTAAACTAATAGGGCCAAGGAAGAGGGGCAACATTCAAAGTAAAAACGGAAGTGAAGAATGGAACATTGCAATAAGTCTTATGGTTTAAAGTTAAAAAAATGTTGTTAACATAAGACATGAATATAGTTTTCCTATCCTTCCTACTATATGATTTGTTACTCAAATATCTTCCCTATTCGATTATAAAGTAAAGTGTATGTGTGACATCTTAAGAGAGGACTTGGAATTATGATGGTAGTTAAAAGTACCAACAAATTAGGAGTTTTAAAGGACACAATAATCTTTTATTTATTTTGTTCATAAAATTCAATTATTTTGCTAATCAACTTACTTATAATTGTTGGACTATTCTCTTGTCTTTTTTTTTTAGTCAATTAGTATCATAAAAACAATAAAAAAGATTTATATAGACAATTTTAATTAAATTTGAGATTAACCCTTTATTATTGTTAAAATTGGTATCATAAATGTATATATTAATGTTTACTTCTCTATAATATTATGCACTTTAAAAAAATGCAAAAAATTTCTTCTTTTTAGCTATTAAAGCAAAGGTTTTCTCTTTTTAGGTTTTTATGATAAAAGTATCATTAGGTAAGTTTTTGCATTAATCAACATTAAGTATATATCCAAACTATTTTATGGTTGCACTCCCCTTTAAAAAAAAAAATTTAAGAAGTTGTAAACTTAACATTTGGTTTATTAGCATTTATGATAACTTTTACACAATACAAAAATTTAACTAGTAAATTTTAATAATCAAGAAAATATTATTTTCATAAGTTAGAGGTATCACTTAAAAATCAGACCTTCACGTTAACTAATTTAAACACTATTATAAATTAAACATCAAATTGTTTAATAAAAAATATGTATATTTTCTAAATATTGTAATTTATCATATACATTGATAGATTAATATTAATATTAATAATGTA
The DNA here is from genome assembly GCA_023213295.1 of Bruguiera hainesii. Lineage (NCBI taxonomy): Eukaryota > Viridiplantae > Streptophyta > Magnoliopsida > Malpighiales > Rhizophoraceae > Bruguiera > Bruguiera hainesii. The sequence continues at coordinate 6,287,335 of JAHOYR010000003.1, forward strand.
AGGTGTTACTTATTAAAGAGAATATTAAAATTATCAATTTTATTGTACCTTTAAAAATATTAAAAATAAAAGATGAATTGATTAAGAAAATATATAAATTGATCATGATTACCATTTGACTCATCACAAAATACAAGTTTTTCCTCTTGATCTCCAAGGTAATAAACCTTAATGGTTAAAAACTTAAGTTATAATTTAAGGATGTTGTGTTCCAATCATTAAATAGGCAAGAATTTTTACAACAAGAGACAAAAGAGGAAATGTTTAATATGTCTAACTTATAGTTAGAAAGATTTTCTAATGAGCATAATTTTTTTTTTCTTATTTGTACCTTTCTTTAATTTGTAAAATAAGAGGTTGGTACAATAGTTTGTATTTTTAACAAAGAATATTGTGTTCATTAGGGCTAAATAAATTCGAAAAACTTTTTACCCCATTTATACGAGGACTAAAATTTAAGATATCTCTTGTGAATGAACATATATGCCACCAATACCAAAATAGGGTAATGGTTATCATGATATGTTAGGTATGGAAAAATTTTCAATCGAGGTTCATTGCTATAATCAATCATCTTTGTCTATTAACAAAAATAGATGTCATATAGAAGGCCACATTTAGAAATAAGACATGAGAATTCAAGGATCCAAAGCCCTTTCTTTTTTTTTTTTCCTTTTCTTGTAAGGTTATTTTTCATCAAATAAAGTGAAAAACCAAAAGTTGACACTTCCCATGATTGGTTAAAAGCTCCAAGACATTCTCTAAGCTCTAACTACCTAATTGGAAAATAAATCTTATAATTATGCTTACACTATGTTGTTCCCTATATGTTACTACATATTGATGTTCTCTTAGAGAAAAATTAAGTAGCAATATTTAGAGAGGAATATGATAGCAACAAGAAAATGGACTAATTATATCTTACTTACTCTCATAAATATATAAATTTAACTATAACAAAGTTACTATATTATCTTTTTGTTACTTATCTATGTGTTCTTGTATAATAATGCTCTTATGCTTAATAAAAAGCATGAAAGCACATGTGAGATGTAATTTAAAAAATGTCTCAATTTGGGGAATCTTTGATGATATAATACAAAGAAAAATAATTTGAATATCAACTAATTAAAGACCTTAATATCTTTTTTTTTAGCTATATTTAAATTAGAGTTTATCTATTATGAAAATTTATAAAATTAAAGTTTGAATTGCCAACATTTCTCTAATAATTGCGTTTGTGTGACTATGTTAAGGAACTACATAGATAGTTATATAATGGGTGATTAAGAGTTAATAGCCAATGAGTAATTTTCTATTTTAATTAGTATTAATTGTGTTAGTGTTAATAAGGTGATATGGCTTGATCTGAGCCATTGTCATGCATTTGTATTTCTAGTTGTTAGATGTTAATAATTATTAATGTTGTAGTTATATAGTTTAGTCATTATATTATAAATGAACAATAAAAATAAATTATCATAATAATTTTCTTTCTTTTTAACTCTCCATAACTTTCTTTCTTTTCCTCTTTTTTAGATTATTCTTCTTCTCTCTTCCTCTCTTTGTTTCCTTCATCTCCTCTTTCCTCTTAATCTTACTTTAAATCCTTAAAATTTGGTATTAATGCAATTGATTGTATGGTACCTATAAAAAATCAAACTAGTAAAAAAGATAAAAGTTGCAACTCCTTTAAACTAAAAAATGGCAACAAAAATAGATGATGTGATGCGAAAGCTAAAGAAATAGTACAATATTTTACGTGAGGACATCACCAACCTTTTTCACATGTTGGAGACTTTGACTCTCATAAGATTTAGGTTAATTTCATGTTATCATGATTGATATGTCTTAGAGAAATACATGTAATTATATGATATAAATCTTTTGCAATTTATTAATGGCATATTTATGTAGAATTTATATATTATACTTTATTTAATATGTCTCTTTTTAAATGTCTCAAGCATATTACCTTATGATTTGTAAGTAATGATATCTTGAAAAAGGAAATAATTCATATGCTTTTAAAGTCATTAATGAAATTATATGAGTTAATTTTGTAACAATATAATCATCAAATGTAATCATTTATGTTATGTGATGTGCATATGAAAAATGATTTATTGTAAAATCTTGATTCAGAGTTAATTTATTAAGAATAAGATTATATAAGTATAGTTCATTCATACTAACATTTAACTAAATTAAAGTAAGAGTCTAAGTTATACTAATATGCAATTCAACTTTTTTCTTATTATTTACTAGTAAGAGATCAAAATTTATATAAAATGTCATAAATTAGAATAATCAAAAGGAATTTTCATTTAATAAATTAAAATTTTATAAAAATTAATTAGAATAATGATATTTAGATATCAAAATATGAGTAATTGTAAATATAATGAATTTTTGTTCTTGTTTTTTCTTTCCTAGGTTATAGTTAATTTAGTTGAATTCATAATAAAATTAATATACATGTTTTGTTGTATTATATGCATAGTATAAAAACTAAATATTTAAAATGAAAATTTATAAAAATTTTATAAATGAATTACAAGAATCTTGGAAAGTTTAAGACTTCCCAATAATTTATCCTCTTAGCTTTGTATATTATATAAGTTAACTAAATTTATGGAAGAATAGCCTAATAGTTTTTAACTAAAAAGAAAATTTGTTTTTCTTAACTTCTCTTGATTTTCTTTTCATTTCAAGAAAAAATAACTTGTTTCACTTTCATTATTTATAAAGCACTACATAAATTTAATTAAACCTATAATGGTTTTAAAACACCATCAAAAAATTTGATTCAAGAATATTAAGATTCGCCTAATAAAAATATAAAATTTTATTTTTAAAATTTTAATTTTTTATTAAAAATTAATAAATTTATTACCACGATATTAAGTCGTATAATAAATAAAATAAAATACATAAAATGTTATAAAATTATTTAATTATATTTATTTACATAATTATTTTTTTTACTTACATATTTATTATTTTAATTATAAATTTATCATTTTTAGTAAAAACATTAAAAATTTAAAATTAATTTTTTTAATAAATAAAGTTCACATTTCAATTATTCTCGTCAGATCCTTTTGACCACCAAGTCTTTTTTTTGCCTTAAAAAAGTATCACGAAATACTTAATAATAGGACCCAAATTACAACTAAATATAGTGATGGTAAATGTAAAATAAACAATTGTAATATTGTCACTCCAAGACCAAATGTAATGATGATAGATATAAAGTAAACCCATTGTAATATTGTCACTTCAACCCTTTGCTCTGTCAGGCTTGGCGATTCTTTTATCCAAATAAAGCGTAAATTTTATGCAATCAGTCAGCAATCGACCTCAACCTCGTTAGGTTTGGGAAGTCCTTGGGAATGTATGGAAGACACAACCTGGGACCAGAGGCTTCATGTCCTAACCCACATCCTAACCAGCCCCACAGCAAGTCCACCTCTCTTCTCTCAGTTCTTCGTTTCCAACCAAATCCCATGCTACCTTGAATGGGACTACCCACCTATTCTGTGCAGCAAAGACCCTTCTTTCAATCTAAGGTGGGCTTTCTCTTTCTTTCTCAAAAGGGTCTCTAGATTAGGCCTCCCAGAGACTTCTTGGAGGTCCAAGTGCCCCTACCAGCAGCCTCCTCCGTTGGTTCTAGCAAAAGGTGTGGAGGAAGCACAGTGGGGCGATGAGCAAAGACTAGAGTACGTTAGGAAGAGGCTGAGAAGGAAAAGAGTTGGCAACAACGTCCACCCTTTGATTCCTATACTAATTCCCAATCTCTTCTTGTTTTCTCTTCTGCTGTGGAACCCATTTCCTGATCTTGATCCCTGAGAGAAAAATGTTTCTTGTTCATTCACATCTTGCAATCACGTTTTTCAGTTACCACTTTCTCAGTTGCTTAGCCTAACAGGTGTTGTATTGCTCGGCATTCACGGATGTCGGTCACAGGTTTGGGTCACAGAAAACCACTTTCCGAAAATAATGCAAAGGTTTTGTATATTTGATTGTTCCTCAAATCACACAAAGTGAATCTTATGTGCACTCGGGGCTATAGGATTGTAATTTCTAAAGAGTGTGCTTTTGTTCTGATTGTTTCAGGAGCTTTCTCTGGTTAGCTACTCACTGGGAGCTTGTCCAGGTAAGGTAGTTTCGAGTGCAAACTTTTCATATTCCAAAGCATCATATAATATGCCTTTTTATCTAGGGGGCAAGGGGGAGGCCTCTCTGTCCCCAAGAAAAAATCTGACCCTTTCATGGAACCCTTTTATTTTTTCTGGTCATAATTATGAATAATACTCCTTGATGGACATTTGCTTTAGTAAAAGACGTGGAAATGGTATTTTCAGCGATCGTGTTCGCCCCATGGCTGAATATCTAACAAAGATATTTTCTCAACTTCCGTCCAATGTTCATCGATGACCTGTAGATTTTTCATATGCAAATTCATTCTCATTGTTCTCTGCTGAACACAACCTGCTTTAAAGAGTGTTCAGAAATAAAAAATGCAACAAAGTCATCTGTTCCCCTCGAGAAAAAAGACTTGCGGGAGAACCTTTGTTGTGTCAGTGCTTGAGATGAAGTGATAAAAAGCATAATTGTAGTCGCTCTCAGATATCATCTGTAGTTATGGCAAAAGCTATATGCAAAGTGACGAATAGTCCTTCTGGTAATTTCCAGCTGCGTATTTTCAAGTGCTGTCAAAGCTCATATTTATTTTCAATGACGATTATGAATGCGCGCTAAGGATTTCGAGACCTTAAACTCCTTTAGAGGTTAAAGATTGACCTCAGTTTTGGGGTTGAATTTTATCTCCTTGAAAATTTCCGCAACAGGAAAACAACAAAGCACTAGGTGAAAAGATGTAGCTGGCTTGTGGTACCGTTGCAGGGACAACCTGCTGGGAACCTCTCGGTTCTATTATTGAGATAAGTGACTCCATATTGTAAATATGGAATAACAATTCGCTAATCATGCCATGAAATGCATCAAAGTCCAAAAGAGTTTGCAACCTGTTAAGCCAGCCAATCTTGCAACATCATTAGCTTGCCTATTCACAACTTCGTGGATCTAAACGGATTATCTTTTAGATGATAATGCCACCCTTCAACCTACTCGAATCATCTCCAAACAGCATGCAACAGATTCATCACTGGCTCTGAATATGTTTCAGTAGTGATTCTGGTGCCCGAGCAAATACTGATTCCTCTCTCTGACTGTTTTACCTTCCCCTACCAAAATAGAGAAGAAGACTTGCTGTACAATTTACTTGCGAGTTGCCTCTTTCTCAGTACCACCAAATCTGGAAACGAACTAGCAAAAATAAAATGAACCTAACAGTGATAATAAATTCTAATCAGTTCTTTGAAAAGAAAACCAGATGACACAGAGGAGATACACAAACTCTTCGGTACAAAGCTGTGAGAAAAATTAATGGCTTGAACATGTACGTGCTAAATAAAGAAGAGAAACAGAACTGGATAGCTCTGAGAAACCCTCCACTTGCCAATCTATTCATTTCCAATCCTTGCTTGTGTTTGCGAACTAACAGATGGACCCCTGAAGTAAAGAAAAAGAAAACATTTATTTGTCCATGTAGGCTCAAAATAGTCAAATGTTTGACACTGTCATACATTCAGATTGAAGGACCTAGACAGACCGTATTACACTCGGACATATGTCCCAAAGATTTCATGCAAATCACAAGAGATACAAGTAAATTTAACTCAGAAGAGGAGAAACAAATTCCAAATGTCTCTTTCCCTGTGACTAAAGAAGCACCTTGCAATTACCTTTGTGGGACAGTGGGGCAGGAGGGGTCATGGACCAAGCCTTATTCTGGAATTGGATCTCACTCTAGAATCTTGCCACTTATTCTAGAATCAGTCCCACACCATACACTAAGGGGGTAACGTAGAGATGGTAAGCATAAAAGAATGAGGGTGAGCTTAATGCAACAGTAAAGGTTGCTCCTTTGTAACCAAAATGTCTTAGGTGCAAATCCTAGAAATTGCCTCCTAGAAAGAGGCAAGAAAAAGGCTGCATACAATAAATGATTCTTAGAGAGACCAACATTGCAAACAACTACCAGATATACATACGGTATGCATGGGATTAGCTAATTCAATGAGAACTGTATTCTTGTCAGCAGAAAATTACCAGACATCTAACATTCCTGCACAACTAGTGCCAATTGTGAAAGGGTTTCTGTTTGAATTAAAAAAGAGAACAGTCTGTCATATGTATGAAATATGATAAAACCAAGGGTGAAAAGGGTAATGAGCACAACGAGCAATAGATTTCTTCCAAATGACTCTCAGCATAGCAAGGGATTCCAACAATAGTTGAGCACTATTAAGCAATAATCTCAGCAACACCAATTGCTACTAACAAACACTAAAACTTCTCTAATTGAATAGAAGTGTGCCAAAAGGAAATTAAAATGTGACAGTTTTTCTTTTCATTGCAGCTGTACCTTTTTCCTTCATCATTGAACGGCTATCTTTTCTGGCTCATATAACTTCAGCAGATTTGAATATTCATCCACATAATTCATAATGCATTTTTGCAGAAAATACTTCTCATTCATATTTAGCCAGCACACAATCCTCTTGTCAATTTTGGTCAACTTCTTTGACTCCAAAAACTTTAAATCATTATACCTTGGAAAAATCCTTTTGTCAATAGAATACAAGAGAGGCCAAGGGGTAGGAATGATCATATGTGGCCCCAAGTTCAAACTGTTTGCATAGCAATCCAAACTGCTCCTATGTGTCTCCTCTAAGCATTGCAAACAGTGTGGTACTCACTTAAAAGCCAACAGAATCTCCTCTTCAGTCGAACCCATACTCTTAAACACTTCCATCTTCGTCATCAATCTTGGCTCAGTGATTGCCAATATCGATCTAACAGCATCTACAACTGAAGGAGTCTTCAGTTGAAGGCCCAAATTCTTAACCGCTTTCACTGCATCAGCCATTCTATGAGGTATTGCTAACACGGCTCTTGGCTGTCTCACAATCAACTTTGAGACACTCTTCACAGGCATTCCCTCTTTTCACAAAAATTCAACATTTGGTTGCATTAAAGCCTTCAAATCTTTTGTCAACAACCATGAAGAACGATTGGTTGCCACAACAGTCTTCTCATTACTATCAACAAAGCAATTCAAATATCCGAAAGACAGTTTAACATAAGAACCTAAAGATGTAAGAAGAATTCGTGTGTTTAAGAAGATAAGCTCCTGCAGAAGTTGACCCACAAAGCCATTCTCAATCAAGAAATCAAATTTATGCTTGAGATTGCTTTCCAGTCTGCAGTTGAGTACTTTGGGAACCATTGCAATCAATTTAGCCAAAAGGGTGTCGTGAAAACCATGAGATTTAAAAACTCAAGCACAGACTCAACCTTTTTGGAGCTTCTTTTCGTGGAGCTAGAGTTTCTTGGACGCTGAAACAGCAGATTCTAAGGAAAGCCCACATGATTTAACAAGAAACCGAACCGTAAACGACGAAGAAATCGAAGAAACTACTGTAGATGATTGCAGGAAAAGCTTGTCTTGCAGCACAGAAAAAAAGAGAATTTTCTACACAAACACTAACCATTTCCAACCCGAAACGCTTCCACATCACAGATAAAGTTAACATTCCACATCACACAATAGAGAAGGAAAAGGGAAGCTTTTAATCCCAGTGCATACCAGGCCTGTTCTTATTCTTTGGACTCACAGCTAGCCATTTCCCGGTGACCGGCCACAGCTGCGATGGAAGACGCGTCAAGCGCCCTTAGGAAAACGAAAAAACAAAAATTACTCTAAAATGGCCCAACGGCATTATTCACAACCTGTTAGTATTATATTACCCTAATAACTTTTCAAAACTACAAGAAAAAAAAAAAACAAAATTAATGCTTAGAATTTACATAATTTTGATTCATTCATTTGTTACTCTTTTCAAATTATCGTATTTTCCAATTCCCAAAATCCAATCTCTACTTGAATATCAAGAATCTGATTACTATTATTCTTTTTTTTTTTAAATTGAAGAATTTGGTTATTATGTAATTTTTATTTATTGTTGTTATTTTAAAAATTATTGTATTTTTTGTCACAAAGTACAATCTTAATTCGAATATAAATATTTAATTTAAATTATGAGAAATATATATTCTAATTTTTTATTTTTTTTGTTTCTCATTTTACATTATGATATTTTTTTAAACATAAAAATAGTCAATAATTATTTTACTAAAGGTTAAAGGAGATCAAAATGACAAATTTAAAGCCATCGTAAAAATTGCAAACATCCCCTAAACCTTATATTTCTGTGGGGATTAGGAGAAGGCTACCTTCTGAGCCAAAACTCGGGTACATTTGCATTTGTAAAATATATCACTGTCAAAAAAAAAAAAGAAAAACAAATGCAATTATTAAAATAATGTGTAGAGCGTCAATTTCTTTTATATTCTCTATTTTCTTTTTTTTTAACATTTTTACATAAAAATGGCATTATTATATTAATTGTGGCCAAAGAATTTTTTTTATATTTTTTTTGCTGCAAACGGACAAAAGGGTGTCGAATCAAGTCTACAGGCATTTATTTTTCTTTTTTTGGTACGTCGAAAAAAAATTATGTGCATTTATTTTGGTATGGTCGATTGCAGATGTACCCGTTATGTCTGTGAAACAAGCACATGCTTCAGCACAGCTACTGCCACAACTTTGCCTGTGTTTTCCTCCTCCCTCTTCTTTTTCCTCACTCTTCTTTGTAAACCCATGAAGCTAACACTGTTTTCTCCGCCACCAAAGCCCCTAAAGGCAGGCCCTTTTCAGTTTCAACCCAGCCAAGAAGACTCCTTTGCAGGCCCCCCTTCACGGCAAGTATATTAGAGAAGACTACCTTGTGGTAATGCTCTCCAAATTTGCTCATCAACTTCTTAAATTTACCCATTATAGAATTGTTGGTTATTTTTATTTATTTGTCTTCCATTATCTATATTGTGCAGTTTTTTTATTATTTTTTTCGTGAGCTGTTGATTTGTTTAGCTGTCTTTTGATTTCTTTGTTGAGAAATTGGACTCTGGGTGGTAAAGTTTTCATCTTTATATATCGGTGTCCTCAATTATGTAAGGTTCTTGCCTTTTTTTGTTTGAGTTAATGGGTAGTAAAAGTTGTCTGCCAAGGAGATACAAGAGCTAGTAAGGGGAGAAAGGACAGTGCCTCTTGTTATTGATTTCTATGCAACATGGGGTGGACCCTGCATTTTGATGGTCCAAGGACTTGAAATGGTGTGCCCCCAATTTTTGTTCTTTTATGTGTCTGCTGCATTCTATTTTTATGTGCTTTGCTCGTAACATTCTGTATACATATGCAGTGAATTTTAAACTGGTTAAACTGGTTAATATGTGTGAGGTAGAAAAAGTACCAAGTTATCTTCAAAGAGAACACGTGGAGATTGGGGTTTCCTTAATATTCTAGCACTAGTAAGAGTGCTGAAATCAAAATTTTATTCTAAATGCCCATGTTGTTATGGGCAAAACAACGTGATGGTGATGGCAGCTCCAGCAACCATTTAGACATGACACTAATCATACTGCATAAATGAATACGAAATTATTCTTTGCTCTTGATCCTTAATTTGGTTTTCACCGGCACATGGATTGAGCATAGAGGTCCTGGGTTAGAATTTTGGCTAAGAAGATGAATACTTCAAAAGAAAATGTTGTGGTTCCTAGAAAGATATGTGTAGTTATCTCTCAGATTGATGTCTGCTATTATTGAAGCATAAATTACCTAAAACAAAGCCAACTTGAATTTTCGGATGTGTAATGGTCAACCTTGCCATGGCCTTTATGTTTCACATCCATAAATCTTAATAACCAATCTTTCAGTTTATAAGATTGTTTCTCTTGTGAAGATTGCCAGTTAGTCATGTGATTCTGAAGATCTTCACCTGGTTAGGTTGATGATGCCAGGAGAAAAATACAGCTGCAGTTTCCTGTTTCCCTATGGGAAAGTATTTGTATGGATGCTGCTTCAAACAAATGTTGAAGTTCTCAATATTAATTGGCAATGCTAAAAAAAACCTTCATCCATATTTAGGTAGGCTATTAGCCTATTTGGTTTTAACATTCTTTATCCTCACTAGGAATGTTAATTTAGATAGAGTTATAAACTTCTTATTGTAAGTTCAATGATTCATTGATCAATATTCCATCTGAGAGTTTTCTATATCACTACATATTTCTGGCTGCCCTATTAATATAAATATACTGCTAGCGAGTTAGTTTATTTTGCATAAACTGGAGGGACCTAGTCATGTAATGCTAGCGTGATTTAACTTCCGAAATTTCAACTTCCTATGCACATCCAATGTCGAGCAGTATCAGTGCTTTGTGCTTCTGGTGTCAAAAACATGATCATTCACTTTTCCCTGTTTTGAGATTCTGCATCTCCAAATTATGTCCCCCACCCTGAAAAAAGCTGCAAAATGTATGACTATTTTTGAGTGATCAGTATGATTAAACTATAAGGTGTACTGCGTTCCATTCAGCACATGATATGCTCCTTCAACGGAGGTAAAAAAAAAATGCTAGCAAGGGCTGGTTAATTGTATGAGATGGATGAGATGCCTATTAGTATTTCAGTTTGCAATTTATGTTAGTGGAAGGGAAATGAAAGAGCCTCACAGTTAGATCACACCATTGACTAACTAATATTTTGTTTTTTTTGTTTGGGGAGTGGAGTGCAGGTTACTAATTCTTCAATTGAAGACTATATCATGTTCCCATATTTCAGTTCTAACATTTGCAAGAAAATCTGCTGCTTCCAGTTTACATAACATGACTAGTTGGCATCATAAGATTTTGAGATTTAGGAATTTTGTTTCCACTTCTCGATGCTTTGTTTCCAATGCTTTGTTAGGAAACTATCTACTTTTCTTGCAGTTGTTTATGGGTGTCAAACTTCATTTAAAACTGTCTATGTATTTTTCTGGCTACACTTTGTTGGACATGCCAAGTGCATTTTATGTGATTCGTTTGGTTGATCATAGATCAACATCTTTCAATGGAGATAGATGCTTCTGAAAAAGTGGCCAGATATATGTCTTAAAAGCTCTAATGTTTATAATGAAAATGCATGCTTCTAATGAATTGGTTACTCTGCTGCTCAGAGTTGGTTAGGGCGTTGGACACTACTAATGTCCAAAAATGAGGGTGCTCAAGTTTTTGTACATATTTTTCATATATTTAAAGGATTGGCACAAAGTACCCACATATACTCTTGGTGGACAATGTGCGTTTCTTAAGTTCTAGGATGTATTGAGGAAATGTACAGATAACAATTATTGCATCATATGAAGTTGTATGTGCAAAGACTGCCACCCTGCAAATAATCTTTTCTAGTAAATAGAAGGGGATTCTTTAACAACCACAGGTTTTGACGACGGCAGACTTAATTATATGCAATATATATTGAACCATCTCAATGGCCTACAACTGCAAAGTTCAGTCTTCCAACTTGCCTGATCCGGTTCATCTTATCATTGCAATAATTGTGTAGATTGTTTGGTACTTTATTGTAGAACTTGTGAGCATGTCAGTGTTTTATCTTTCTGAATTCTCCAGGACTTGAACTCATCAATCATCATCAGCTTGATTTTCCTCACATTTTGCTTTTCTGTTACATCCAGATATGTACTTATTTTTCTGGTTTTCATCTTGTTTGCATTATGTGATAAATACTAAGATACCCATTTTAAAATTTCTAGTCATTTTCTAACATATAAGATAAATTTATCCCATCTTATGGATCTTTATATAATAATAATAACTTATGCAAATTGCAGTTGAATACTTGGACAATTTCAACAATTGTTAAGGTTGATAGTGACAATGAATACGAATTTGCACGTGACATGCAGAAGAAGTCCAAATACCATTCCATGCTTTATTTCTTCGCATGGATCACTCCTTGTTTGTCTCTAATGCTTTGTTGGCGAGATGTGTGAAATCCCATTGCCACTTCAGTTTACACGGTTTTCCCTTGATGTTTCATGCTAAACTGTTTATAGGCTATTCATTTCCCATACATTTTAATTGTTCCCTTGATGTTTCATGCTAAACTGTTTATAGGCTATTCTTTTCCCATATATTTTAAATGTTCGTACTACTCCAAGTGAAGCCATAGGTTATTCTTTAGAAGTTTGGTTTCATGAAGACAAATTTGGATCAATCTTAAAGGGTATCAGGTTAGAGGTTTGCCAACACTATATTTCATTAGTCCAGATTCCAATAAGGATGCAATGCGGACTGAAGGGCTTATCCCATCACAAATGATGCAAGATATTATTAATAACCAGTTGTGAACGAGGAAAGAGAAAAAGATTAACTGATGAATATAAGAGGGCCCCGATTTTTGCTCTTTGTAAGCTGTTATTTTGTATTGAAGTTTGTTGTAGACTTGTTGTAGAAACAATGCAAATGATCCTATGATGATATGTTAATAGATGGAAGGTATCCATTCTTTAGGAGCATGTTCTGCACTGCATACTCTTATATATGCCTCTTAGAAAGAACAGAAGAAACAGGGGCAATCTGTGAAGGTTTTTCCTTGTTTGCCTGCTGTGCACGATCACTCTCACATTCCTTGTCGGGGAATTGATCAGGGTGAACTTGAACTTGCCGTCCACTTGAGATAGCTTCTGCATTCAGGCTAACAGACCAATGGACCCTTTTCGTGATTTAGTAGGAAGAAAGCCTGGTTTTTTTGTTTGCCAGAATCGTGGGGGGGCAGTCATCTTACAAGATGCGATGATTTGAAATGATGCTTGGCCATGTAGGCACATACAAATGATGCATATGCGCATGCCAATGAAGCGTAAACTTTTGTCACAAACCAGAACAGGAATTCAAGTCATTATCCCTGTCATTTGTTCTTCCTCTAGCTAAATCAGAAAGTGTTTTATTCCACCGACGTGGTTGAATGGACACCGTTGCACTATTATAACCTTTAGTGTCACATTGGTGACATTTTTGTTAACTGTGATCATATATACCGAAAGGACAAAAATAGATTATATAGTGTAATGTATGAATATGTGTTTGTTTCACATCCATTAACATAGGTCAGTACGCCATTTTTAATATTTACTAATAAAAATGAAATAAAAGGGACGAAATGAATGAAGTCATTATCCATTAACGAGGACCTGGAAGCTGCTATTGCATATGCTAATATTTTTTGAACAAGATTGCATATACTAACCAGCGAAACCTAGCTAACAGCCCCTTTAACGTAACCCCAAAATCATTGACACAAGCACGAAAGCCTTTTCTGTAGCTCATGCAGCGGCAGTACCATAAATATTGGCAGCATTTCTTGGAGCCTCTGCGGGAAAGAGGGCCAAAAACGTCAGAGCTGCCATTATCCCCAGTGGCAAGAACAGAAGCATAAGTGGGGGCGGTGGCAACGGCGGCAAAATCAACGGCAGCAGCACCATTGATGCAGCGAGAACTGCCAATATCATAATACCCACCAAGCTTAAACACCGCACCATAATGCTCTTGTCCCTGTTAGAGCTCCATTCATTTCTTGACTCCTACACTATAGGGTCTAAGGTTTGAAGAAAAAAAAAAAATCAGATGTGCATATACAAAATCATAAATATTCCACAAGCAGATAAAAAAATCAATGTTGCAACTTGGTCTGGATGGTCAAGGAAATTCAGCTACTGCAAGCGGGCATTGAGTGGAGAGAATAGAAGAGAATTTAACGTAGAAATCAAGGTCTTCTAGGAATGAAAGCAATGTATTTATAGACCTTCTAGCACTGCGAAATGTGAACCGTGTAGGGCCACTTTGGTGAGGGGTCGGGTGTCGGGATTTTGATCATGAAATCCGGTTGAGGGCGTTGGTCCAAATCAGACCAAATCACTGCAGCAGATTTCAATATATTTAGTTGATACGTTTGGTAGCAACTGCTCTTTAGATTATTACTAAAAGATCTTGGTCTTCACTATATCTATATCTATCTATATATATATATATATATAACAGATGAGTTTGGTTTTCAAGTTGTTTATTATTTGTCTTTTTGTTGGTTTTGATGCCGGTGTTTTAATGAATCTTTTGCAGCTAGACCGATATTAGAATGAAAAGGAAAAAAAAAAAAAAGGGTTTAGGTCTTATAAAAACAGCATTCTAGTTACGAGATTCTCACACTAATTTGGAAAAGAATTAAACTTATGTAATTGTGTTCTTCATTTTTTACAGAGAAATTGTTCGTTATTTATAGTAATTAAAAATTTTTCTTTGAGAGAGAAACTGTTCTCGCGAATAAAGTATGATTTATTTTTTGCTTAGACCAAAAAAAGTTTTTAAAATAATAATAATAATAAAGAAAGATGGGTTCTTGTAGAGCATACCACCCAAGAAGAAATTTTATATGAACGCAATGCATTTAGGATTTTTCATTCATTCACTATTGTAAGGAAATAATTGGAGTGTGCATATGCATGGTCACATCAAACTATTCTTGGTCAATTACTCAACCTTACACGACGTAAGCCAAAGATTTGTGATAATGGGATTAAAATATATCGTTCAAAATCAGCTTTATTTTACCCTAAAAGAAAAAAAAAAAATTCAACTTTCATTTTTGTTTTGGTCTATCCAACATGCATTCGGTTTTAAGTTACACCATAGTGTAATTTTTTTTATTTTTTATTTTTATAAAATTTACATTTCTTCTTTGAATATAAGAACCCAAAATAGATATTTAATCTCTTCAATGTGAGTCACTTGAGTTTTCTTTTAGATAAAAAAAAAAAAATTGAAACTCCTCAGCACATTTAATCTTTTGTTTCTTGTTATTGATCAATTTTGAGAACATTTCCCTTTGGCCCATCAAGAAACGTACGAGATCATGAGTTACACTCAGAACTGACCTAAGATCTCTAATATAAATATTTACAATAACATGAACTCTTTTATACTAAAAAAAAAAAAGCAAAAAATTCTCATAGTGTATATAAGACGTTGCAATGGGACCAACGCACGTCATAAGTCAAAAATACATAACATTTGCTCGGTCGTAACTTCGATATATCAAAAATCAACAACCCGGAATAAAAACAGAGAAAAGAAGAAGTAGAAGAAGACATACATGAGCATGAACATGGCAGCTAGCTTGTAGAGTGAGGAGACTGAATGAAGACAAGAAACCACAGGGCTCAAAGATGGTCCCCAAAATCCGAGAATGCATGGAACCCCAAAACCATGTGAACATGGTCCCGTGCAATTACAGTATTTTCTATTGAGGACATCAACATACAGACACAGGCTCTGGACCTACGAGTAAATGGGGCATCAATCATAATTATTAATTATATATTTATTGTTATATATTTATAGGCGTTATAATTAATAATCAAAAGTATTATATGATGCCTATTTTTCTGCGTTGATCTATTTTTTTCTTTCTTATTAATTTGTATTATTAATATTAATAATTACATTTTTTTTTATTTTCTATTTCATGATTCAAGGCACAGATCATTTGAGTCTGAGTTCAATGCATGGCCTTTGCATTGACAAGGAAAGCCTGTTTGTCTGTGTCTGGCAGTACCACAGAAGATTTTTTTTTTTTTTTTTTGAGGCGATTTACACGCAATTTGTTTACCATAAGGCTGTGTGTGCAATGTATCTGCTAATGAACATCTCACAAGCCGGCTTCTCTCTTTTCAATGTCACACAGTACACCTATGACTTAGCCCTAGTACTAATTTATTCCTGTTTCAATTCAATGGGTATGTGTCTGTGTGATTGAATTGTTGTTTTGCTCTTACACTTTTCTTTTATAAAAAAATTATATATCGTAATTAAAAATTATTTATCGTTATCTATATTTAATTTTTTATAAAAAAAAGTATTATTCAAATTTTATTAGATTTAAAAAAATTTTTATATCAAATTTTGTACTAATAAACTTAAAATTTAATGCTACACGTCTCCATAAAATTGTTCTATTTTTGAGACGTACAATAACAAAAAAAAAAAAATTGAATATGAACAAATAAAAAAAACACATTAAATTATTAATCAAAATACTAGTTTCGGTAATTTTGTTCTTTGACCTTGTGCCGTCCACCAAAGGGGATTTTTACATTCAATATTTCGATCTTGATGTAGCAAAAGAGATACCTTCGGTTGTTGTTTTTTTTTTTTTTTTTTTTGGGGGAATGAAAGAAAATGAAAGAAAGGAAAGCGGAGATTCTTTGAATTGAGACCAACTAGTATAAACCTAAATGAGAAATTCTTACATATTGTTCGGCAATTCAAAGCAAGATTGTTATAATTGAACCGAAAAAATTTAGAAGGTCAAAGGCTGATCATTTATGTCTGTTAAAAAGAGTTGAACCAATATTTAATAATAGATATATCAAATTTAATATCTATACACATTATATATGTATCTTAATGTGTAAAATGTAATGATAAATAAAATTTGAGTTTTGCATACATGATAATGTTATAATTGACTAATCCAATTATTTATTTCAGTAAAATATAGCATTTTTCCACACACAAAAAAAAAAAAAAAGTAACTTGCAAATTCAAATTATGCCCACTAGCAAGTAGGTTGGGTTGGGTCATCATATTAACGATTGCAAATTAATATTAGTAAAAAATAATTTAATTTAACCATGAATAATCCAAAATTTTAAAATATTTTAACATGCTTGATTTTATAATACGAATCATAATTTTTCATTGCCAACATAATACATAATTCATTAGGAAAAAAATAAATTATAAATTAATGTGCATATTAGTTTGACATTTATATTGAATAATTTGATTTATAATTTGTTAAATATTATTTTATATAGTAATTATATCTAACATATCTATTTAAGTGCATTGATTAAATATTAATTAAAAATAGAATAAAATAATCAAATTGACAACCCCGTGGCAGAATATTTTGAGAATCTAATATGACTCTTTTCATACGTGAAAACAAGTTGAATTATGATCCCATTCCTACAACACTTAGCTATCAAGGTCTAATTCTACACCCCATAAAGATTAAGGGTTGTTAAGAGTCATCCAACCAAGTGGTATTAGAAGTGTATTGTTGGGGTTCCTGGCATCCCTAATTCCGTACCCAACCATGTCTTTGGGCTTGGTAATTGTATTGCAATTAACGAGGAAAACTTTCCTCTAGTTTTTCCAATTAACCATATAAATTTTATTGTTTTTTTTTTAGACACCATATTAAGATTTATCTTGCCTTTTAGCCCTAATGGGATTGAAGAATTTAATGGAATTTAATTTAATAATCATGATTTATGTTCATTATGGTGGACAAGGAGAGTGAATGATGTTAGGCTAATTGAGGAGAAAACTAACTCGGCAGCTCATTTGCCCTAGTAAACACAGTGAGCTTGCACCCTCATTGAACCCTTCAAATTTTATTTTGTTAATGCAAAGATAAAGATAATGCTGTTTACCATTGTGTTAAATCTTTTCTTCATTCTCTCTAAATCCGGCACCACTTGCAACTTGATTTAATAAAAAAAAAATACTCATAATTTAAATTTTTTATTTAAATAAAATATAAATAAAAAAATCATTTTTCAATGGATATAATAATTACACATTAAATAATTAAATAAAAACACTGCATACCTAACACAAGTAACTTTTAATATATCCAAGATGACACCTAATAGTTAGGTAAAGATGTTTATTATTAACATCTTGGACTCGAATCCTTAGCAGCACCGATATGTAAAATTTATGAGCCAAGGGAAAAGGAAAAAAGAAAAAAAAATTAGGTTACCGTTGTACAGCCGACAACTTAGCTAACGAGCCACAAAGAAAAACATGGCTTTTACTGGTAAATCCTTCAGCTTCTTAAAATCCTTGGAATTATAGATGGTTGAAAAGCAAGTACACCTGAAAGTGCTCTAGCCCATCTCTGGACCAGAAAATCAGATCACAAAGGATTGTTATCACTATGATGGCACACTTCTGGATGCTCTATGTAATTGATAAACCAGAGGTACCAAGTTTCAAACACTATGGAAATTTGTCTCGCAGAAGAAATAACATATTGATTGAGACTAGACAAATGGAAATGGGAAATCGCCGGGGTTAAATAGTTCCATTTGACAATATACATTGAGCTAAAAATCAAAATAAAAAATCCTTCTAGCAAAGCCAAAGTGTCTTTAATTCCTCTCAATGTAACATTTGACAGTATTCATCCACCTAATGAACTCAGTTCTGTCCTTGTTCTTCATGTGCTCATGCAAAAAAATCGCCAGGTCGTCATCAATTCCCCTTGCCTCCAAGAATTCATAAAGTGAGTCTTGTAGCTCATCATCCAAGTCCCTTTGAAAAACCAATTAACAGTCACTAATCAGAAATGCAAAAAGGACTGCATTGTCATCGAAATGGAGGAAGTAAAGGCAGAAAAAGGTAAAGCTAATTTCACCACTTCTACATAAGCTGTTCTTTTGTTATGGACACTTCTTTTTCTCCTCCACCTCCTCTCTCTCTCTCTCTCTCTCTCTCTCCAGACATTTTTTTGTTTTCTGGAAATGGCATTGCCTACCATGCTCATGCAAGATCCCCTAAATTTTTCCCATAAAGTCCATCAGAGCCTGTCCCTCTAGAATACTGGAGAAGAAGCAAATTATCACTTAAACCAAAATGGCACTTCACGGCAAGAGGTATAGCACAGAAACCACAATAAACATACCACTGGTGAGCTATTAAGTGACTTGACATAAATTGAAGGTGTAACTAAACTCTGATTCAAATTGAAAAATGAACATACTTGAATTCAGGACCAACATATGGTTGAGCTTGTGTCTTGTTACTGCCGTGCACAAAAAGTTTTTTAATTTCTATGCTGTCTGGCCAAGCTGAGCAGATGATCTCTAACACGTCTTCATTGACCTTAGAAATAGTAACTATAAAAGTAACGTGAAGCTTTATGTCATCCTTTAGGCTACCAGCACCAGATTTTGAAATTGGAACGGCCGCATCAAACATTGTTGCTTCAATCTTAATCTCTTCATTCCCTGCATAATTCCTTCTCAATCTTATCCACTGCTTCCCTGGCTGGTCATCAACTGTGAATGAATTGAACTCGGTAGCAGGCTGTAAATTGAGGCCACCAAACAAAATGAATCCTAAAAAAGCAATTAAATTTATTCTGCCATCTTGAAATCAACTGCAAACAAGAAGTCCTAGTAAAGACAGATACTGTATTCTGGTTACTCAACAGAAAGCAATTTGTTTGAAAAAAAAAAAAGGAAATGAAAGATAAATTAGAATCTAAGGATCAATCACCTAACAAATTAATTGCTGAATAAATTTAGCAAGACTGTCTCCTATAATCTCATCTAGCAAGATATTTGCTTGATAAACAGAGCGAAAGAAACCTTGTACAAGCTAGAAAGGGAACGGTTGTGTGAAACTAAGGAACATCACAACTGATGTCAAAAACAACATTGAATAAGGAACAACTGAGCCACTTAATTGTATCAGGCATGGTGGACTACGAGGCCTTTCTGGTACCCAACTAAAGTGACACCAAAAATTTGAAAACTTCAGCTGGTATCACAATAGGAAAAGCTTTCTTGTAAATAAAAGAAACACAAACATGTAATTCTCATCAGGTGGAAGGAACAAACGGCTTGTAATTCTAATATTCATTTTTCTTTAGATTTAAAATGTCCTTCCCTAGAAATCTGCTTCAAATGAATGGAATGAAATGGGTAAAAGAAAGAAAACTCAACGAACAAAACTACCCTCATAAAATTATGACCAAACCATGCTGGCAGTAGCATTTTATGTCTAAAGGTCCTGATTCAGACATTTTTTTTTGGTATCAATTCACTAGAGGCGGCTCCTTCAAAACTCTATATGGTAGAGGCTCCACAAAATTCGCATAGACATTTATCCATGGATGTGGTCTTCTTACATCAATTTCTTTCTCTTCCAACAATTTTGAATCCAACCTTAATTTACCATGTTTCAAACTCATTAATGTACATATATAATATATTGCACAATAAAACTCAAAGTTTCCAACAAATATCATATAAAAGCCAAAAATTAGCCCCAGGGAAGCCATTAAAACATTTGAGATTCAAGTTTTTCTTTAAAAAAAAAAAAAAGGACGTTTGCTCATGTAAATTACTTCACTTGAATTTTGCATTTCAGCATGTTTACTAGTGCCATTATAACGTGCAGAAATTTCCGTTTCCAAATGCGGATTGGCCTTAAAATTAATTGTTTAGTTCTCTTACTACAAACTCAATATTCTGCTTTGATTGAAGTTCAAATTCCCTGAAAACTTCAAGCACTAAATTTTTGAACTGTGAGTGATTTGAGCACTATCTCAGTTTTCTGTTTTCAAGTAAACCTTTCAAAAGTTCCACAGCCAATAATCCCATAACAAAACAAAACAGAATAACCATTTCCCCCCCCCCAAAAAAAAAACAGAAAAAAAGCAAAAGCAAAATTGTGAAAATTCTAGAATTCTAAATCTCCAAAACCACAAAGATTGAAAGCGAAGAAGAAAGGAAGATATACTTGAGGGGGAAGATAATCGAGCTCGTATTGAATCTCCCTGCGAAGGAGCCTGAGGATGTTGTCTTGGAAGGCAGCCTTGCGCATGTCTGACACATAACTCCTGGTGATTGCTGAGGTTTGTTGAGTTTGAGACAGACAAAAAGAGTTGGATCCCATGTTGTTGATGTTGTTGAGGAGAGAGATGGAATTTTGCTGCACATGGGGAATTTGGGTTCTTCTCAGAGGACGAATTAGACGTGCCATTTCTGCTCTTCGGGGTGAAGCGAAGGATTCAACTTCAACAGATACCAAATTCTAGCTGGGGGAGGCTGCCCCCTTTTTATTTTAGGTGGAGTTTGGGGTTTTAGTAGGGTTTTACTCGAAAATTGCTGTTGTTCCGGTGCCATCGTCGGAAGAAATTTATATAAATTGTTTGTCACTTAAATTATATTTAATTCGTATTTTGAGACATAGTAGTTAAATTATAAATTATATCTATCTATCTATATATATATATATATATATATAATTATAATTTTATAAGTTAATAAATTTTAAATTAAAAATATTAGTTAGGGACACTGACATATAAGAGGTACAATAATAATTATTTTTATGCAAAAATAAAATTTTTTTTAATATATATATATTTTTATATATGTTAATAAATATAATTAAATTTGATATTATTTTAAATTTGAGTAGAAATAAAAAATAATTTTGAGTTGAAACAAAAAATTTAATTTATTTAAATTATATTAAATAAAAAATAAAAAAATCAATAATATATATATAATTTAAAATTTTTAATATATTTAATACTTTTAATATATAATATAAAAAATTTACTATATTATTCTATATTGTTTACAAACTAATATGATGAATTTTTAGAGAGTAATTGTTGATTTGCTATGAAAGTAATTAAAGTTGTGGCCACCGAGAGAAAAGAGCAAATAAAATTGAAATAAGGTCGTCCTTTTTTATAAATTACGTGAAATTTAGAGATTTAAATTTAAAAACCATATGACATACTTTTATTGCTCTAATAGTAATAAAAGTTAAAATAGTTCAATTTGTGAAATTATCACGACAATAGAACTAATACTTGGTGACCATTCATTATTTTCATTTGTTCTATTAGTTTCTACTATCCATTAAGTATTTCTTGATGACATATATATGTGTCATATATTTGAGTAAAGTAAAATATTAATGTGATTGATAAAATGATCATCAGACTTTTATCTACATCATAGATTAAGACAAAATAATTATTGTACAAATTTTCTAACTAGTACTTGAGTTAGTAGCAAAGTTGAACTCAAATTTTAATACATTTCAAGGCTTTTATATGCTTTAAGTAAATATAGTCAATCTAATTATACCTTAAGTTGGTTTATTATTATCTATTAAATTGATTTCTTCTTTTTTTATTTTTTTTATATGTGTGTGTGGTTAATAAATTACCATAATTAATAATATAATGCATAATTGATTGTCTTAACATAATATATTAATAACTGTTGTTGATTCCTATAATATGTTATTTTGCTATTAATTAAAATTTGATAATTAACAACATATATTTTTTCATTTTTAAATTAAATTTTATTATAAATATTACCTAGAATAAATGAATTTTAATTTATAGATAAGTTTATAGTACAATCAATTTGGATAAAATATCCATAAATTAATGTAACATGATCACTAACTTTATACTCACTAAAGTGAGAAAATCAATTAAGTTAATAATCCTTATTATGTTTCTCACAAACATAAATTTTTGTTTCTTTATATGAAGGGTAGGAGATATTCTTTTAAACGAAAGATGAGCTGGTGATAAGGGGCTGGAGACTAGACCATTGCACACTTATAAGATCTTATTGACAAAGGAGTTGAAGTTTAATTACTGGGTGGAGTAGTTCATGCAACCCTAAAGCTAATTAAAATTTTAAATTTGCTAACCAATAAAAGCTTGATTCCCCTATCTGTACATATAAATAAGTTAAATGTGTCAATTGCGAGAAATTAAGTTTTTATAAAGTACCACTAAGTTTGTATGAGGATAAGTATATGATATTTTTATTTCCAGTGTTGTTACCACAAGTTAAGAATCCACCCCTAACCATAACTTAGGGATCCTAAATTGTAAGGTCATTTTTTAGCCATAATAGACCATATTAGCTCAACAACAAAGGTTAAATAAATGTCAAGGTGTAACGTAAAACCTTAAAACCAGACACTTTAATGATTGCGCAAGAGCCCACTAACACTTGCCAAGCTAGAATTGCCTTTAGACATATCATTAATATTAAGTTTAACCTAGTTTCTATGTGGTGTTTGCTAACTTATAACAACCTCTTCCTTAGGACATAAAGATTTATTGTGTAAAGTATTATAGTGAGATACATAAAAGGTCATATACCAACCTTATGGTAAAGCCAAAGGATATATGACATAAGACTTATTGGAGAACAATTGCTCATTATGAAACTTTCATATCCATCAATAAGAAATGATAAATAAAGATTATTAGTCCTTAATTTATATTTTCTCATAGTGTCGTTCAAAATTCAAACTTAACTAATTAATGAAATCATTACCAAAAAATACCACTCTATACTTAAGTTGAAGCATTATATTCCACAAAACAAAGGAGTTATAATAATTATAAAGAAGATGTAAGATTGACTTAGTAGCATAATAGCAAATTAAATAGAAATTAGTGATTACCAACTCCTAATGTAAACGCTCCTTATTGAATATAATAAGACCTTAAATTATTTATCATATGAAACAATGAACCTTTTTTAAGCATAAAAGTTGTTAGAGTTTTTTGAACTGCTCCCCTAAATTGTTCAAGAGAGGCTATGGTAAAAGAGATGCATAGACTGACTTATAAACCCTCTTTAAGCATAAAAGTTATTAGAGTTTTTTGAACTGCTCCCCTAAATTGTTCAAGAGAGGCTATGGTAAAAGAGATGCATAAACTGACTTATGAATCCTCTTTAAGCATAAAAGTTATTAGAGTTTTTTAAATTGCTCCCCTAAATTGTTCAAGAGAAGGCATGGTAAAAGAGATGTATAAACTAACTTGATAAAGAAGTTTCCATTTAAGGAGTGCTTTAGGCAAAAGTGTCAAGATTCCCTTCATTAGAACATAAACAAAATGAGTCATTTGACAAAACTTCTCCTATAGTAAGATAATGATAAGTTGTGCTTATTGCTAACTAGATCTTTACTTCCAAAATGTGGTAACAAATCACTACAACTTGTACTTTGATACAACTTGTGCTTCAATAAAGAAACTCAAACACTTTACACTAGAAGACCATTATCCACTTAATGAAATTTGGGTAGACTTGTGATTTATATTCAAACAAAAGTATTGGTGACAATTTGATTAGTTTTAAAACTATAGTCATTTAATGAAAATGAAAAAATCAATTAAACTAATGTAATTTATTGTAGTTTGAATTTGTCAATTTGACAATGAGTGAATAAAAAAAATATTAAAAAGTATCAAATTGATATTTGATTTGGCATATTAATCTCTCGATTTAATTATATTTTAATAACTTTTATCCTTATGTTTTGTTTGGATGATGGATATTAAAAGCAAATGTCAACTAATGCATTTTTTTGAATATGAAAACTTAAGATTTTCTAACAAATCTTAGAATTACCAATGATAATTAATTCATAGTTTGGGATAATTTACTTCTTAAAATTAGTTTAATTCTGCAAGCAAATGTGGTTGATATAACCACTCCTCAGGGTGACTAATTGGATCCTTGTTATTTGTCCTTTTTGTTTTTGTTTCTCTTATTACCATTAAAAAAAAACAAAAAAGGAAATTCACTTAATTGATAATCATTCAAATAGGTATAAAACATTTTAAATGTGTAAAGTACAAAACACTAAAACACCTATAATAATTTGTAAAACTCCAAGTAATCATGAAATTTCACTCATAAACCTCATTTATTGTGATACAAAAATGTTACAAATAAACCCTAAGTTCTTTTTTACATAATTCTTTCTTCTTTTCTGATTTAATAATTTTAAATTTTAAACTTTTAGCTTAATTTTTGTTTTCCTTTCAATAACAAAACCAAATGTTAGGAATACATATAAAGCATATTAATTTCAAATATACTTGAAGAATAATAAAGGACTAGCCCTTTACTCTTACCTTGCATCTTATTAATATAATTGTCAATTCTTGTTAATTATGTTAGAGAATATGTAGACATGCATCTTTTAATTCCTAATAAGTGTTAGATGCTTTAAACTTCACCTTTTTATAACACCTCTTTTGCTCCTCACCTCCTTAAATTTTAACTTGTAGTTTAAGAACCATGTATTTTTCAATTTGGATAATTAATTATAAACAACAAAAAACTTAAAAATTAGTAGTTAAATACAAAAAATAATAATATAAAATTCAACTTGTATGTATCATTGAGTTTGTTTTTTATTAAATTTAATATAATATTTTAATTTATTATATAATATAATATTTAATATAATATTTTAAAATAAAATTATAAGATATTATTTTTTATTTTATAAAAAAAATTTAACTCATACCTTAAATCACCTAAATAGTTATTTTAAAACTTTTTATGTAAGTTTTTTTTTTATTATCTCTAGCAAAATGGATATAAAATCTTAACGATCAATTTCAATTATCAAAATTAAAACAGAAATAAATTTTAGTGTATAAATTAAAACTTTAAAAAGTGAAATACAAAACAGACAAGCCACAACAAAACCACGTGTGTAAATGACCTCTGGTCCACGGTGTCAATGGTCTACGGTCCACAGTCAAAACAGACAATCCTAATCAAAACCGACAAGCAGGGTTTCAATTACTCTTCTCAGCTCCATTTTCTTTCTTGCCAAACTGCCTTCAAACAGAAACCAAGTTCTAATAGTCTCACAAGGATACCTTCAAGGATCCTTAATGCAGCCCATTCAAGTATAGTTGATGTAACCTATTCAAATATCTTTAAAATATAAATTCAGGATAAAACTAAATTTTTACGGGCTGTCAACTTTGTCAAACCCGTTTGTTGTTTATGTAAAGTTCCAGAAACTTGTGTAAATGTTTGCATATAAAGAATTCTAGAAAAATCACCTTAAATATGTATTATTATATATATTTAAGATATATTATTTTAACATTTTTTTAAATATAAAAATAAATAACTCCTTCTCGTTTACATAATATAATTTTTTTTTTCAATACAAGTTTACTTATAAAATTTTTTTGTTCTCTCTTCCTCTCTTCTTCCAACACTTCCAACCACGCGAGATGGTATACACAAAACCTATTTTCGTGACAATGATCTCTGATCTACAGTCACCGGCGGTGGGAAAGCAGGTTCTAAAGTAAAGACATTTTGAGCCGCCATCATTGTGACGAATATTCAACTTTAATAGAAATAAAATTTCGTGCAGTTTTCTCCACTCCACTTGTAGAAGATGCTATTGTTCGTATCTTTCTTACACCAGTTGATTAATTGTCTACGCCATGTGGGGTTTATAAATACTCCGCATGTGGCGATTGCATTCGTGGAACTGCAAAACGAAGCAAAAGCAAGCTGTTACGGTTCTTTGTATAAACAATACATTGAATGTAAATATTTCCTAAAAAAAAAAAGATACGTTGAATGTAAATACTCTTAAAAAAGTGAAATATATTAAAATTAGTAATATAATAAATATTATTAAATGTATATATATAAAGTTAAAAAATATAATATTTATTTTTAAATTAAGAAAAAATCTAACCGTTCTAATTTGTTCAAAATTTATATAAAAAGAGATTTTTATTTTTTATTTATACACTCCCAATTTTTAAGTAGAATATATTTTTAAAATTAATTTTTAATAAGATTCTTGTAAGTTTGAGTGTCAAAAAATTGTTTAGAAAGTATTTTCCAGAACACAAGAGTAAGACGTTATAAATTCATAGCCCCGTAAGAAAGAGTCACTTCAATAGCAACAATACAATGTCTGGTCGATCTCCCACCATTCCCCTTCTCACCCCTTACAAGATGGCAAGTTTCAACCTTTCTCACAGGTATGTGGTAAAAATTGCAACTCTCTTACTTTCCCTGTCTATTGCCATTTTCCCTGGTGCGATTTTCACGTTAATTGGTGAGGTTTGGTGAAGTTCCATTTTTTTTTTTTGTGGGACTGTAGAATGCGAGTTTGAATCTACAGGGGGTCCGAGGGGTGTTTTTGGAAACTCCCACTTCGGCAGATACAGAGTCCTTGTCTCAATTTTTGTCTTTTCTTGTTCTTTACCAACATACCCATCCTAGAGAATTGACGTGGTGAAATTCGAATCCATTTAAATTGAGGTCGTTAAGCTGCTAGTTATTCTTTTACAGTATTTCTGGGAACAATAAAAAAGCTGGTTCTTTTGGTCTGCCTTAAACTGGCGAATTGCCGCCCAATCAGGGCAGCTAATGGTTCCATTTGAATTGTTCACTCTTCTGTCTGCAATGTCATTTTTTTGGGATAGTTGTTCTAGTTCCACTTTGTTGTATGCATAATTTTGATCAAGCTCTCATAATGGATCTGAGGGAGTTTTAAGTAATAATAGAAACTGTTGAAATTTGCTAAAAGCCGTTAAGGCAGAATACTATGTTCTGCTTCCATCAGCATCAGAGTGTTTGAGGCCTCCTGAGATTAATTTTACACTTACATTGTATTTTCAGGATTGTCCTGGCACCGTTGACGAGGAGTAGATCCTACCACAACGTCCCTCAGCCACATGCCATCTTGTATTACTCTCAGCGAACAACAAAAGGAGGTCTCCTTATCTCTGAAGCAACTGGGATTTCTGACACTGCTCAAGGGTAACTTGCGGCAACTAATAATCTAGATGGCTAGTTATTTTTACCCTTTAAAGTAAAGGGGTGTGATGGAATTTATTATTTGCTTTATTTATTTGGAATCTTTAAATTCCTAAACTTACCTATCTCAATGTCTATGATTTGTCCCCCTTATTAAAGCTATACTGATGCACCTGGTATTTGGACCAAAGAGCAAGTTGAGGCATGGAGACCTATCGTAGATGCTGTTCATGCCAAAGGTGGTATCTTCTTCTGTCAAATTTGGCATGTTGGAAGGGTTTCAAACCGAGGTGAGTTATTAAGTAAACATTGGTATACGGTCATCAGGTTGCATATGTCTCATTTTTCTAATTAGCTGGAATTTAATATGCAAACTTTGTGCCTTATTGGTGTGAAATTTATTCATTTTTTAAAGGTAATGCGATTTATGCTGCTCTCGAACTACTCCCTTCTCTCTCAAGAAAGAGTGGAAAATTCATTCAGCCTTTGTGAATATACTTTGAATTGTGGAACCTGCAGTCCAGTTTATGGACATATGAAGTGGTAAACAAAGGATCAGATATTGTTCCCATTATCATTATACTTACTGTCAGTGATTGGCCTTGCTGTTTATGAGCATATAAACAATATGGACAAGATTCCCAAATGTGTATTGTGTATTGTTTTCCTGCCTTGTGTCCAACTTTTATGGTGCAGTTGGTGCCAAAAGGACTGGCATGTGGTTATTCTGAGCGACGAGAAACATAAAGCCTGAATCAGTTTTCTTATCCTTAACCGAGCAGATTGGTTGCAAGCCTGAGTAAAGGCTGCGTCGATCTTGTGGAGGCCTCTGTTGCAAAGGCCCAAAATTAAGTTTATTGCAGTCTTGTCTGACTGCCAAATATTGTCATCGCACACATAGTTTGGATCTTCAGTTCACCTCTGCAATTGGTTTGTACAGGTTTCCAGCCAAATGGGCTAGATCCAATCTCATCTACAGACAAGCCATTGACCCCTCAAATTCTATCAAATGGCATTGATGATGTACAGTTCTCACCTCCAAGGAGACTCAGAACGGAGGAAATTCCTCAAATTGTCAATGATTTTAGAATTGCTGCAAGGAATGCTATTGATGCAGGTAAGATCTGTTTATAAAGCTGAACAATGAAGCGCAATAGTAAGTTAAATTATGTAGGATCACTTCATTTATGTTTATGGAGTGATGTTGCAGTCCGAACAAGTGCAAGAACCAGCAACTGAAATAAAAGCATTTGCTAATTATATAGCTTTTGGGGTTCAAAAATTTTTTGCCAAGCTTCTTAAGATTTATTCCTGATTCAATGCTTCTAGATGAAAACAAGTAAAAAATAACTAAATATAAAAGAAAGAGAGTAAGAAAAAGATAGTTTCTTCTCCATTGGTGCTTCTTGGCAGCAAAGAGAATGAGTGAATATAATCATGTTTCCAAATATCCTGCACCAAAGTTATTTATTTGTTTATTTGTAGAGAAAATATAAGGGCCAGTAGGATAAATGTACTTGTGAACCTTGTTGATTTGAAAACAGTGTTTTGCTTTAATTTTGGACATATATATTTCCGTCCAACTAATTCAACCCTTCTTCCTATTTGTCCTCCTTGCTCTTTTCTTACCTATATCTTCTCCTTCAAAGCATAATATCTAGAGACCAGAATGACTGCAAAAAGCCTCAATCGAGAGCCATCACAGCAGAGTGGCAACTGGCTCATTTGTTTACATATGCTTATAGTGAGCCTATTTTCATTGACGAACTCTGACTTCTGACTTTCTGGACTGTAGTTACAGCGAATTATATCCCATTTTGTGGTCATAAGTGTTCAATGCTGGTGGATTATATCTAGCTGTTTTTTTTTTTTCTCATCGAGTTTTAGGCTCGGCTTCATAACCTTTGAAGCATTTGAGCTACCTGCACAAGTTTTTAGGCAGTCTTCAGAGTACTTGTTTTTTTTTTGTATCCTATTTTTATATTTGCTCCATTGCTTCTGTGTCTATTTTTTGCATCATAGGCTTTGATGGAGTTGAGATCCATGGTGCTCATGGCTACCTAATTGACCAGTTTCTGAAAGATCAAGTGAATGACCGAACAGATCAATATGGTGGATCTCTAGAGAACCGATGTCGATTTGCTTTGGAAGTAGTGGAAGCTGTGGCCAGTGAGATAGGAGCAGATAAAGTTGGGATAAGGCTATCTCCCTTTGCAAGCTATATGGAATCCGGAGACTCTAATCCAAATGCTCTAGGACTTTACATGGCTGAATCCTTAAACAAGTATGGGATCCTCTACTGTCACATGGTTGAGCCAAGAATGAAAACAGTAGGTGAAAAACATGAAACGCCCGACAGCCTTCTGCCCATGAGAGAGGCTTTCAAGGGTACTTTCATTGTTGCTGGTGGTTACGACAGGCAGGATGGAATAAAAGCTGTGGCAGATAATCGTGCAGATCTCGTTGCTTATGGTCGTTGGTTCCTGGCCAATCCTGATTTGCCGAGAAGATTCGAACTTGGTGCTCCTCTAAACAAGTACCACAGAGAAACATTCTACACATCTGATCCTGTCATTGGTTACACTGATTATCCATTTCTTGAAGCCAACTTTTAGTTCTGTGGCAGAGAAGTACTGGAACTGGAAACACCATTATTTCTCCATAAGAGTGAATTAGCCAGTTTCAGTCGTTGAAATATGTTTTTATTTTGTCATTGCTTAAATGAATAGTAACTAATCATTGTCATTGGCATTAATAAGTTACAAAGTAGCAGGAAGTCTACTGTCATTCAAAAATTTTGTTTCCCAATTCTACACTTAGGGGCCCTTAACATTGTCTTTGGTTGAAAGGATAAAAACAAGGGAGGGATGAGTTGGTGAAAGAGGACGAAGAGGAAAAGGGAGGAGATCGATCTCTTTTTTGGGTTATTTGGTTGGAGGGAGGTGGAAGAGACAAAATAAGAGTAAGTTTGCGCTCTTTTCAAGACTCATAGTGTATTGAGATCTCTTTATTCTAGAGTTTACGAAGAGAAAATCTTGCATATCTTTGGTTGACAAGGAAGCAATTCTGGAGCAGTGGTTTGATTTAGTAGGATTAAAGTCTCAAATTTGGACTCCACCCGGAAATGATTGACCAAAAACAATGGCCACCAAAGGAAGAGTGGAAAGCAGAGACTGGAACGATTAAGGAGTCCAAGGCAACAACAGTAGAACAGAACCAAATGCCATGCCAACGTAAGACGACCCTGGCCAAAAGATGTTCGGCGGGCTGCACGCTAGATGTCGTGCTAATGCCCCCCTTGACCCACGTGTCGGTCATCCAATAAGTTAAATGTGGGAGAAGGCGTGGACAAATGCACTTCCGGTTTCCAAATGATTGAAATTTGCCTTCACGTGGAATATTCTCCTGCCATCCAACCTAACCTTATTAAATTATGAGGTAGTTGTAAGTCAGGAAAATAAACAAAAGACAAATTTTTTTCAATAATCGTGATTAATTATTTTAAAGAAAATTAAAAAAAAAATTTTAATACTTTATTTTGTAAAGAATAAGATTATAATTAATAATAATATTATATTTGTATAAAATGTTATGTTTATTTCTATCGGATATATTTTATTTACAATTTTAATTTTTATAATTCAATTTATATCAAAGTCAAAGTTTCAATTTACGCTTAAAATGAATATGAACTATTTTAAGCGGAAGATTTGAATAGTAAGATTGCAAATTATATTTTAATGGGCCCAAATTGTAATTTTTGTAATACTAAATCACTTTTTATCTCCTTCCAAACGAGAAAGAGATTAAATGTTTTCACAGGCAACATATTCCTTCGGAATTATATAAATACCCCCGTGTGACAATTGCATTAGTCCAATACCATTTCACTCAAATTCAATAGAGGATCTGCAAAAAGAAGGAAGAGCATAAGAGGATGGCTTACATCAACAACAATACCATGCCTGCCCAATCTCCTACCATTCCCCTTCTTACCCCTTACAGGATGGGAAATTTCAGTCTTTCTCACAGGTAAATAGTTCAAAGACTGCAGATTTCTCACTTGCCTTGTCTATTTCCATTTTCTCTGACGTGACTTTCATGTTAAGTGGTGAGTGCTGCTGCTGTTTTCGAAGTTCCCTTTTTTCTCTTATTGGTTTGTGATTATATAAAACAAATTTATTTGTTGGGTAGGTGTTCTATGACGACCCCCCATTACAACATGCTGTTTTTTCACAAATATAATGTTCCTGACTGAATTATGGCTCTTTCTAGTTCAATATCAACATACTCATTCTTGAAGAGTTGACTAGATTGTAGTAAAGCAATGAAGTTGGGCTGATCCTTGTACTACAGAAAAGAATGACTAAGCTGATTCTTTTGGTTTGTCTTAAATGTGTAAACCTTTGTAAGCCAATCTGGGCAGAAACTGGTTCCATTTGCACTATCCACTCTCAGTCTACAATGCCAAGTTTATGATTGTTGTTCTAGTTGCATTTGTTTTACGGATAATATTGATCAACCTGTCACAATGGATCCGTGGAAAGCTAAGCTAATAATGAGATGTTTCGGAACTCGGGGACCCTAATTGGAAAGAAATATGAGCGTGGTCCAAATAAACAACAAACTTATGAGATTGACACCATATCTTGATCCAAAACTTTAGAGGATTGGGTTTATAGGTTTTGTTAAAGTTTGGTAAAAGACAACATAAGAATCTTTAAAGCTTGGTAAAAACTAAAGAAGCAAAATTCTGTTGTATTGTTTTTCTTCAGCATCACGAAATCTGAAACCTGCTGAAATTTGTTTAACGTTTTACATTGTATTTTCAGGATTGTTCTGGCACCATTGACTAGACAGAGATCTTACGGCAATGTTCCTCAGCCACATGCCATTTTATATTACTCTCAGAGAACTACTATAGGAGGCTTCCTCATAGCTGAAGCAACAGTAATTTCTGACACTGCTCGGTAAATTTCGGTATCCAATTATCCCCTTGGTGGCTATTTTTACCCTTCTAAAGTAAAGAGGTGCCGCGGAACCCATTTTTGTGTTTTTTTATTTTTTTTTATCTCTAAATTCCTAAACTTATATATCTTAATTCTTTTTGTCTGTTCCACTTATTGAAGGTATCCTCAAACACCCGGTATTTGGACCAAGGAGCAAGTTGAAGCGTGGAAACCTATTGTGGATGCTGTTCATGCCAAAGGTGGTATCTTCTTCTGTCAGATTTGGCACACTGGAAGGGTTTCAAATCGAGGTGAGTTCTTCACTTACCTATACCATGCAACTTCTTTTATTGAACAACAGCATTAACCCTGAGGAAAAATTGAATGTTTTCTGCATGCTTTCACTTAGAAGAGGAAAATATGAATATGGACGTCGGATTAGGGATGAGGTAGCGGGAATTAAATATGCAAACGTTGTGACTTATTGGCATGAGAGTCATTATTGTTTCCAAAAGTAATGAGATGTAGACTGCAGTTAAACTATTCCCTTCTCTGGCCAGAAGAAACGGGACATTGACTTAACAAATGTGAATGTAGTTTGAATTGTGGGACCTGCGATTGAGTTCATGAACATGCAAAGTGGTTGATAACGGATTTGGACACAATTTCCATTGCCGTTATACTCGTTGCCACTGTGTGGTATGGCCGTTTATGAGTATAAAAACAAATATGGATAGGATTCCCAGATACATATTGTATATTCATGTCCTTCTTTGTATCCTACTTTTAGGGTGCTCTTGGCACCAAAATGATTCTTGTGTGGCCGCTTTACAGGAACAAATAGCCTGTTACAGATTTCCTTATCCCAGCTCACCAGATTGTTGGCAAGCCTGAGGAATGGCGATGCCTTTCCTGTGGAAGCTGGTGTTGCAACAACTCAAAATTGAATTTAATGCAAACATGTCTGGCTGACAAATATCGGTATTGCAGACTAGGCTTATATGTTTAGTTCACCTCTATTATTGTTTTGCGCAGATTACCAGCCAAATGGGCAAGCTCCAATCTCATCTACAGACAAGCCATTGACCAGTCAAATTCGATCGGATGGCATTGACTTTGCACAGTTCACGCCTCCAAGGAGACTGAGAACAGATGAAATTCCTAAAATTGTCAACGACTTTAGAGTTGCCGCAAGGAATGCTATGGAAGCGGGTAAGACCTGTCTGTAAAGTTGAACATGGAAATGAAATTTCCACTGGGCTCTTTAGTGATCTAAATAGAATCAGTTAATTTAGAACTTATTAAGGTGCAGTCAGAACTTTGTCCATTTTGTTTATTTTCAGCAAATATAGCCGGTGTTGGTGTTTGGAGAAGGAAAAGACAGAACATTTGGAGAGAAAATCCTCATTTCCTCCTCTCATTTTCGTTGCTGCAAAGTACTCCTCATATGGGAGTTCAATACATGCTCGATCATGATTATAACGACAACTCTTTACTTTGCCAACTAATACAAGTTTTCCACCATGCTTTTTTACAAACTAGGCTTTGCATGTTCAACTAATCCCACTACAGAACTAATACAAAAAAGCTAATTTTTTATTCTTCAAGCCATCTGGTATGGTTGAGATCTCCTCTTCCTCTGCTGCACAATCTGATTCTGCAGCTTCTACTATTTCTTTGTCTTCGACCATTCACTAACATTCAAATACAAACTCTGATGACTTTGGCTTCAAGGAAGTTGCTATCACTGC
This sequence comes from Bruguiera hainesii, assembly GCA_023213295.1. Lineage (NCBI taxonomy): Eukaryota > Viridiplantae > Streptophyta > Magnoliopsida > Malpighiales > Rhizophoraceae > Bruguiera > Bruguiera hainesii. The sequence goes on from JAHOYR010000003.1 coordinate 6,321,523, forward strand.
AACTTTTCCTCCTCCTGCTGCTGCTTCTTCCTGCATCTTCTTCCTTTCCTTTTGCTGCAAAATCTTTCTGCCCCTTGAGTCTTGAGTCCCAAGCAAATGTCTCACTCACCAATTTTCAGCCAATTCTTCCCAACTTCCTATTAACTCCCTTGCCCTTTTCTTTTCTTTGCTTCTGTTTCCACAAAGCATAATATCCTGAGACCAGAATGGTGAAACAATCTTGGTTGAGAGCCATCACAGGAGAATGTCAGCTGGCTTTTTTGTTCACAGATGCTTATGGCGACCCTTTTGCCATTGATGAACTCCAAATTCCCACTTCTCTAGATGATAGACCTTTTCTATGATATTTTCATCTGGTTTTACTTGCTCTTCAAGTTTTTGGATTACAACCATATACTTTCAAATAATTCAAACCAAATGCACGGGTTTCTAGGCATAGTCGTCAGCGTCGTAGTTTTTTCCTTTTTTCTCCCTTTTTCTTTGTTTGTTTCATTACTTATATATTTTTGTTATTTAATGCTTTATAGGTTTTGATGGAGTTGAGATCCATGGTGCTCATGGCTTCCTAATTGACCAGTTTCTGAAAGATCAAGTGAATGACCGAACAGATCAATATGGTGGATCTCTGGAGAACCGATGTCGATTTGCTTTGGAAGTAGTTGAAGCTGTGGCCAGTGAGATAGGTGCAGATAAAGTTGGGATCAGGCTATCTCCCTTCGCAAGCTATATGGAATCCGGAGACTCAAATCCAAATGCTTTAGGACTTTACATGGCTGAATCCTTAAACAAGTATGGGATCCTCTACTGTCACATGGTTGAGCCAAGAATGAAAACAGTAGGTGGAAAACATGAAACGCCCGACAGCCTTCTGCCCATGAGAGAGGCTTTCAAAGGTACTTTCATTGTTGCTGGTGGTTACGACAGGCAGGATGGAATAGAAGCTGTGGCAGATAATCGTGCTGATCTCGTTGCTTATGGTCGTTGGTTCCTGGCCAATCCCGATTTGCCGAGAAGATTCGAACTGGATGCTACTCTAAACAAGTACCACAGAGAAACATTCTACACATCTGATCCTGTCATTGGTTACACTGATTATCCATTTCTTGAAGCCAACTTTTAGTTCTGTCACGTAAGAGTATTGGAACTGGAAACACCATTATTTCTCCATCTTCCAGTAGCAATCAGAGTGAATTAGCTAGTTTCAATTGTTAAACTATGTTTGTATTTGTCATTGCTTAAAGGAATAGTAACTAATCATTGTCATTGGCATTAATAAGTTACAAAGTAGCAGGAAGTCTACTGTAATTCAAAAATTTTGTTTCCCAATTCTACATTTTGGAGCCCTTAACATTGTCTTCGGTTGGAAGGATAAAAACAAGGGAGGGATGAGTTGGCGAAAGAAGACGGAGAGGAAAAGGGAGGAAATGGATATCTTCTTTGGGTTATTTGGTTGGAGGGAGATGGGACGGACAAAGTAAGAGGAAGTTTGCGTCCTCTTAAGACTCATAATCATTGAGCTGTCTTCAAAGAGGTTCGGCTGGCTGCATGCCTAGATGTCGTGCTAATGCCCCGCTCGATTCTCGTGTCAGTCCCCCAATAAGTTATATGTGGGAGAAGACATGGACAAATGCACTTCCGGTTTCCAGATGATTGTGTTCATGTTCCCACATCAACATTGGAAAAATAAAAATGTGGACCCATTTTCAAATCAATGAACTGGCAAAACCCAAATGAAAATTGCCCTTCTTGTGCTGTATTCTCCCGCCGTCCAACCCTGTAGCTGCAAGTCAGGAAAATAAACAAAGACAAAATTTTTTTCAATAATCGTGATTAATTATTTTAAAGAAATAAAAAAAGTTCTTTTTTTAAATTTCTTTTTTTATAAAAATTAAGATTATAATTAATAATTTTTATATTTATATATTTTATTTACAATCTCAATTTTTCTAATTCAATTTATATCAAAATTTCAATTATTGCTTTAGAATGAATATAGACTAATTTAAGAGGAAGGTTCTAATTGTAAAATTGCAAATCATATTTTAATGGGTCATATATTGCAATTTTTGTAGTATTAAACCACTTTTTATCCTCTTCCAAACGAGAAAAAAAATTAAATATTTTCACAAGTAACATATTCCTTCGCAATTATATAAGTACTCCCATCTGTGTGACAATTGCATTAGTCCAATACCATTTCACTCCAATTCAATAGAGGAACTGCAAAAAGAAGGAAGAGCATAAGAGGATGGCTTACATCAACAACAATACCATGTCTGCCCAATCTCCCCCCATTCCCCTTCTTACCCCTTACAGGACGGGAAATTTCAGTCTTGCTCACTTGCTTTGTTTATTTCCATTTTCTCTGACGTGACTTTCATGTTAAGTGGTGACTGCTGCTGCTGTTTTTGAAGTTCCCTTTTTTCTTCTTTTGGTTTGTGATTATATAAAACAAATTTATTCGTTGGGTAGGTGTTCTATGAAGACCCCTTTTTTCACAAATATAATGTTCCTGATTGAATCATGGCTCTTTCTTGCTCAATATCAACATACTCATTCTTGAAGAATTGACTAGATTGTAGTAAAGCAATGAAGATGGGGTAACTAAATTGGTGCTGATCCTTGCACTCCAGAAAAGAATGACTAAGCTGATTCTTTTGGTTTGTCTTAAATGTGTAAACCTTTTTAAGCCAATCTGGGCTGGAACTGGTTCCATTTGCACTATCCACTCTCAGTCTAGAATGCCAAGTTTATGATTGTTGTTCTAGTTGCATTTGTTTTACGGATAATATTGATCAATCTGTCATAATGGATCCATGGAAAGCTAAGCTAATAATAAGATGTTTCGTAACTGGGGAGACTCTAATTGGAAAGAAATATGAGCATGGTCGAAATAAACAACAAACTCGTGAGTTTGGCACCGTATCTCTATCTGATTTTGTTAAAGTTGGGTAAAAGACAACATAAGAATCTTTAAAGCTTGGTAAAAACCAAAAAAGGAGAATTTTGTTTAACGTTATACATTCTATTTTCAGGATTGTTCTGGCACCATTGACCTGACAGAGATCTTACGGCAGTGTTCCTCAGCCACATGCCATTTTATATTACTCACAGAGAACTACTCAAGGAGGCTTCCTCATGGGTGAAACAACAGTAATTTCTGACACTGGTCGAGGGTAAATTTCGGTATCCAATTATCCCCTTGGGAGTTATTTTTGCCCTTTCAAAGTAAAGGGGTGCCACGGAAACCATCTTTTGTGTCACCTGTTTTTTTGATCTTTAAATTCCTAAACTTATATATCATAATTCTTTTTGTCTGTTTCACTTATTGAACGTATATTCAAACACCTGGTATTTGGACTAAAGAGCAAGTTGAAGCGTGGAAACCTATTGTGGATGCTGTTCATGCCAAAGGTGGTATCTTCTTCTGTCAGATTTGGCACACTGGAAGGGTTTCAAATCGAGGTGAGTTCTTCACTTACCTATACCATGCAACTTCTTTTATTGAACAACAGTATTAACCCTGAGGAAAAATTGAATGTTTTCTGCATGCTTTCACTTAGAAGAGGCAAATATGACTACATGGACATCAGATTAGGGATGAGTTGCTGTGTAATTAGCGGGAATTAAATATGCAAACTTTGTGACTTATTGGCATAAGAGTCCTTATTTTTTCCAAAAGTAATGAGATGTAGACTGCAGTTAAACTATTCCTTTCTCTGGCCAGAAGAAACAGGACATTGACTTAACAAATGTGAATGTAGTTTGAATTGTGGGACCTGTGATTGAGTTCATGAACATACCCGTTATACTCGTTGCCACTGTGTGCAATGGCTGTTTATGAGTATAAAAACAGATATGGATAAGATTCCCAGATACGTATTGTATATTCTTGTCCTCCTCTGTATCCTACTTTTAGGGTGCTCGTGGCACAAAAATGATTCTTGTGTGGTCGCTTTACAGGAATAAATAGCCTGTTACAGATTTCCTCAGATTGTTGGCAAGCCTGAGGAATGGCTGTGCCTTTCTTGTGGAAGCTGCTGTTGCAACGGCTCAAAATTGAATTTAATGCAACCATGTCTAGCTGAGAAATATCGGCATTGCAGACTGGGCTTATATGTTTAGTTCACCTCTATGATTGTTTTGCGCAGATCACCAGCCAAATGGGCAAGCTCCAATCTCATCTACAGACAAGCCATTGACCACCCAAATTCGATCAGATGGCATTGACGTTGCACAGAGTTCACGCCTCCAAGGAGACTAAGAACAGATGAAATTCCTAAAATTGTCAACGATTTTAGAGTTGCCGCAAGGAATGCCGTGGAAGCGGGTAAGACCTGTCTGTAAAGTTGAACATGGAAATGAAATTTCCATTGGGCTCTTTAGTGACCTAAATACAATCAGTTCATTTAGAACTTGTTAAGGTGCAGTCAAAACTTTGTCCATGTTAATTTTCAGCGAATATAGCCAGCGTTGGTGTTTGGAGAAGGAAAAGACAGAACATTTGGAGAGAAAATCTACATTTTCTCCTCTCATATTCGTTGCTGCAAAGTACTCCTCCCAGAGGAGTTCAATGCATGCTTGATCATCATTACAAAGTGATGCAGGGCAGATCGATAATGCTGTCCGCATCGAAGATGAGCTTACTCGACCAAGGAGATCAGCCTGCATCCGAGCTCGACAAGTCGATCAACTAGTCGAGGAGATATCGAAGAGACACAATCCAAAAATTAAGAGTTTCATTCGTAAACTCATATCACAATAAAGTCTTTATCTTTTTCTATACATTGGAAGTCCAAAAGATATTTTGAGATGATTTAATACTCTTTAACCTCTTCATTTGCTCGAATCTTTTTATTTTTTTTTTCTTTGCTATAAAAGACCATTTACTTTATGTATTAAGAAGATGAATTTGATTAATAAAAAATTTTATATTAAGCAATTATTTTGGATCTTGAAGAGTTTGTACCTTGAAAATTTTTAAGAGTTTTCACTCCGTCCTTTTCACTCCATCCTTGAAGAGTTAGAGGTTTTTTTCAGTCATCGATTTAGAAAAATCGGTGCCCTATCCACTTCCTTGGAGGCCTGGAAGAGCAACCAATAAAGTTCTATCTTTTCCTCTATTCTGTTCATTTATATCTGTCTATTTCCACCCTAATTTCATCCTGCCTACAATACTTATTTGAGAAAACTCAAAACAAAGAAATTGTTAATTTAGAAGTCTTTGTTCATTTGGCTTTCGAATTAGGTTATTTTGATCTGTATCGACGAAGTTACACCCATTTTCCTGAGCTTGCACAGGATTGTAATTACTGTTCATCTTGTTCTGCGTGTGCAAGTCAATCTCTCGATTCTAACGTCCGAGTAGCCTACATCTAGCTTCATCATTTGGTATCAGAGTTTTGGAGGAGAAAACCATACCACCAAGACAAGCTAGACGTCGTGGAGGCAGAACCATCCCACTGAATGAAGTGCATACGCTTACTGACAATTTGCAGCAACATATGCAACAACAAATTGATGAGTTGACGCGAGAAGTTGAGCGTCTAAGGGTGGAAAAAAACAATTCACCACCTCGTTCCAGGACCAAAAATTACAATGACGACTCTTCATCTTTGGAGAATATTCGACCATTTTGCAATCGGAGGAATGTTCGACTTCACGAGCAAAACATTCGTGAACCGAGTGGGAAAAAGAAGTTAAAAAGGATATCTCAGAATTCTCAGGTAATGAATCTCCTGAAAAAATTGTTAACTGGCTAACACTTGTTAATGAAGTGTTTGAGCATCAAAATGTTCCTGAGGATCGTTGAGTCGGGATCATCGCTATGCGATTTAGAGGTAAAGCCCTCGCTTGGTGGAGGCGTGAGAAGCAAACTTGCCAATTTGTTGGCAAAACGCCAATTACTTCATAAAGGAAGATGGAAGACAAGATCCGAAAGTATTTCCTACCTAAGGGATACAAGAGAGAGCTCTATCAACGGTACCAAAATTTGAGATAAGGTACGTGAATGGTGGACCAATACACCAACGAATTCAACGAGTTGGTAATTTGCAACAACATTCAAGATCCGGAGGAAATACTTGTGAGCAAGTACTTGAATGACCTTCAACTTCATATTCAAGATGCCTTGGAAATCCTTGACATTTGGGACTTAGGAGATGCACACCAACGAGCACTCAAGGTAGAACGTTCTCACTCAAGGAGGCAACCATCCTCTATCATGACTAATCAACCCGTTAGGAGTACCCCTGACATCACCAAAGTTGCTAAGGTTACGACACAAACCGCTAGTAAGTTTCCTAATCAGCCCAACATTTTGAAGCAACCAACTATGTCCGATATTCGTTGCTATGCTTGTGGTGAGTTGGGTCATCGTGCTAGCAATTGCTAAAGAACAAAAATCGACAAACTGGCAAAGCCTTCTTAGTGGATAACGATTCAGATGAGCATGTGAAGGATCCGCTCGAAAGATAGGTGAATGATGTCGAAGAGTCCGCAGGTGATGAGTAAATAGTGCATGTTGATTCTGGTGAATTTTTTATGGTGAGAAAAATCTTTCTAGTTCCTCGTGATGAGATCGGAGATAGGTGGCTACGCACCAACATTTTTTATTCCGCTTGCACAATTAAAGGGAAGATATGTCAATTGATTATTGACTTTGGATGCTTTGAGAATATAATTTCTGAAATGGTAGCGAATAAACTACAATTGGAGTTAAAGGCGCACACCCACACCTTACAAGATGTCGTGGCTGTCGAAAGGTACCGAGATAACTGTTTCCAAACGCTGCCTTGTTAATCTATCCATTGGTTTTGTTTATTTCGACAAAATATGGTGCGATATTCTACTGATGGATGCTAGTCATGTCATTCTTGGGCGACCATGGCAATTTGATAGGCAGATTACTCATGATAGTTATCAAAATACATACTCTTGAATTTGGAGGGAAGAAAATTATATTAGCACCTGGTAAGGAGCCTTTAAAAACTCCTGTTGTCGAAGAGTCTTCATCTCCTACATTGCTTTCGATGAAAGATATGAAAGGTGCTCTAAAAGGGGTTCGTATTATATATGTTTTACTTCACAAGGCAGGTGAAGTTGCTTTTTCCATACCTCTTGAAGTTTGACCACTTTTGGAAAAATTCAAGGTTGTTTTTCCGACGGACTTACCTGCAGGTCTCCCTCCTATGAGAGACATTCAGCACCAAATCGATTTGATGTCTGGTGCTTCCCTACTAAATTTGGCTCATTATCGAATGAGTCCAATGGAGCATGAAGAATTGCATCGACAAGTTGTCGAACTCTTGACTAAGGGTTTTATCCGAGAAAACCTTAGTCCATGTGCCGTTCCAGCTCTCTTGGTACCTAAGAAAAATGGTACTTGGAGGATGTGTGTCAATAGTAGAGTGATCAAAAAAATCACTGTCAAATATCGATTCCCTATTCCTTGCCTTGATGACCTCTTGGATCAAATCTCTGGTGTAATTATCTTTTCGAAGCTGGATTTGACAAGTGGATATCACCAAATCAGAATCAAGCCTGGAGATGAATGGAAGACGACATTCAAAATGAAAGATGGGCTGTACGAGTGGCTAGTCATGCCATTCGATTTGTTGAATGCACCATTGACATTCATGAGGTTCATGACCCAAAATTTAAAACCCTTTTTGGGAAAATTTGTTGTGATCTATTTCGATGATATTCTTGTTTTTAGCAAGTCTACTGACGAGCACCTCCAGCATCTTCAAGAAATACTACAAGTGTTGAGACAGGAGCGCTTGTACGCAGCTCTCGAGAAGTGCTATTTCATGGTACCGCAAATTCTTTTCTTGGGATTTCATATTTCAGCAAAAGGGATTTCAGTGGATGATGCCAAGATCAAGGTGATTCGAGAATGGCCAACTTCGTCAAATGTGCATGAGGTACGAAGTTTTCATGGCCTCGCTTCTTTCTATCAACGATTTATTACACATTTCAGTACTATTGCAGCCCCACTTACTTCTTGCATGAAGAAAAGAGTCTTTGAGTGGACGTGTACAGCTCAGAAAAGTTTTGAATAGCTCAAAGAAAAATTAAGCACGGCCCCGGTACTCGCATTGCCTAATTTTGACCTTGTTTTTGAAGTACATTGCGATGCATCAGGTACTGGTATTGGAGGAGTTCTAAGTCAAGGAGGTCGACCCATTGCCTTCTTTAGCGAAAAATTGAATAGTGCTAAACCTCGTTATAACACTTATGATTTAGAGTTCTATGCACTATTTTGCACACTCGAACATTGGAGGCAATATCTTATTCATCAAGAGTTTATTTTGTACACTGATCATGAAGCTCTCAAGTATATTTCAGGGCAGCAAAAGCTTAACTCCAAGCGTGCAAAATAGGCTGCATACGTTCAGGAGTTCACTTTCATCATTAAACATAAGGCTGAAGTTCAAAATCAGGTTGTTGATGCTCTTAGTAGAAAGAAGAGCTTACTCCACATAATGCGTTCAACAGTTCTTGGATTCGAATCATTCCAAGAGTTGTATCATGAAGATCTTTACTTCTCCAAAATCTTGCCCGAAGCAAAAGAAAAGAAACTTGCTGATTTCACTAAGTGTGATGGGTTTCTTTTCAAAGAGAACCGTTTATGTGTACCTGATTGTTCACTTTGACAAAGGGTGATCAATGAAGTTCATCACAACGGACATTTTGGACATGACAAGACCGTGCAAGTTGTTTCAACCAAGTACTTTTGACCTCATTTGAAATGAGACATACATTGACATGTGATGAGGTGTCGATAATGTCAAACTGGAAAAGGGTATACTACTAATGCTGACTTTTATTTACCCTTACTAATCTCTCAAGCACCTTGGGAAAATATCTCTATAGACTTTGTTCTTGGACTACCTTGCACTCTTAAAGGTATGGATTTAAATTTTTGTTGTTGTAAATTGATTCTCAAAGATGGCGCATTTTATTCCTTGCCGCAAAACTATGGATGCTTTGCGTATTGCTGAATTATTCTTGAAGGAAGTCTATAAATTGCATGGCATTCCGAAGACTATTACTTCTGATCGGGACACAAAGTTTTTCAGTCATTTTTGGTGACAATTGTGGAAGAATGTCGGTACTAAACTGCAATATAGTACTGTATTTCATCCCCAAACTAATGGGCAAACTGAAGTCGTCAATCGAATCTTAGGAAATCTATTGAGGACACTGATTGATGAAAATCCTCACTCTTAGGAGATGCGATTGTCACATGGCGAATTTGCATATAATTGTATTGTAAACCGTACGATTGGGTATAGTCCTTTCATAATCGTGTATGGACAACAACCGAACACTGCTCTTGATCTTGCACTCATTCCTTTTACTGAAAAGTCTAATGGCAATGTTAAAGATATTGTTTCTCAAATGAGAGTAATTCATGAAGATGTGTGTCAAAGGTCAGAAAGCAAGACATAGTCCTATAAAAAGGATGTTGATAAGCGACGACGTGAAGTTATCTTCAAACCAGGAGATTTTGTTTGGGCTTACTTACCACCAGAACGTCATCCTGTTGGGAGCTATAACAAGCTTAGCGATCGTGAGTTTGGTCCTCTTGAAGTCCTTGAACATATCAATCCCAATGCATATCGCTTAAGGCTTCCTTCTCATATAAAAACACATGATATTTTCAACGTTCGACATTTAACACTTTATGCTGGTGATTCCTCTGATGATGACATGAATTCAGGGACGAATTCTTTTAAAGAAGGGGAGGATGATGCAGGGCAGATCGATAATGCCGCCCGCATCGAAGACGAGCTTACTTGACCAAGGAGATCAGCCCGCATCCAAGCTCGACAAGTCGCTTGACTAGTCAAGGAGATATCGAAGGGACACAATCCGAAGACCAAGAGTTTCATTTGCAAGCCCATGCCACAATAAAGTCCTTGTCTTTCCCTATACATTGGAAGCCTAAAAGATACTTCTTTAGGATGATCAAGAGGACATTGAACATTTACCTATTTTCTAATTTCTAAGTTCTTTAATATTTTAAACCTTATAGGATCTTTAATGCTCTTTAACCTCTTTATTTATTCGAGTTTTTTTATTTGTTTTTTTTTTTGGTTACAAAACACCATCTACTTTATGTATTGAGAAGACAAATTTGATTAATGAAAAATTTTGCGTTAAGCAATTATCCTAGACCTTGAAGAGTTCGTACCCCTGAAAATTTTGAAGAGTTTTCACTCCGTCCTTGAAGAGTCAGAGGTTTTTTTCAATCATCGATCTAGAAGAATCGGTGCCCTATCCACTTCCTTAGAGGCCCGGAAGAGCAACTAACAAAGTTCTATCTTTTTCTCTGTTCTATCCATTTACATCTGTTTATTTCCACCCTAATTTCATCCTGCCTACAGTGCTTATTTAAAAAAACTCAAAACAGAGAAATTGTTAATTCATAAGTCTTTATTCATTTGGCTTTTGAATCAGGTCATTCCGATCTGTATCGACGAAATTACACCCATTTTCCTGAACTTGCGTAGGACTATAATTACTGTTTATCCTGTTATGCGTATACAATTCAATCTCCCGATCCTAACGTCCGAGTAGCCTACATCTGGCTGGCTTCATCACAAAGACAATTCTTATACTTTGACAACTAATACAAGTTTTCCACCAGGCTTCCTTACAAACTAGGCTTTACATGTTCAACTAATCCCATTACAGAACTAATACAAAAAGGCTAATTTTGTTCACAGATGCTTATGGCGAGTCTTTTGCCATTGATGAACTCCAAATTCCGACTTCTCTAGATGATAGACCCCAAGATATGATATTTCTATCTTGTGATCGTGGGAGCTCAATGGCAGTGAATTTTATCAGGTTTTGCTTGCTCTTCTAGTTTTTGGATTACAACCATATAGTTCAAACCAAATGCACAGATTTTAAGGTATTGTTGTCAGCGTCATAGTTTTTTTTTTTCCCTTTTTAGTGCTTTATAGCTAGTTGACCAGTTTCTAAAAGATGAAGTGAATTGACCAAACAGATCAATATGATGGATCTGTAGAGAACCGAGGTCGATTTGCTTTGGAAGTAGTTGAAGCTGTGGCCAGTGAGATAGGAGCAGAATATGGCTATCTCCCTATGCAAGCTGCATGGAATCTGGAGACTCATACCCAAAAGCTTTAGGGCTTCACATGGCCGACTCATTAAATAAATATGGGATTCTCTGTTGCCATGTGGTTGAGCCAAGAATGAAAACGTTAGTAGAAAAGCATGAAACCTCCGACAGCCATCTGCCCATGAGAAGGGCTTTCAATGGTACTTCCATTGTTGCTGGTGGCTATGGCAGGCACGGTGCGGATCTTGTTGCCTATGGTCGTTGGTTCCTGGCAAATCCCGATTAGCCTAGAAGACTTGAGCTTAATGCTCCTTTAGACAAGTATAACAGGGAGCCATTCTATCACACCTGACCCTGTCATTGGTTATACTGAATTATCATCCATCTCTTGAAGCCTTTACTTAGGTTGCTGGCAAAAGAGTACTGAACCTACAATTTCCAAATTCTCGTCAAACCCCATCTGCCATATTTTTCGCTTTTCCCATCAGTTGTACGACTTTTTGGTGATATTTCATATATTTTATTAAGTTAAATATTTTATTAATTAAAAATATTATATTGTTTAATATATAGATATATATAAATTTTATTTTTTAATTAATTTTATTATTTATTATATAGTTTATTAAATTATTTTTATATAAAAATAATTCAGAATTATTTCATAACAAAAGTTGATTACACATGTTAAATATTAATTTTAAATTTTAAATAAAAATTTAAAATTTTAAGTGAATTTTTATACTATTATTTTATTTTATCTCTTGGTTTGTTTATATCCTATATCAGTTCCATAAGTTGCCTTGTCCTAGATCACTTGTGGAGTGAGCTTGGTCTTAAGAGGTTCAACATTTTAATTTCCATGTATAGTGGCCAAATTTATAATTCTAGTAAGCGAAGTTTTGGTATGTAATAAGAATTTAGAGCACAAGTACACTGGCAGCAAATTTATATGGGAGTAAAGTTTGACTATCTTGCTATTTTTTTTGCTATTTATTGATGAAGAATGAAAAAAAAGAGAATTTTTATTATTTAAGAATTTATTATTATTTTGTATTTATAATAATATTTTAAATTTTATTAAATTAAATATTTAAGTATTTAAAAATATTATGTTATTGAATATAAATACTATTTTATTTTTTAATTAATTTTATTATTTCATATTTAATTTTTTAAGTTACCTCTAAAAAAATTACTCAAAGAAACATATAATAAAATCTTATTCCAAAAATGTCATAAAGTCTTCAAAATCACACCAAAAAAAAAAAAAAACCTTAGATTCTATGTTTTCTATCGTTGCCGTCCTCCGTTACTCGTCGGACGGTCACCGCTGGCTGGCAGCTGTCAACCACCATTGTCGTCACTGCACGTGACCTACTTCACTAGAATTAGTGTGTGCCGATCTTACGTGAATCTGGGATTCACTAAAACAACCAAAATGACGCTTACTTGCTACTGTGGCTGAACGTCCTATTTTGGTTTTATTTTTTTATTTTAATTTTTAGTATATACAGTTAATCCAAATAAATTTTCAAAATGAAAAAAAAAAAAAAACAAATAGTCAAAAAATGATCACAAACAAAATTTCATCTATGTGTACTTTGCTTTTAGGTCTAGTTATTTGGGTTAAGAGTCTCTCTTATGTGTTGTAGGCATCTCTGAAAAAGAAAAAAAAAAACAAGTGAAAAAGGAAGAAAAATGGATTATTCATTAAAAAAGCGTATTGGGTATGTTGGGTGTAACTGACAGGATCCCCCACAGATAGATGAGAACTCTTTTCTTTTCTTAACCAAGTTGAATATTGCTTGTCAAGAGCAGTGCAGTTTTGTATGAAAACAGTTGTGTTGCATCCATTAATGAAAGCATTCACTGATAATCAACTCTTCAGACATCCTAGTGTTTGACGTCGGAGTTGCAATTACTTCGTGCCTTCGTGAAATTGTGAGAATAATTGTTCCAGATATTCCTTGTTATAATGATTTGATGAAAGATATATTTCAACTGATGGTGTCATCATTTGAACATTTAGACGATTAGACCATTCACTCGTATGGTAAGAAAATTTCAATTATTGAAATTCTTGCGAGGGTGTAGTCATATTTTATAATGTTAGATCTTGAATGTAATGTACCGATGGTTGAAATGTTCCAAAATTTTTTTAAAACTATAAGAGATTATCATTCACCAAAAATTTTTATTTTCATAAAAAAAATTATAACCATTGTATTAAAAAAAGTACAGATTTATTTTATAAGTTATTTATTTTTTATTTAATAACACAATAAAAAACAATTTTAGTGTTTTCAAGAATATTTTTAAAATACTGTAGTCAAAATTGTTAAATGAAATTATCCTATTAAATAAAGTTGATTAGATTATTAATAAGACAACAACAAATGTGAGGTTACCTACACAAGTTGATTTGGTGGATGACAAGAAGATCACTACTTAGCTTTCTACATTGTTTGAAGAAAAATCTATGAAAGTTAATGTTGTACAGACAATTGAAGTTGATTTTTTTTCCTTCTCAATTTTCAATTTTTCTAATTGAATTTTTAGTGTTTATTTTATTCTCACTAAAATTGATCTTCAAAGATAAATTTTTTTTAATACAATGCTAGTTGTTTGCAATTCTTCAACACTTCATAATTGTATATCATATTTTTTTCAATTAAAAAAATAATAAAGATTTAAAAAGGATAATTTTTATTATTTTAAATTTATTATTATATTATATTTATAATAATATTTTAGATTTTATTAATTTAAATATTTTATTATTAGTATAAATATTATTTTATTTTTTAATTAATTTTATTATTTCTTATTTAATTTATTAAGTAATTTTATATAAATATACTTAACGTTATTTTATGATAAAAACTTGTCATGAATATTTAATTGATACTAAGTATTAAGTTTAATTTTAAGTGAATTATGATGTTTAATTTAAGTTTTTAGAATAATTTCTCATATTGTTTTTTTTTATTTTATATTTTGGTTTATTTTTGTCTCACTTCATATATTTTTCTATGTAATAATTCCTTTTCTTCTCAAAGTTTCTAATTTTGAACTAACTTTTATTTATCAAAGGCACGATGAACATTAAAAGGATAACAAGAGAGGTAACAAAAAGGAATAAAGCCACCTTAATATTAAATGTAATTATAATTGATCACATAAATTTTAATTTCATTTTATAGATAAACAAAAATATATATATTTTTTCTTAACACCCCTAAATTTCAAATACACTCGCTAGTCGTCTTGAATGGTGAAATCAATATAAAGGGTGTTTGTCCTTTTGTTCGAGAATTCTAACGACAAATGTGATTTTTATAACCAGTTCAAATTATTTGACATTGTGTATCGTAACTAGGTTAAGTAAGTCCATAATGAAAAGAGTTTGATCTATAGAATAAGATTTATTTACAGCAAATAGTTGTAAATTCAATTACCTTTACATCAACTTTTAGTTACCAATAAAAAGAATATTAATATTATGCGTAGTATAGGCTATGTCTTAGTAAATTATATTCATAAATCATATAATACTTATATAATAAATTAATTACATACAAAATCTAACAATAATTATATAATAAATATATTATTATTAATATTATTATAACATATAATGAGGAGTATATTTTTTTTAAGTAGTAACCATTTTTATTCATAAGTAACCCAAATAAAGATATAACTACAAAAAAAGAAAAAAAAAAGAATTATAATAACATCAAAGACCTAATATTATGATAATTTTATAATAATACTTTTCTCTAAAAAATTTTAAATATTAAAAGTATCAAATTTAATTAAAATATTTTGTCATTAAAAAAGAGGTTTAGAAAAAAAGAGTTTTTGTATTAAAATTGATCTTATGATAATATATATAATAAAATTAACAACTAATATAATTTTAAAAATATATTTTCAAAATAACATGTACTTTTTTATTTTTGAAAAACCATAGTTTAATTTATTAATAACGTCTAATCAAGTAATAAGGACACCTATAAGAAAACAATATAGAAGCAGAAGAAGATAAGCCAATATTTTTAAGAAAGACAAAACAAATCATCTACTTTTGTTAAGAACTCAATTTCCCAAAAATGGTGCCCATACAATAACTTTCTAAATAATGTGTGTGTGTATGTGTATGTGTGTATATATATATATATCTTTGATCTATCCTAAATAGTATATGTTAGTGACCAATTACAACTCCTCTAAAAGCAAAATTGGCACTAATATTGCACACCTTTGCCTCATTTGTCAAAAGTAATAAAACAAAACTATTAGTTGAAGTTGCAATCTATCTAGATAACAAAACAAAGGACCAAAAAAATCCCATCTAATTCCATCAACTCTATAGTAAATGGCTTAACATATCTAGTTTCTCAAAATGAGATTTGGTTGTATTGATGACTAGCAATGTATGATATAATAACACTTTAATATCATTGATGTATTTATAACATATATTATGTATTTATTGTTATTTTATAATTATGAATACATTATTTTTTCAAATTAATAAGAAAAATTCTATAAGATATTATTTGTATGAATATATATAGTTTCAAAATTTAGAATTAATAATTAATAATGATGTTCTTGTTTAAAAAATATAACGTTCTTATAATAAAATCTACTTCATCAAGTTTGATTTACATTTCCTCTTAGTTATTATATTTGGTCAGTTGGATCATAGTGCTATCTTTTAGGAGTTTAATTAGATTGCCTTTGATTTTCAAACTCTTTCTCACTCTTTCTCTCCCTCTCTTTTTTGATCACAGTGATTCCATTGAAAAGTAGGAAAACTTGATCATATTGTTTAAGAAGTTTATGCAATTTTTTTTTAATTTAAAATATTTTGAACATTTGTTTTCTAATTTTTCACACAAAAATTAATAGCCAGTAAGGCAAGAGAATTTGTTTGTGCCTTGAGCAAACTTTTTAATAATCATAATAATTTTCCATTGCACAAATGGGAAGAAAATTTAGGTTTTAAGTATTGTAGTTAAGATATAATGTGTTGGGTTCAAAACTTAGTTTGTGCCAATTGGTTTGTATGTAATAACAAAACATAGTAATGACAACAAAATAGGACTAAAAGAAGGAAGAGAGTTATTAGTATTAGAAAAAAATGGCTTAAAAGCTTTTTTATTGCATTTTAATTCATTATGTATGAAGCTTTCAAGTTATAAAATTGAAAATAAGTAGTTGTTATAGTTTGCAACTTTTTACCAATTGAAATTGAAATTCAAATTACAAATATAAAAATGTAAAATTAAGCAAGTTATTACATAATAGTTTGTTGATTAAAGCAAAAAGTTAATTCTAATTCAAAAAAATATAACAAAAGTTACTGAAATGTGAAACAACGCATATTAAGACACTAATAACAGTTTTAACATTTGTTCTTTATTGTTATAATAGAATTTTGAACTCTAGTGAAATACTTAGATAAGTTGCATACCAAATTTATAAATTAGCAACATCACTGAGAATATCACTCCTCATTAATGTTATAATTTTGCATACCCATTTTCTTAAATCTTGGCTTATATAAGCTTTTAATTAGAATATGTGCAATCTAAATTTTAGAGCTATAATAAATTAGATTTATTTTACCAATTCTCTAAGTTTTTTTAATAAAATGAAGTTTAATTTTAAAATGTTTGATCTTATCATGTAATATTAGATTTCTTAATATTATAATAATGGACTGATTATCACACTAAATTATAGTTACTTTTGTTTGTTTCAACTTTAATTAAAATGCATCTTATTGATCTATATAACATAGTTTATTGTTCAAATTACAACTATATAGTTAACTTTAATTGTAAATTGAGCTATTATTGGTTGCTTCCTTTATCTCCAATTCAAGAAACTTAACCTTAAAGAGAATACATATTTAGAAGTGCTCTTCTTGTCATTAAATGACCTTACCTTGTCATTATATGAGAAATTAATGAGCTTTAGGTCATTGTTGTTTTTCACTATGATTCTTAGTTTAGAGGTAACTTTAATGTATTTTAAAGTTATTTTGACTACCTTGAAATGAGTTTTCCTAGGTATATGTATAAACCTAAATATCAAACTTACAAAATTCATGGAATTCAGTCTAGTAGCCAATAAATATAACAGGTAGTATATAAGGCTTATATACTCATTCTTTTTTACTTTAGTTGTGCCATTTTCTTTTTCGAACTTATTCATAATAATGAGAGGAGTTATTGAGTTTTTGTAATTAACCATATAAAACTTTTAGAGCATGTGTTTAGTATATTTTGCATAATTTATAAAAATTCCATATAGGGATTGATAAACTTATAGACCAATAAAATAATGCATATTGCTAAGATCAATTATTTTAAATTAGTTTTTCATCTATTTTTTAAACTTGGTTACAAGTATGAAGGGGTTTCCAATGAACATAATTTCATCCATACTTAGAAATGCATAGAGCAAATAAGATCTCTTTTCTTTAATATATAGAATAACATCATTATAACTCCTATTAATGGCAAGTTTAAGCAAATATTCCTTGATTTTGGCATACTAAACCCTTGGTGTTTTTTTTTAGGCTATAAAGAGCCTTATTTAGTAGATAAACTTTCTTCTTTTTACCCTTTTTCATAAATTTTTCAAGTTGATCTATATAAATCTCCTCTTAAAATACACCATTTAGGAAGACAAATTTGACATCCAGTACAAGTTAACCTTTTTGTGTTAATAAGTAAGAGCTTGATGGTATCTAATCTAATAACAAGTGTATAAGTTATAGTATAATCCACCCTAGGTTATTATGTGAAATCCTTTGACATAAGTCTAACCTTTACCTTATTAATAGACTTATTGGCATTAAGTTTAGTTTTGAAGATCTACTTAATAAGAGTTGGCTTATCATTATTAAGTTTAGGAACTAAGATCTAAGTGTCATTTTTGTATATGAAATTCATCTCCTTTTACATTGCCCTTCTTTATTATGACAGTCATAATGCTTTTTGATAGGTTATGGGTTCAATAGGTGCTTCATTGCACCTCTCATAAATGTCCACAAGAGTTTTAGTCCCTTTGATAATAGAATCATCAATATCTTTTTCTTCAGAAGAATTTAACTCTTAATAATGAGTTTGTACATTGTTAGATACTTGATTCTTTCCTTAATTAACTTCAAAAGTATCCCAATTCCATTTTTAATCTTCATGAAACTTGAGATCGTTGCTAATTAAGATCTTTACAATATTAATATTATAGATTATGTAATTAATTAGTGTATTAGAATACCTAATAATATTGCAGGAGTTGCTTTGTGATCTAACTTGATACTTTTGACATTAGGGATATGAGCATAGCAATCCAACCAAACATTCTTAAGTGAATTAAAAAAGACTGACTACCAAACCTTGTTTCAAATGGAGTTAAATTAGATAATATATTAATTGGTAGTTTATTTAAAAGATAGACAAAAGTTGCAATAGCTTTTGCCTAAAACCTTTTTGGCAAGTTTTTCTCTATTATCAAATATCTAGTTATCTTTATTGTGATTATGTTTTTCTTTTCACAAATTCTATTTTTTTTTGGAAAGAATAAGGAGTTGTCACTTATTGTTGTATTCCAGTTGATGTACAAATTGCTTTAAATGACTTGGAGGCAAATTTTAAGCCATCATCTGGTCTAATTGTTTTGATTAGGTTTCTTGACTGTTTCTCAATCTACACTTTGAAATATTGTAGCTACTTTTGATATCATATCTAGTAAATTTTTTTTTTAAAAAAAAAGACATCAATAAAGATGATGTAATATATATTGTCATTTAAGCACTCAGTTCTCATAAGTCCACAAAGATCTGAGCGAATGACCGAACAAATCAATATGGTGGATCTTTAGAGAACTGAAGTCGATTTGCTTTGGAAGTAGTTGAAGCCATGGCCAGCGAGATAGGTGTAGATAAAGTTGGAATAAGTCTATCTCCCTTTGCATGTTATATGGAATCGGTAGACTCAAATCCAAATGCTTTAGGACTTTACATGGCTGAATCCCCCAGCCACCCTCTGGACTGTAGTTACAGCGAATTATATCCCATTTTGTGGTCGTAAGTGTTCAATGCTGGTGAATTACAACTAGTCGTTTGTTTTTTTTTCTCATCCAGTTTTAGGTTCGGCTTCATAACCTTTGAAGCATTTGAACTACCTGCACAAGTTTTTAGGCATAGTCTTCAGTGTAATTGGTTTTTTTTTATCCTATGTGTATATTTGCTTCATTGCGTCTGTGTCTATTTTTTGCATCATAGGTTTTGATGGAAATGAGGTCCATGGTGCTCATGGCCACGTAATTGACCAGTTTCTGAAAGATCAAGTGAATGACCGAACAGATCAATATGGTGGATCTCTAGAGAACCGATGTCGATTTGCTTTGGAAGTAGTTGAAGCTGTGGCCAGTGAGATAGGAGCAGATGAAGTTGGAATAAGGCTATCTCCCTTTGCAAGCTGCATGGAATCTGGAGACTCAAACCCAAAAGCTCTGGGACTTCACATGGCCGAATCCTTGAATAAATTATGGGATTCTCTATTGCCAAATGGTTGAGCCAAGAATGAAGACGGTAGTAGAAAAACAAGAAACCTCCGATAGCCTTCTGCCCATGAGAGAGGCTTTCGATGGTACTTTCATTGTTGCTGGCGGGTATGACAGGGAGGATGGAATCAAAGCTGTGGCGGAGGACCGTGCGGATCTTGTTGCCTATGGTCGTTGGTTCCTAGCCAATCCCGATTTGCCGAGAAGATTCGAACTCGATGCTCCTCTTAACAAGCACCACAGAGAAACATTCTACACATCTGATCCTGTCATTGGTTACACTGATTATCCATTTCTTGAAGCCAACTTTTAGATCTGTGGCGGAGGAGTATTGGAACTGGAAACACCATTATTTCTCCATCTTGCAGTAGCCATAAGAGTTAATTAGCCAGTCATTGAAATATGTTTTTATCTTTTCATTGCTTAAATGACTAGTAACTAATTATTGTCATTGGCATTAATAAGTTACGAAGTAGCGAGAAGTCTACTGTAATTCAAAAGTTTTGTTTCCCAATTCTACATATTGGAGCCCTTGACATTGTCTTTGGTCGCAAGGATGAAAACAAGGGAGGGATGAGTTGGTGGAAGAAGACGGAGAGGAAAAGGCAGGAGATGGATCTTTTCTTTGGGTCATTTGGTTGGAGGGAGGTGGAAGAGACGAAATGAAAGTTTGCGTCCTATTCAATACTCATAATGTATTGAGATCTCTATTAAAGTCTCAAATTTGGGCTTCACCCGGAAAACATTGACTAAAAACAATGGCAGCCAAAGGAAGAGTGGAAAGCAAAGATTGGAACGATTAAAGAGTCCAAGGCAACAACAGTAGAACAGAACCAAATGTCATGCCATCGTAAGACCAAAGATGTCCGGCGGGCTGCATGCTAGATGTGGTGCTAATGCCCCCCTCGATTCACGTGTCAGTCCCCCAATAAGTTATATGTGGGAGAAGACGTGGACAAATGCACTTCCGGTTTCCAGGTGACTGTGTCCATGTTCCCACATCAACGTCGGAAAAATAAAAATGTGGACCCACTTTCAAATCAATGAACTTGCAAAACCCAAATGAAATTTGCCCCTTCTTGTGCTGTATTCTCCTGCCGTCCAACCCTGAGGTTGCAAGTCAGGAAAATAAACAAAGAAAAATTTTTTTTTTCAATAATCGTGATTAATTATTTTAAAGAAAATAAAAAATTCTTTTTTTTTTAATTTTTAATTTTATAAAAATTAATTTTATATTTAATAACAGTATTTATCTATTTATATACTTATATATTTTATTTACCATCTCAATTTTTATAATTTAATTTATATCAAAATTTTAATTATTACTTTAAAATAAATATAGATTAATTTAAGAGGAAACTTCCAATTGTAATATTGCAAATATTTAAATGAGCTCTAAATTGTAATTTTATAGTGCTAAACCATTTTTTATCCCCTTACAAATGAGAAAGAAATGAAATGTTTTCACAGTCAACATATTCCTTCGGAATTATATAAGATCTGTGTGACAATTGCATTAGTCCAATACCATTTCACTCAAATTCAATTGAGGCACTGCAAAAAGAAGGAAGAGCATAAGAGGATGGCTTACATCAACAACAACAACAACAACAATGCCATGTCTGCCCAATCTCCCACCATTCCCCTTCTTACCCCTTACAGGATGGGAAATTTCAGTCTTTCTCACAGGTAAATAGTTTAAAGATTGCAGATTTCTCATTTGCTTTGTTTATTTCCATTGTCTCTGATGTTACTTTCATGCTAAGTGGTGAGTGCTGCTGCTGTTTTTGAAGTTCCCTTTTTTCTCCTTTTGGTTTGGGATTATATAAACCAAATTTATTTGTTGGGTAGGTGTTCTATGAAGACCCCCTTCAAACCATGTTGTTTTTTTACAAATATAATGTTCCTGATTGAATTAGGGCTCTTTCTTGTTCAATATCAACCTACTCATTCTTGAAGAATTGACTAGATTGTAGTAAAGCAGTGAAGTTGGGGTAACAAAACTGCTGCTGATCCTTGCACTCCAGAAAAGGATGACTAGGCTGATTCTTTTGGTTTGTCCTAAATTTGTAAACCTTTTTCAGCCAGTCTGGGCAGGAACTTGTTCCATTTGCACTATCCACTCAGAGTCTAGAATGCCAAGTTTATGATTGTTGTTCTAGTTGCATTTGCTTTAGGGATAATATTGATCAATCTGTCATAACGGATCCATGGAAAGCTAAGCTAAGCTAATAATAAGATGTTTTGTAACTTGGGAGACCCTAATTGGACAGAAAGATGAGTATGGTCGAAATAAATAATAAATTTCTGAGTTTGATGCCGTATTTTTATGCAAAACTTTATGGTATCAGATTGATAGATTTTGTTAAAGTTTGGTAAAACACAACAAAAGAACCTTGGTAAAAACCAAAGAAAGAGAATTTTGTTATATTATTGTTCTTCAGCATCACGAAATCTGAAGCTTCTGAAATTTGTTTAACGTCTTACATTGTATTTTCAGGATTGTTCTGGCACCATTGACTAGACAGAG